>REGM01000581.1:11015-37347 GCA_004194415.1 Aurelia aurita | reverse complement strand
TGTTGCTGTTGTGGTTGTTTTGCTTGAGTGAACAAATAAACCCCTGGCCTGAATCACTCTGTGTTACGTTTTTTTCTTTTTGTTGATTTTCTCTTTCTAATTTTAAAATTTGACTTTGTAATTTAAGATTTTCTTTTTTCAGAAGCAAATTTTCATCATTTAATTGCTTATTTTCGTTTTCTAGAAAACTTTTTTTCTCATTTTTGTCTTTATCTGCTGTCGCTATTTGATCTGTAAGCCTCTGTACCTGTTCTTCCAGTGGGATTAACTTTTCCAATCTCCTTTCTACAATGGAGAGTCTTTCAAGAGCACTGTCTACCAAGGCACTATCAATATATGAGTCGTCTTCGCTTACAGATTCTGCATCAGACATGTTCTCCATACTCTCTTCTTTCTCCTGGTCTTTACTGCTCTCCTTCCTAAGCGATTCAATGACCAAGTCACTGCGATATTTTGTTAAAATTTCCATATCCTTGGATGGCCTCCTTGGATGATTTTCACTTTCTCCACTCGTTGCTGTTATTCTATATAATTCAGCTACCTCTTCCTTTAATTCTGGGTCTATCTTCAATGATTCACGTCGTCTGTACATATTCTTTGTAATTTTTCCGGAGGCAAGCATACATTTGAGCTGAATATCAATCGTTTCTTCGGTTAGGCCATGCGATTTCCGCAAAGCATGGCAGAGTCGTGTCGAACTTTGTGTTGAGCTTGCTCGTTGTTTTTGTTCCTCAGCTTTATATAACTCCAAAAGAATCAATTCTTCGATGTCTTTGCAGCTAAACATTATTCCTGATTCGGAAATGACATTATCTTCATGCAAGCTGTCAGCATCATCGTGTATAGATTCAATTTCTTCAAGAGAAACACAAGCTGCGGCCGCCATTGTCAACCTCAATAACAGACCTCAATTCCTCATGATGTTGTCTCACGACGCTTCTTCTCGAAAGCCATAACTGTGTCATGTAACGACGTCAAGTGTTTTCTTCTCATAAGACAGTCCAGCACTTTGCATTCCTTTCGGCGCTTGCAACCAGCAGAGAAGTGATTCGTAGACAAACAGTTGTCACAAAGCTTGCGAGAGCGAATAAACTTGAGTTGCTCCTCAACAGTTTTCCTTTTAAAGCCTTGACATGCTTCCAGTTTATGCTTTCCTTCGCAAAAGTAGCATCTTGCATTTCCTTCATTGTCACTTGGTTTCTGAGTATCACTAGTCTAGATGTTGAAATTCACGTGCCTGTTATAGCTTGATTTGTCCACCATTTGTCCAGGGCGTCTCATGCGTTTGTCCCTCGTCATCTGTTTGCTGCCATCCTTTTGCATGATCGCACCAAATACTGAATTGTTCTTTTCAATGGCTACCATTCTCACCAATTTTCCGACATCTGCAATGTTTGGGCACAGAATAGAGAGAAAGGCAGAAGGGTCATTCGCCGCGGTCTCTTTGTTGTTTATGTAGCACAGACAGAATGGCGCCAACCAATGGAGGCATTCTAAAAGCTCTTAAACTCGTTTTCAATTAATCGGATACGAGGCTACAGGGTGGGAAGTGTTTTGAGAATGGAGGCCAAAAAAGTGGAGCAGTGGCAGGCTGGAGATACAAAAACAAAACAAACGCAAGTTTACTGGGAATGGCAAACAGCCTGCACAAAAGGTGAGGTTTCTCACGAAAAAGGCCTTCATTCTAAATATTGCCAAGAGAAAAAACTGAAGGAGCATGAACATTTTGGTCAAAACAGCTCAGCATCTCTTCTTTGCGACAGTTTTTAATTTTTTCTACCAGCCACTGCGAGCTGCAAAAACAGTAAACTCTATCTTGGTCTCTAATACCAAGTATTTTATTTCAACTTGCTTGGGAAGTCGTTTTCTTGAATTAGTAAATCCAGGGAGAAGGTCAGCTTCGAAGTGTATAGAGCAAATGGATGTAGCAGTTTGAGCTAAGATAGTAGGCCGGTGTCTTGTCAAGCAAGTCAAATCGTCTGCAGTTTTGCAACCATTCCCTGCACCTAAAAATGGAATTTATTTCACTTCAGGTCACCATATATTCAAATCAAAATTAGATTCTATCAAAACTTTTCTAAATTATCCAGTATCAACTTTTATTGCGGTGTAGGAAAACACGGAAGTAATCTAAAGTTGTACTCACCGTTGTTGGTCTCTGGGAAAACGAAGAATGCCAAGGCCAGGATTCTCATCACGACAGTTACTGCAACCTGGAACAGCACAAAAGGTTCCCTTCGAGTGATCCTTTTGATATTTTTGTTTTTCTTTGCTTATTTTCGGCATTATAACGATTTTTCCGACAAGCGAGCAAAATTTTCCATACTGATGTCAACAAAGTTTTCGAGAACTCCGTTGCTTAACCTCGTTTTCACGCTTCCCCACACGACCGCATGCGCTTTGAAAACGGAGACACAAGCCATTTCAAAGGAGTGACCCTTCTGCCTTTCTCTCTATTCTATGGTTTGGGTTATGTCCACGCTCTCGGAANAGAATGCCAAGGCCAGGATTCTCATCACGACAGTTACTGCAACCTGGAACAGCACAAAAGGTTCCCTTCGAGTGATCCTTTTGATATTTTTGTTTTTCTTTGCTTATTTTCGGCATTATAACGATTTTTCCGACAAGCGAGCAAAATTTTCCATACTGATGTCAACAAAGTTTTCGAGAACTCCGTTGCTTAACCTCGTTTTCACGCTTCCCCACACGACCGCATGCGCTTTGAAAACGGAGACACAAGCCATTTCAAAGGAGTGACCCTTCTGCCTTTCTCTCTATTCTATGGTTTGGGTTATGTCCACGCTCTCGGAATTCATAAACCCTCGATTGCCAGCGAGATTTGACGAAACCAGGACATCTCTCCAGAATCTTCTCTCAGCAGTCTTCATTGTTGACTTGATTCAGTCTCCCTGTCGCCTTGAGTGTTAGTTCACAGTTGTGTAAATCATCTGCCAGATCAATCAATGCTTCTCGATCAGCAGGTTTGATTGTTGGTCCATTCGTCACTTTGCATATCCAAGAATTTGTTACTTTGTACACATTTCCAAATCTTTCTGCCAGCAACTTCTTGGCCTCTTTGTATCCTTCTGATGGGCTCAGCAAAATGCAATTTTCTATCAACTTCTTCGCCTTTCCAGTACAGTATTGAATGAGAAGTTGAAGCTGCCTGCTAGAATCACAAATATCTTTTTCCACATTATTTTCAAAGGTTTTTATGAAAGAAAAATATTTCAAAGGATCACCATCAAATGTCATCAGTTAAGATTTTGGTAACAATGTAGCAGCAGCTAATTTACGCATTGTTTCAAGATATTCAATACCTGAATCGTTTATTTCTTCTTGCGTGGAGATGCTATCTTGTGGGGGTGCATTCATGTCATAGCACTGCAAGGATTCTTGGGGCATGCAAGGCACTGATTGCTGTGGTTGAGGGGCTGACACATATGCTGGCTGGCTGACAACAGCTGCATTGTAAAATGCATGGCTGCCTGACTCGAGGACAAATGGCTGTGGAGGAGCAGGCTGAGCATAGGGGTTTACACAATTATCAAGCAGGTAAGGATATGGTAACTGTTGAGGAGCACCAATCACATGATCTTGTACGCCACTGCGTGATACAACACTGCGCGACACACCAAACATGGGCAACTGAGGAGGAGCGGACTGGACATGGGGGTTCATTGGCTCACCAAAGGAATGACTCATTGCTGACTGAGGAGGAGCACCACTCACATGATCTTGTACGCCACTGCGTGATACAATTTCATTTTCATTTTCATTTAATATTATTTATACACAAATTAACCCTTCAGCAAATTAAATTATATAACATCTATTTACAATGATAATACCTAAATAATAAAAACCTACAGCCCTATAAAACCTAACCAATGCTGTTCTTCCAGGGAGTTGTGTTTGAGAGTCTAGTTCTTTAGATGCGTTTTAAGTTGTTTTTTAAAACGATCTAGTGTCGGTAGCTCACGAATTTCGGCAGGTGTATCATTCCATAANTGACTGGTATCTTAATATGGATAGGGGTCGGTATACAGGGATGGTATTCATTGACCTCAAAAAAGCTTTTGTCACAGTTGATCATGAGATTCTACTTAAAAAACTGACAAAGTATGGTATCATAGGTCTTGAAAATACCTGGTTTGCATCCTATCCGTCTAATAGGATGCAATTTTGTAAAGTCAATGGTGTATCCTCAAAGCTAGACGATATAAATTGTGGAGTGCCACAAGGCTCTTGTCTCGGTCCTCTTCTGTTTTTGATCTATATCAATGATTTGCCATTTTCTCTGCAAAATAGTCAAGTTACCATGTATGCTGATGATACCACCATATCGTATTCTTCCAAAAACATCGATGATCTCAATGAAAACATGAATAGAGACTTGAATTGCCTGAAACAATGGCTTCAAGGTAATAAACTGTCTTTAAATGTCATGAAGACTCAAGCTATGGTTGTAGGATCTCGGCCAAATCTTAAAAAAATCTCCGACAAATAAATAGAGTCCCCTTCCTTTGCCATTGGTGACTCACAAGTAGAGATTGTTGAGAAAACTAAATACTTAGGAGTTCAACTAGATCAGCATCTGGTTTGGGATGAGCACACTACATTCTTGCGTGCTAAGGTTTCTCGTGCTTTAGGATTTTTAAAATATGCTAAGAAATTGCTACCCCAGGAAACACTTAGCGAGATCTATAGAGGTATTGTAGAACCACATTTCCGATACTGTTGCTCTGTGTGGGGGAGCTGCGGGGAATCCAAGCGACTTGCACTGCAAAAGTTACAAAATCGCACTGCCAGAATTGTGACTAATAGCAGTTATGATGCACCTGCTGATGCCCTGATACAGAAGCTAAAGTGGCCAACTATCGCTGAAATTATCAAACGAGAGACAGCGAGCATCGTTTTCAAATTCATAAATGGTCTTGCACCTACGTATCTCTCGAATATTTTTTCAAAAAACTCTTCACGGGGCACTGTCAAGTTAAGAAACTCTGAGACTGACTTACGCGTCCCTCTTATGAAAACGACAAATGGGCAGAAATCATTCTCGTATCGTGGTGCGCACCTTTGGAATAATCTTGAACCGGAGGTCAAGCAAGCACCCTCTCTTTATGCTTTTAAAAGTCGATTATGAGTATGACTACAATGTATTTATTTCTAGATTCTAGTTTTGTAATTAGGCTATTAACGTTTTAGTTTCACATGTATTAAATTGTAAATTGTAATTTTTATGGCACGGCCCCCTGAAAAGCAGCCTTAGCTGACGGGGTTACCGTGGTTAAAGAATATAAAATCAAATCAAATCAAATCAAACTGTATCTTCATTTCCAAATCCTCCCATTGCTGTTGCAACTGTACCTCTTGATTTGCAAGTGACTGTCTCAACTTCAAAAAGGATGCCTCCGCCAACAAAGATGCTCTTCTTGCAGCATTTTCCAATCTTGTTCCTTGTAAAAGTCGCTCACTGGAACGCTTCGATGATCTGAAAGACTTACAAGAATTACTTGTAGACTTACAATAAATTTGGCTTACCGAATCTTTTTTTTTCTTCTTTCTATATTGCTACGTAGCATCCGAAGGTAGTTTTTTAGGACACTGAGAAGCTGAGCTTATCGAAGCAATGTCCTGGTCCTTCCTCTCGATGTGACCACACCTCGCGATTCCTTTAGCCTGGAATTACAGAGAGTTGGCGACTCTCCTCACTCTACGTAGCAGGTTCGGCAGGGCGGGGACTCGAACCACCAACCATTAGGTTGGTAGTCAAGCGCGCTACCATTGCGCCATCCCCGCTTACCGAATCTTCAGGGATAACATCATGCTCTCTTTCCGTTTGCTTAGGCTGCTGGATGTGCTCAAAACGTAGGGTTATGCGGTCTTTCATCGCCAGAAATCTCACTTCGGCGTCGTCGTGAAAATATGCACGACTTTCATCTAAATCGTCTTCTTCGACAAGGGAATCGCGGTAGAGCTCACATGCACGACAGAATTCGTCAAAGGCTGCTTTCAAGTTGGCTTCACTTGTGGTCACTTCAGAAAGGGGAAATTCAGCCAACATGGTTTCTTCCACTCGTTTCAATGCTCTCGTAAAACCACGCTTCGCATTTGCTCTCGTCTGTTTCAATCTTCTATTTTCTTCGGCATCTATTCGCCTTCTGTTACGGGATTCTGCATCTGACATCACCAAATACTCGTCTGATATTTCAACATTTTCTTTTTCATCCATCATGGCAGTTTCAAACTGATGAAGCCTCCAAATCCAAAAAGCATCGATACAGGGGTTGTCCAGCGCACACCAAAGAAGCCCAAAACCCAAGAACCACAGCAATAAATAACACTGGCTTTAGGCATAAAATGATGCGGTTTGCTAAAATAAATTAGACTCAAATCAACTACAAATCGACAAATATATGCATAAACGAAGCATTTAACAAAATGACTAAGAAACTAACGAATAAATTGTGCAAAAGGAATAACGAAGAAACTAATACAAAATACGAAGAACTTAATACAACAAGGTAAATTCTACTTACAAACTTTATTTCCTTGTAGCTTTAAAGGCTCAGCAAGACCAAAACCAAATACAGCGTGCTGCCAAAATATTTGTTACCGTTATCCCGGTCTTCTGTCTCTTGTTTTCTCTTGTTCTCTTCCAGAAGCCCCGAAAGCAAGGCGTGCAACGCTTTTATAGCTACGAGCATGCAAACGAGGCTTATTCCTAATACGGAAACTACGCTACGTGTCATCATCATCATCATCATCATCATCATTAATTTATTTATACAGTAGGCGAGAATTAATTATAGCTAAATTTACAGCTAATTTAAGCCTACTCTACAATACAATATATACAATATTAAAGAAAAAATAAATTAAAATATATTAAGGCTAATTACATGAGGATAAAAACATAAAAGTCTATCCTGTTAGGAACCCAACTTGTGGTATATATACCTTGCAAAGCCTGCAGTTGCACTTGTCACCTTTCCAGCACCTTATTTGCTTTTTAAAAATTGGAAGGGTGCTAGAATCTTTTATCTCAGGTGGTAATACCTGCCACATTCTATGTCCAAGGAAGGCTATAGTTTCGATTCCAAAGGAAGTAGTGCGTACCTTTGGAAGCTGCGCGTCGTTACCATGTCTTAGGTTGTAACCGATGTTTCGCTGCACGAAAATTTCCTTCATGAAAGTTGGATTCAGATCGAATTTTGTTTTAAAAATTTCAGTCATAAGTAACTGCAGGTTTCCGAATTAGTTTGTTCCAAGAGAAAACCAAAGTCATGTTTGTAATCTTTCTGTGCGATGCGCAGTGCCCTTTCGTGGACATGATTGATTCTTTGATTCAAGGTTCTATCGCAGAACATCCAAACAAGTGGACAGTAGCTAAAATGAGAAAGTACGAATGCACGCATTAGTTGCTGCAATTTTTCTGTGCCCATGTAACAGGATATCCGGGCAAGAGCATGAAGTTTTTGGCTGGCTTACTACATTATTGATCAAAACAAACAACAAATAATACGAAAACAAAAACGAAAACATCTGGCTCATAGAAAACAAATCAAATCAATGCACGGAGAAAAACAAGTTCCGCGTCCCAAGGGGTCCATATTTGTGCGTTACAGAAACCGTTACAAATTTGAAATCTAAACCTGACAATTTTCGAGTAGCTGCTTTCATCACTATGATGAGGGTGAACGTCAAAACATTGAGAGAATTTTTGCATTATGGAATACTTACTGTATTGGTGAAACAAATGTCATTTACGAGCGTTATAAATATAATAATCGTAATCAAGAACCTACAGAATCAATTGAAACTTTTGCTGCTTCTTTGCGCGCCCTCGCAGCAACATGTTCATTTGGAGATCTCAATGATGAGCTGATACGTGACCGAATCGTCAGTAGACTTCATAATAATGCTGTGAGACGTAAGCTACTACAGGAACTAAATATCTAGATGCATTGACTTATGCAGGGCAACATAAACAACTACAGCGCAAGTTAAAGCAATGGCAGGCCAAGCTGATAATCATGATCTCATGGCAAATTATGTTGGAAAGCAGAGCAGCCCAAGAAGACCCACTGAAGACACAAGAGGTTTTATTTCCGATTGCAAATTGTGTGGACGTAGCCATACAAGAAACAAAGATTATTGCCCAGCCTATGATAAATTTTGTTCTGGTTGTGGTAAAAGAAACCATTTTGTTGAGAAGTGTAGCATGCAGAAATCACCAGGTAAGAGAGATATATTTTCTAAAGCAAAGATACATGCCGTGAAGGAAGAAACCACTTCTAGTGATGAAGAAATTCTCATTGTTGAAATTTACCCCAAAACAATTTGGAAATCAATGCTGTGTCCCAGCCCCTCCCAGAACAAAATCTTTGCTCCCATGATTATCACAGGCAGACAAATTCCCCTTCAACTTGACTCAGGTGCTACCTGTAATGTTCTTCCAGAACACTTTGTCCCTCCGGACACAATAGTTGAAAAATCTGCTCACTCCTTACGCCTGTACAGTCACGCGTTCTTACCTATAAAAGGCATTTGTAAACTTAAGGTAGCAAACCTTAAGACCCAGGCTGAGTACACTGTTAGATTTATTATTGTGAAAGGGGACTATGTACCATTGTTAGGAGCTAATGCTGCACAAAAGATGGGCCTATTGACTGTAAATTATGCTAATATTTTTGATGCAAATGTAGACAATGTTAGCTCTAACAGTATTACTTCAAGCAGCCCATGTCAACAAGCACAACAAAATGCTGTTCCAGAAACAGTTATGTCAGCTACTGCAGATGCTCCGCTCAGTGCAGCAGACATAGAGAACCACTTTGGATCTGTCTTTGGAGGACTTGGTCACATGCCCGGCAAGTTGCACTTGGAAAATGATGAGTCACAAACCCCTGTTGTGATACCACCTCGCAGAGTCCCCATCGCTCTCAAAGTCAAGCTCAAGGCTGAGCTGGAACGGTTAGAGTATCTTCACTTCATCCAGAAAGTCACAGGTCCCACAAATAGGGTATTAAATCTTGTCATTGCAGAAACACCAAATGGGAAACTGGGGGTTTGCATTGATCCACACCACCTCAACAAAGCATTGAAACGAAGCCACTACCCTTTACCGCTCATTGATGATGTGCTGCAAGAGCTAGAAGACGTCAAGATATTCAGCAAAATTGACCTGAAGGAAGGATATCTTCAGATAGAGCTTGATGAGGACTCAAGCATGCTGACCTCGTTTCAAACACCATGTGGACATTGGAGGTACCTCAGGATGCCGTTTGGAATAAAACCGGCCTCTGAGCATTTTCAGCACAGATTTGATCAGTGAATTGAAGGCCTATCTGGCGTATATGCAGTCGCCGATGACTCACTGATCACAGGAATAGGGGAGACACACGAAGAAGCAGTCAAAAACCATGATGAGAACATGCTTGCACTTTTGAAACGATGCCAAGAGAATAATATTAAGCTGAACAAAGATAAATTCAAGTTCAAGTGCAAGGAAGTTTCCTTCATTGGTCACACCCTGACGCAGAATGATCTGAAGATAAACCCCGCATGTGTTGAAGCTATAACAAAGATGGAAAAGCCTCAAGGTGTCGCAGGCGTACAACGATTTATTGGCATGGTCAAATACCTGGCCAAGTTTCTTTCCAGACTCTCAGAGGTATGCGAACCTCTGAGAAGTTTGACCCACAAAGATGCACCATAGGTATGGGGAAAAATTCACGACAAGTCATTCACAGACATAATAACGAGGCACCAGTTCCAAAATATTTCGACCATAGAGCAGCAACAGAAGGCCAAAGGGATCCATCATGGAAGGGGCTTGGTTTTGTGCTCATGCAAAAGGGTCGTCCAGTCTCCTATGCTAGCAGAGCACTCACCCCTGCAGAGCAAAATTACAGCCAAATAGAGAAAGAGCTGCTTGCCCAAGTATTCGGAGTTGAACATCATCATACCTACGTATATGGCAGAGAGATTCTACTTTGGACACATCACAAACCACTTGTCTCAATCATCAACAAACCGCTCGCCTCTGCTCCAAAGAGACTTCAAAGGCTCTTATTAAGATTACAATCCTATGATGTTAAAATCTGCTATAAACCTGGCAATGAAATGGTTCTAGCAGATACACTATCACGAGCATACATGCCGACAAGTGGCAGACAGAAATCAGAAACTGAAGAAGAAGTCGAAACTATCCACATGATAAATCATCTCCCAATCTCTGAGCCACAGTTGAAAGAAATCCAAAGAAAAACCACACGTGACAACACTCTGCAATCACTGAAGGAAACAATTTTGAATGGATGGCCAGAAACCAAAGAGAAACTCCCTCAATGTATTCATCCATACTTTTCAGTTAGAGATGAGCTAGCAACACAAGATGAAGTAAAATTTAAGGGTCAGCGAGCAGTTGTTCCAGAGACACTATGCCAATAGATCCAAGAGAAGCTGCACGTTGCACACACAAGAATACAGAGTTGCCTCAGGAGAGCAAAAGAAGCAGTCTATTGGCCAGGCATGAATAAAGATCTGACTGACTTATCTCGAAATGTGAATTTTGTAACACATTTCAGAACAACCAGGCCAAAGAACCCCTCATTCCACGTGAAATCCCAAACCGCCCATGGCAAATTATTGCTGCCGACATCTTCACATTCAACAAAAAAGATTTCCTCTGTACTGTGGATTGCTACTCCAACTACTTCGAGATAGATCGTCTCTACTACAAAACTGCTGGGGAAGTTAAGAAGAAGCTCAAGCGACACTTCTATACGCACGGTATACCAGATAAGCTCATGAGTGACAACGTACCTTTCTCTTCAAAAGAATTCCAGGATTTCGCCAAAGAATACGAATTTGTCACCGAGCCAAGCTCGCCAGAGTATGCTCAAAGCACGGGGGGGGGGGGGGTTCTTCCATAGTAAAGGTACCTGGGGATGTTCCGCGCTCAAGGGTATACTTTTTCGGGCTTCTAGTCTAGCCAAGGGTATGCTTTTTGGCAATTCTAGTCTAGGCCAGTCTAGGCAAGGGTATGATTTTTGGCAATTTTCGTCCAGGAAAGGCCAAATTTTCTTAATTTGTGTCTAGAAACCCCAAACTTTGGCGATTTTGGTCTAGAGAAGGCGAAAGTTTGATGATTTGTGCCTAGAAAACGGCAAATTATGGCACTTTTGGTCTAGAAATTTGTCTAGACAAGGGTATCATTTTCACAAAAATTGGTCTAGCCAACGGTACCATTTTGAAGATGCTCGTGGCACACCCCCTATCCAAAATTTGGCCAAGAAATGGCTCAAAGTAATGGCAAAGCAGAAAATTCAGTAAAAACTGCAAAGATGCTAATGAAAAAAGCAGCTGCATCTGGCAACGACTTCTACCTCATGCTGCTTGAATGGCGAAACATGCCTTCTTAGGGGATGTACTCTGCTTCCTATGTCCAAGAAGCTCCTCAAACCAAAGGTCGTCACAGGTGTTCAAGAAAAACTTCGCACGAGGAAGCAGATACAGTCACAGTATTATAACAGAGGCACAAAGGAGCTTAGCACATTAAGGAAGGATGATGTTGTTCGGATCAAGCCAAGGAATAATGACAGAACAGGCCGTTGGACCAAAGGCTGTGTCATAGAGCAAGTTGGTGTAAGATCTTATAATGTAAAAACAGAAGATGGAAAGATCTTCAGACGAAATCGAAATTTTCTACGCTAAACCAAAGAGCCATTCAAGAAGATTCAATCGTTTTCCCCACAAAGGAACAAGAAACAGCGACTCAACCTCCCGAAGAGCACCAACCTGAAGTAGAGCCATGGAATCCGCCAGAACCACCTCAGTTACGGCCTGATGCCGCTGATGCAGACACTGCCGCCGCCAGACCTGCTGAAACGAGATTTGATCACAAAAAATTGAACTTTTACCGACCAGTAACGACAAGAAGTGGCAGAAGAGTAATTCAGCCTGACTACCTTGCTGGACATAATATCTAATCAACGTACTTACAAGACAATTCATCTTCATGTTACTTTTTCTTTTATATTTTTTGTTGGAGGAAGGGTGTGACGTTATTAGCCTCGTTTATATGTTATGTTGCGCATGCACTTTTGCAGGGTACTTTTTTGTTTATTTCAAAATCTTGGGGGGGGCACGTGCCCCCAGTGACCCCGGTTCCTACGTCCCTGCACTTTTGTTGTATGTTATGTTCGAAGCTGGAGACTAAATCATGGAGTAAATAAATGAAGCTCACTGGTAAGAAAGTATTTTTCTTTGTGTTATCTGATGGAAACTTTACACATACTGTTTTCTATTGCTAAGGTAGGAGTTGAACCAGGCTAGAGCTGTGCCTCGAATACCATAGTGTTCAAGTTTGTTAAGTAGGATTTGGTGATTGACAGTATCAAAGGCTTTCTGGAGATCAAGAAAGATGCCACATCCAAAATGTTTATTATCCAAAGTGTTCTTAATAGATTCTGTTAAACTAATTATAGCATGATTTATTGAATGAGAAGCACAAACGCTTATACATTAGTTTTCTGAGATCTTACTGAAAACAGACAAGAGAGATATTGGTCTATAGTTTGAAACTGTCATAGGGCAGCCTTTTTTTAACAAGGGTATGACTTTTGCATGCTGCAATTATTCAGGAAAAATACCAGATGAGAAAGATTCATTGATGATTTGAGATAGTGGAGAAGATATATGAGGAGAGAGAATTTTTAATAATTTTATTGGTATACTATTTGGACCTATTGATTTACCTGTTTTTAGCATATCAATTACATTGGAAATTATACCGGGTGAGTCAGAAAAAACGTGAGGTGTATGCCTATTTTTATTGATGCAGTTTAATGTGCAGATTCGCTTCTTTAACGTTCATTGTATAGAAGAAATGCTAACTTAGATATGAAAATTTGTTTGGTCAATATCCGTCTTTCCGTTCCAGACTTACGAGCGATTTTAGTAAAATGTTGTTTTGCAAGATTGCTAAAATAGGCATGCAATTAGATTCATATTCATGCATGTGTGATCTTCTAAACCATGAAAAACATGTTGTTTCTCTACCAAACAATTGAAACAAGGCATGTATTGTGTTGGAGCACAAAAGGAAAAACCAATGCTACTTATGTTGTATCCCTAGGGGACTAGTCATTTAATTGCCATTGTTAGCAATCTGAAAGTTCTTTTACTAGCGATACTTTTCGCGAAAATGGCTATATCACAAAATCGCAAATAAATAATGAAAGAAATGATTGATTTTAACAAACTAAATTTCTATAACTAATTCAATATTTCTTCTGCAAAATAAAGCTTCCACACTCGCCATTTGACTTGTTTTTCACCAGAATATGGCTTGTTAAACGCCCCAAGTTTTTTTGACTCACCCGGTAGAGCAAATAATATTATTTTCATCCTCATTTTACTGCCATGGTGCATTGATTGTTTGTCAGACTTTATGTATAATGTTCTTTCAGTGTTAGTAGAAAATTATGAACACGTTCAGAGTGACTTTAAAAAACAAAGGGATTCTTTGACAGACAAACATTTATATTTACCCTTAATCTTGCTGACTTTGGCCCAAATTAAGACAGCTTTCGGAAGCTTCTTCATTGCTTCTTTTCCATAAATCAACATGAATCTATTTTCATCGATTAACTTTGCGACATGAGTGCAACTTTCCTCTTTGTTACATTGGTAAAACTTCTTGTTGAAAAGTGCTCCAGTGGCACTATTTGTGTCTTCTTCTTCTTCCGCATTGAGGAGATGGTAAAATGAGCCACTTGATGCATATGACAGCATCTCAGAAAGCAATATCAAAAGTGTTGATAAGTTCATCATGGTTGCTCTTCGTGGATTTTGCTGGAAACTAAAATGTTGGTACCAAAATTAATATTTTAGAGATAAGCTCCAAAGATAATGCAAAATTCTGATATTTGTTGCATTTCAAGCCATTGATAAAGGACACTGGTCTTTGAAATAGTGAATATATGTTCGTTTCATGGCTGGAGATTATTTTCTCTCTCTAAAATTTCAGAATTCTTCTATTTCACTTTCTTTGCTTTGATTCATTTGGGTTTCTCTAGCTTACTGTTTTTCATTGGAACGTTCCTTATTTGTAGATTTGATGATAGGAGAGCCTATGGAAACGTACTAAAATAATATGGCCTGCCCTGGTCGCACTGATTACGACTTCAACAATAACTAATAATAATGGAATTATGGTAATACACTATAAGCCACCGTGCCCCACCGTGCACAAACTATAGAAATATGTTTTTACTGTAATCCCATGCGACTGATCTGTCTTTTGATACATTTTTGGTTGCTACATGCCATTTTCTTGGGTAGAATCCAAAGATTGATGTTGTTTTGTGGCATGTTGCACCATTTGCTTGTGGCGTCACGATTTATAGGTCAAGGAAACCTCGGGAATAATAGTCAAGTCAGCAGGCGTGTCCAGAAAGAAATTGTACCAAGCTCTAATTTATACTAATCGATGCAGAATATTTTTCTCTTCAACATATCCGAAATGATCTAAAATCAGTTAAAAGTAAAAAGATTTAGAGGAAGCTTTATAAAACTCACATCTTCATTTCCAGGGGCACTAAAACTTTAGCCTATCATAACGCGTCAAAAACTTGACAAAATTTGACAAAAAAGTTCTTTTTCGGAATCAACTCATCAACATCTTTCTCATCATTGTATCCGATTTTGTGTAAAAATTCTAGAATTTTAATTCATTTTACGGTTTCTAGTGCAAAGCTACCCGGCGTAACAGACTTAAAAAAAAAATGATATTTTTGAGATATTTTTGAAAGTCTGGTACCCAGGGTAGTGCAAAGCTAACAGTGCGATTTATAAAACCTAAACCTCTTTTAACCCTATCTGGACCGGGCTTTTCTGAGCATCCTCAGGCCGGGGGGGGGCTAAATTAGCCCCCCGCACATAACTCTGAATAGACAAGAGTTAAAAGAAAGAAAATTTTCTATATTATGTAGATTGATTTGAAAAGTCCAAATTTATAATTTATTTTATTCTAATTGTTAAATATTCGATAACGTCATAGTTTGTCTTTGTTTTATGCCAAAATAATACTCTTATAGATTTGACTGTAAAATCTCACTCGAGAGAAATACTATGCCTCTTTTAACTTTAACTGGCAGATAAAATATTAAAATCTTACAGGAACATAACTTTTTAAAAAAATACTGAGCTTTGTAAACCTATATTTATTACCTAAATTCATTATACCGGGTACGCCAAAAAAACTATCCACTTTTGACAGGCCACGATAAATCGTGCACTGGACCCATTTTGAAGATTTATGACTTAATCTTTAGCTAAAATCCAGAATTAGATTCTGGGATTTGTTGTAAATTTTTTAGTCTTTTGCTTCTGGAGCTATAAGCGAGTTTCTTAACATTTTCGGTCTCGCAAACACTGAAAGCGATCAAAAATCGTCGATCAAATTTTATAAAGACTCGACATGAATAGACAAAGAGCAAACTTTTTCGTGGTGATTTTGGAATTTAGAAATCGATTACAACCGCCCTGTTGCGAAATTCTGGAGTAGTTGCAATGACGCGCCAAGCCAAGCCGTTGCCCGCATGACAATTCAACGAGAGTCCATGCTTGCTTGACTTCATGGCGCTTCATTGTTTGTCTTTTAACCCCCTTGACACAGGAACGCAGTACATACTACCTGCGCGAAAGTATAAAATCAATGAAATTACAAAGAGAACGACATTCCAATTCCTTTGTATGATTGAAAATAATGTTACATTTCTCTCCACCTTGAGCAAACGCACGTGTAGAAAAGTATAACTAATCAATTTCTAAGACTACGTTCACACGATGCCGGCGCATTTTGAAAACGGTGAAAAATGTGATGGTAGCAAAATTTTAGCTAGCAGCGTTCACACGATACCGGCCCAATTTGAAAACGGTAGGAAATTTGACGGTAACAAGCTTGTTGCAATCTCCCAAAGAATTTGATGCTAAAGAAATGTACGTACACCTTAAGAATCGATCAGCCTCGTTTTGAAAGCGTTGAAAAATTTTCCGTTTTCATCATTTTCGAGTGTTTACATGATTCCGTTTTCAAAATGTGCCGGTTAGAGTTCCGTTTTCAGAATCTACCGTTTTCAAAATCTGCCGGCAAAAAGTGTGCCGTTTTCGTGTGAACGGGAGGCCTATCCGTCACATTTTTCACCGTTTTCAAATTGTGCCGGTATCGTGTGAACGCAGTCCAAATTCCCAACTCATCATGAAAAAGTGTTATCTTTGTCCATTCAAGTCGAGCCTTTACAAAATCTGATCGACGTTTTTTTATCGTTTTCAGAGTTTTCGAGAACAAAAATTTAAGAAACTCGCTTATAGCTAAAAAAAACAGAAGACTAAAAAACTTACAAAAAATACTAGAATCTAAGTCTGGATTTCAGCTAAAGATTAAATCATAAATCTTAAAAATCGGTCCAGTATACGATTTATCGTGGCCTTTAAAAAGTGGATAGTTTTTTTGGCGCACCCTGTATATATATGACATCATCAATGACGTCATTTCTTAGAAAAACAATAAGATTAGGCTTTTTTAAATATTCTCTTATTGATTCATGGTTGGACTGAAAATTTCATCCGGTTATCTTAAATTTTTCAATAAGTATCTTAGTTTGAAGTTATAAAGGGTTTGACTGTAAATCAAATCTGATATTAAAACTACTCTCTCAGAAAATTGTTATATTTCCAAAACTACTTAAGATATCTTGAAGAAATTTGGACGTAAGATGCTATATGGATAGTTAGGAAAAGTCACAAAAAATATTAGGCCTAGAAATTAGCAAAAAAACACACAGACAACATGGTAGGGGGGCTATTTGAGCATCCCCCGGTCCAGATAGGGTTAAAACGTTTTCCTCAACATTAGTTTTAGCGGAATGCGGATATGATGTAGGGGAAAAAATTTCTACATCGATTCGTGTAAATTGGAGCTTTGTACCGTGTCTCAATAAGTTGACACGCCTGTCAATCTGACTTATAGTATGCTCAAGGTTTCCTTTAAACCTCATCGCGACGTCACAACAAAATGGTGGAGATTTTCACAGAATAACATCAATATTTGGAATCTACATGAACAATTGACATGTAACAACTGAAAATGTACGAAAAAGCAGATCAGTAGCACGGGATTACATCATAAACGTATTTTTACAGTTTGTGCATTGTGGCTCATTAATTTTGGCTGGAAGTCTATATACTGGAAATGTCGTAATAGACCGTCTTTAAATTAGCTTTTATTTTATAGCTATTTATATGTATGCTTACTTTAAATAAATCGATAATAATAATAATAATAATAATAATAATAATAATAATAATAATACTACTAATAATAATAATAATAATAATAATAATAATAATAATAATAATAATAATAATAATAATATTTAAACTAAAACCATCATCAAAAACAAACAGAAAGTAAAATAGAAAAACACAACTGTTTGAGTATAAAAACGTTTCGATATAAAATCTTCGTCAGTTCAACTAAAACTGGGACAGCCGAGCGAGTATAAATACGAAAACACCTAATTTAAATTACAATACTGTTTACAAAAATTTACTTAAAATAACAGTGGATACAACAAAATTAAACCAAAGGAAATAACATCATACAATAAGACTGCCGAGAAAAACATCCACTGGATGACCCCCCCAAGGATTTATAAGACAATAGAATATTGGGAACCCGTTCCGAAAAATAGAAATCCTTACAAAGTTTAATTCCCCCTTTCCCTTCCTTTCCCCTTTCCCAATCGATACCCTTGGGACTGGAAGCTCTACTCTTATCCCATTGGAGCCCAGAACTACTGAGAACAACATCCACTCAATGACCCTCCAAGGATTTGCAAAACGGCTAAAAACTATTTTAGCCACTGCTAAATCCCAGATGGCAAGATAGGGGATTCCACCCTACCACCATGTGTAAACAACACAAAGTCAAAGATTGGAGTGCCCCGCCCAAGTAGACCCAGACTCCTAAGCGTAAGGGACAGTGCAAAATTTATTATATTACATGGCCGGTGTAGAAGAAAAATTCTTGCAAAAAATCTCCTTACCCCTTATGAAATTACTGCAAAAAAAGTAAATGCCCTGTCACCTTTTCCTTGAAAAATGTATCCGCCCCGTATTGGTGAGCATTAAACGTTTATACAGTACGACAGATGAATTTGCTAATGACCTACAAAATCCATTTTTGTTCTTACAAGTATTTGTCAACAAAATATTGACTTTGGAGATGACAAGATATGACTGATGGACCGTTCTTGCAGACAATTGACATGTAAATTTTATATATCATTTTATACACATCTCTTCAAGCATTTCTCATTTTGCATGATTTGCAATTTCGTCTTCAAAATGAACAATTTTATGTTTCAAACTGAACCTGGAGCTCATAAAAAAGTTACTGCCCGTACTTATTTGTTCAATAAAAGTGTTGACCTCGTTCTGCATAAGCTCGAAAAAAGTAGTTGCCCTGTTGCGTTTTGCACCGGCCATGTTATAAAATAAATTTTGCACTGTCCCTAATGGCAGAATTCATGCCGATCCACAAGCAAACATATCGAGCTCAATATCTGCTGCCCTCTCGTTTAGGCCTGCAGGCGCCAAAGTTCCAAGTTTGTATTGCCAAAATAACTCCTTTCTTCGAAGTGAGTAAACATCCTCTGCTTTATCGATAATTTTGATAGTAATCGAAAAAGTTGCCCCCTTGTTGTTCATCGAAAAAGTGGTTAAAAAAGGTGGGACAGGTTTCCCTATCCCAAGACTGCCCTCGGTATGTTTGCGTGCGTACGTACTAAAATACGATTTGTAAACATTAAACCTTTGCCTAAACTTATTTTTTTTGCTGCCTATGTACTTTTTATTGCAACAGCTACATTGCAACATATAACCCACACTTTCTGTGTTGCAATGCAAGGGCACTGCAAATATTTTGAATGTACTAGAATCATCTGCATTTTTGAAAGTGTCCCCCTCCTGTATCAGAGGACCGATTTGACAACTCCTTCTGCCATTACACTTGAATGTCCCTTTTTCTACCAACTCCTCCTCCAATGGCTGGAGCTTCGCCCGTACCAGATTATCCTATCTGATCTGGGGGAGCGGATCCGCCCCCGCTAGTATATTTTTGTTTCCGCTATGTTCGATATATGTAGAAGGCTGCTGAGATTTAGTAAGTTTAACTTTGTATCATAGAGCAATGAAATTGCAACAATTTGAAATTCTATATTTAGCACTGTCTCCATGGTTACCAAGTTGTCATCTGGCATTCTTTGAAAATTAACTTTATATCTCTCTTATTCTTTTTTAATTGGTCAAATTAAGCTCAAATCTTTGATTTACATACATTTTGATCTATATTTTTCATTTCTGTATGAAAAGTTAAGTTTAATGAACTTTTAACATGCTTTCATTTGTATGACGTCATTCAACATCATAATGCTCTAGCAACAACAACAGCGGCGTTAATTGAATTAAAATTTTAAATAATCATTGTTTATATGATGATTAACATTTGTGCCAAGTTAGGTCCCCCAGGCATTGAGTGTTTCAAAACACCCAGGTCAGATAGGGTTAAGAAACCCATGATCTAACTGTCAGTTGAGACGACCACCTCGTGGCCTAAGCTATTTCATCGAAAATACCGATACAAAAACGCTTCAAAATTCGAGGTTCCGGGACTTGAACATGGGAATACTAGTCAGTAGTACTTAGAAGAATGTTTCCTTGATGCAAAAAGTTTAAATACCTGAAATTTTCTGCAATAATCTTCTCGTTTAGAGGCAAATTAGATGAGGTAAATCAGCTCGAAGCTGCGAGAGTCAATGTCTGTCGGTAATGTTGTCATGACAACTTGATTAACCAATCATAGCGCGCTATTTGAGTCCTATTCNTTCTAACTTATTTTCTCTATAAAGGGAGCACATAAATTTCTCTAGGCTAGAAACTAAACTTTCATTGGGGTGACTTTATGCACCAAGATCGCTGAAGCCTGCAACATACTCTTGCCTACCTTTCACCATCTTCCAACAAGCTTTCTTTCCTTTTCGAAAAAAGGACAAGATATAATCATTGCCAGAAAAGGCGTCCAGTGTCCCAGAAGTGCCTGTTTCTGCACTTGGGATAGATCGCACAACGTAAGATCAAAGAGCTTTCTTGCTTTACCAGTACCGTTGCCGATGAATACTTTTAAATTGTCGATTTCGTTTGCTAATAGGAGGATTGGGATATTAATGTCTCCCGAACTCGAACGCACGACAGCTACCGTTTCTTGACCATTATTTTGGCGTAAGGCGTGATGCAAAAGGTCGTGGTTGGTTTCCAATTCATGGGTGTGTATTGAGAATATCGAGTAACTGCTTTTCCTTGTATGACACTGTCACTTCATTTCATTGTAAAACTGCCAAATACATTTGCAGATCTCGCTTTAAAACTGTTGAGCGAACTTCCAAGTCAATACAGAAATATATACGTGGCTTGCGACACTTACACCGATCGATCCATAAAGAATTCGGAAAGGCAGCTGAGGGGAGACTTCGAAGAATTTGCCATACGTAGCTCTAACGTAAGGATACCGTCCGATTTTAAGAGCTTCATGACCAATAGGAAAAACAAGGATTGGCTGTTCGAGTTGATAGAAGAAGTTTGGGTGGATAACTCGTCTCAGCTTATTGGAAATCGTGCTGTGTACTTTGCAAGAAAGAATAGCTGTGTGAAAAAAGTAGGGGAGAGGTAGCACACACCCATGAATTGGAAACCAACTACGACCTTTTGCATCATGCCTTACGCCAAAATAATGGTCAAGAAACGGTAGCTGTCGTGCGTTCGAGTTCGGGAGACATTGATATCCCAATCATCCTATTAGCAAACGAAATCGACAATTTAAAAGTATTCATCGGCAACGGTACTGGTAAAGCAAGAAAGCTCTTTGATCTTACGTTGTGCGATCTATCCCAAGTGCAGAAACAGGCACTTCTGGGACACTGGACGCCTTTTCTGGCAATGATTATATCTTGTCCTTTTTTCGAAAAGGAAAGAAAGCTTGTTGGAAGATGGTGAAAGGTAGGCAAGAGTATGTTGCAGGCTTCAGCGATCTTGGTGCAGAAAGTCACCATTGTAAGTTTAGTTTCTAGCCTAGNGCAGGCTTCAGCGATCTTGGTGCAGAAAGTCACCCCAATGAAAGTTTAGTTTCTAGCCTAGAGAAATTTGTGTGCTCCCTTTATAGAGAAAATAGGTTAGAATCATTTGATGATGCAAGGAAAGCAGTATTTTGGAGAAATTTTACAATCGACAAGAAAATTACTGATCTGTCTTTGCTGCCACCATGTAGGAGCAGCTTTGAAAGGCACATACGGCGTGCAAATTTCGTTGCGAGGATATGTAGGCAAGCCTCATGTCCAATTACTGAATCAGAGGAGCCAAATTCGCATGGTTGGAACGATGACTTCACTGTTGATTGGATATCGGATCCCTACCCGGAGGATATTTCCGAATTTTATGTCACCGAAGATGTAGATTTTAGAGGAGAGGATTGGAATAATGTTGATGAAGAGTATGACGGAGACCTAACAGACAATGAAGACAATTTACTACTTGTAAATAGTAGATTTATAGCCATGTAGTTACGTTAGGTTACAAATTTTCGCCACGCCCCCCAAAATTCGGAAATGCATATTTTATGCCATGCCAGAGCAACACTTTGTCTAAGCTTGCATATAAACTGCTCTAGACATCGCCATCTTATACTTACATCTCAAATTCGATTGATTTGGCGCATTACGAATTTTTCGCCTTCAACCCCCCATACCTCGGGAACACCCCCTCGCACGCCCGATCAACATCCGGATTCGAATTCTACGCCCAAAACTACGCCAGATAAACGTTGTCCCATTCCCATGAATTGCCCTCTCGGGTGGCAATGCTCCCCTTTCAGCCACTGGTCTATAAAAACTTTGTTGTGCTCCTCATCTACGCAAAGAATATTCTCAGACTGGCGCAAAATGTCGTACACCTTATGCAAAGCTGGATGGTACGTTAAAACCAATGGTAACCGCGTGTCGCCCTTTAGTTGTTGTTGCCGAGAAAGTAAGGAAGCGCGATCCAGACCTTTGACCCTGTCTACCTGACCATCTATGTCCCTGTCAGTATAACCTCTATCCAAAAGCCACGTTTTTAGGTCCGCAACCCTGTTTTCAAAAAAACCTAACTTCTGAACAAATACGACGCATTCTAAGGGCATGACTATTCGGTATACCCTTTTTAATGGTAATACTAAAAATAATAACAATAATAATAATAATAATACTAAAAATAATAACAATAATAATAATAATAATAATAATAATAATAATAATAATAATAATAATAATAATAATAATAATAATAATAATAATAATAATAATAATAATACCATTGTTATATTTGAAAAGCCAATTGTCCAAAGAACAATAGGGGTAAGTCTCATTGTTATATCTCTTGTAGTTTTGGAATAAAAGAGGGGTGGGCTAAAAACGCCCCCCCCAGTACAAACTAACCAAAAAAATCACCCAGTACAAATAGGGTTAAAAAATTTCTCGCTAATGGAAGGTCATAGATATAGAATTTCGCTATTTGACGGCGGACAGAGAACTCGAGTTTTTAACGATCCAGAGAAGTCATTTCGATTAATTTGAGGATAGAACGAGCTCTAAACAATTATAGGGTACTTTTTTTATTGTTTTCAGACTTGCTATTTCTTGTACCGGGTGTCCCAATAAAAGTACTCCCGTTTAAAAAATCACTAAAAATTGCTTATCTAACCTATCGTAAAATTTTCTTTTACGATTATTATTTTACGATTTTCTTTTACGATTATTTACGATTATTTATTTTCTTTTAATTTTCTTTGATCTCTTATGTTAATTATCCAAATATATATATGTAAAGATAATAAAAGGTTTGTTTTCAGTACTTAATACTTGAATTAGTAGAGGAAAATACTAGGAATCCGTGGCCAATTTCAGCAGACCTTGTTTTGAAGATGTTTTCTATATCAAAAAAATATGCTGAACAAAATGGGCTTGGGGACCCTCTCAAAAATTTCAGCGTTTTTTTTCAGGTGGTCATGTCTGAAATGGTGTAAATTTTCTCATAAAATCAGCATAATAATCGATTCGATGCCACAAAAAAGACGACATTGGTATTTAATGAATCAATCCACATGCCAAGACCGATAAGACATCATCCCCCAGCAACAATGCCCCCAAAATGACCTTTTGACACAAATGACAAATGGGGGTTTTGTGCCCTACCCCCTGCTATTTCAATTGTCACTGTCATATTGCGCTAATCCTTACTATGACCATCAAATATAGTCCAAAGGTGATTTCACACTCTTCAAATAAGAGAACTAAAGTCTGGACTTTGAAATGCACCAAAATGCTACTTTTAAAACATTTGGGGACTCTGAACAGTCCCCCAGAGAATACCATTTTGGACCAGAAAGGTACCGAAATGGATCTGAAATCATTTTCTTCAATGACCCATAAGACCTGGAGATAAGCATCAAAGACAGTGAGCATGATCGTAGAGCAGGGCCATCAATCTTGGAGGTACAAGAAATGTTTTTATCAGGAAGGAAGATAGGCTGCCACCTTCAAAAGAATTTCAAAATTTCTTCAAGAACTCAGGCAACACAACATGTCCTAAGAAGAGAATTCAGTTCTTTCTTAGCCATGCATCCAACATCAAAATTATTTACTCCTTGAGGAATAAATACTGGAAACTGTTGAATATTGATGAAAATCCAGAAATTAGAGAGTTCCAGTGCCATCATATAGAAGCAGATACAATCTTATTCTATATATATTCTCAAATAAGAAAGAAAGATGCAGTCATTCCTGTTGTAATCGATGCTGAAGACACAGATGTTCTTGTCTTGGCTGCACATGTCACACACATAGTAAATGGGATAATGGGCATAAAAAGGAAGAAAAAAAGAAATATATGAATGCAGCCAACTTTGTACAGAAGAAATGTCCAAAATTATTGTGCCTCTTCATATAAATACAGGAGCTGATGCCGTGTCGGGATTCTTTAGTTATGGAAAGACATTTGTTATGGAAACATGGTGAATTCTTTAAACGCAATGCAGCTGTTGAAAGACGTTGGAAAGAGCTTACCTATAACACCAGAGTTGATGGAAAATTTAGCGATGGCTACAGTCGGGTATGTGTGGCAGAAAGAGCACAAAATTGGCTGAAGCTCGAACATTGAAGTGGGAGAAAATGAAAAAATAACTCTCCACGCAGCAAACCTCCAGATCAAGACTCCCACAATTTGAAAGAAAAGCGAGTTAACTATCAAGTAAGCATGCTATTAAACCTTGACAAGCCTGATCATTCCCCTCCTCCAGCCAACCATAGTTGGACTCTTGAAAATGGCAAGTGTTAACTGCTAAGATATACAAAGGCTCCTTTACCAGATAGATTTGAAATATCCACAATACCAGAAACAGAGCAGAGAGATGATGATGACAGTGAATCAGATACGAACAGGTTTTCAGGTAAGATGCCCCTACTCTACGTTCATGCTCACTTGCCTTTGATGCTTATTTCCAGGTCGTATGGGTCATTGACGAAAATGATTTCAGATGCATTTCGGTGCCTTGATAAAGCAAGCGAAAAAACTGTATCACCATCATTCTTTTCTCTGTCCTCTGTTGAAGGTGTAGCCAGTCTCCATAAAAACCCCATATCAACCAGTGCCGTGTAATTGTTGATTTGGTTTAATGGAAAATATTTTAATTTTTTTACTAACTTTGATTTCTGTACTTTTATCATTTTTCCATTGATGTTAAATATTGAGAGGCACTCTTCTGTTACACGATGCTCCATCACCTGCACAAAATCAATTTTTTTACTTCACTGCTTTGTGGTAAGGCTATAATTCGGGCCATAGCTTTGTTTTCCATTGCAGCAGTTTTTGGAATGGTTGAACTTTTCTCTTTCTCTGTTGAAGGTGGCTTGTCGAAGGTGTGCCTTGAGTTTCTATTCATCCTTTCATCAAATGATTTCTTAATAGAAAACATTCGTTCTTTAAAGAACTCTGTACCTAGTAATTCGCCATCGCTGTGTGCGGTTTCAAAATCATGGACAAGCTTGTCAGAGAGTGTCATCCCAGACTGAAGAGTCCTGAGGGTGTCATTTGAGATGCCGACTGGTTTGGAGTTGAATTCTGTCAAGCATTTATCAATGTTTTGAACTGCTTACTCATCAGCCTTTTGTCGGAAGCTTGAATTTTCAATGTGACCTTGTGTTGCTTTCCTTACGTTTGCCATGGCATGAATGCAACTCTAGTCCTGTACACAGAATTTGCATTGCCAGTGTGGATCAAGAGCATCTTCTCAGTTTTCAAAAATCCCTTCCAACCAGCGTTAATTTTGGACCCTTTGCTTTGTTCGTCGTCATTTCGATCCATTCTTCAAAGACTTTTAAAATAAAGTTTGAGAACTCTTGACTTGCCTCCAGGATATCATTGGTGGCCTTTATACTTTCTCTTGTGGTACTTAATGGGTTTTGCAGTATCTGCAGCATTTCTTTTGTCTCCGATGATAGGTGCTGACCCCTACTGAAGCTTTCTTGGATTATTTGGTGGATTAGTGCCTCATACATTAGACGGAGACATCGAATACCTTGTTTGTAATACTTTCCACAAAGTGCCATGTCCACTGAATATTTATGGTAACGAATATCTGCAGCAGAGGGATCTGGCGCGCAGCATTTTATGTTCAAGTAAAAGTATAACTTTTACCCAACTTTTACTGCTGTTAATTATTTCACTGGAAGGATTTGAATCCAATTTGCCAATTTCTATTTACAAAAGGGGGATAAGAACCCTTTTGTGTGCAGGCAACTAATTTTAGGGCGGTATGTACTGTATGCTATGTTCATTCAATTTACAGCTCCTGTAATCAAAGCTATCTGTCCAATAAATCTTTGGGCAAATTACACTTTTAGCAATGGCCTACTCCCCATTCTGTGTTAACTAAGATAGTTATCATCCTTTGTGAGGTTGCTATAACTGGAAACTCATTGCGTAAGCAGGTTCGATACCAATCAAATCTCCCCGGCGATGATAGTTCGATCATTATCCACCAATAAACTGCTGGGAAAAAATGCAAGCTTCCACGTGACTTTTTTATGCATATGAGCATTGCTGTCGTTTAGTCTTCCTCTTTGATCAAATATCCGAGCAGATCAGACAGAACACGAAAATTTGTTTT
>REGM01000580.1:44672-57863 GCA_004194415.1 Aurelia aurita | reverse complement strand
AACGGGGGGATGGGGGGGGGGCAAAAAGTCGATTTTTTCAACAGGGGTCCAACACTTTTGTAAGAGATTGTAGGGGTTCATGTGTATGGCACGCGAGAATCACAAGTTCCTGATAAACTAGGATTATCACAGATAAACCTGGTTTATCTGCTGATAAACTAGGTTTATCTGAATGAATTGCGATTATCTGCTGATAATCTTAGTTGATAACTTTTGACTGAAGATAAACTCGGTTTATGTCGCATAAGCCAAGATGATCACAGATAAACCTAGTTTCTTGAAGTAAAGATAGTTTTATTGTTTTCTAGACCTGTGATATTACACAATAGTGCACTTTCCAGTGTTTCTCCATTAGAAACGCATTCAGCCTAGTTTACATGCGGTCAAGCAATTTGTGTATTCTCGCCATCAGAAATATGACAATAGGAATGGACCTGAGACATATTAGACTCGATTCTTCAGATCTTACTTTCAATACGTTCAATGAACAGAACTCTTGCTCGTCGTTAAGGTAAACGAATTTTCGACCCAATGTTATCGTTACTCATATGGGGAGTCCACCTCTACCGCCAAGGCCGTACACAGCATAGGGTGCCCCTAAAAATCCCAAGGAAACAGTAACAGTTATTGTAATTTGACCTGATTTGAGAAAATATTCCCTCTTTGCCCCCCTAAATATTTAGAGCTGTGTACGGCCATGAACCGCGATGATGCAGGAAGGCGTACAAGACTCTCTGGTTTGGCCTTCAACATGAACATGGAATGTTATAGCTCATAACTCCATTTTCAGATAACTAATTTCTTCCTACGATATGCCAAATTGTCTCTTGAAATACCTAGCATGTAACAAGACTAAATAGAAATAGTCTTAGTCATATTGGAAATAGTCTTAGTTATAGAAATAGAAATAGAAATAGCCAGATTCAGAACTTTTTTCTGTTTCGTCAAACGTCGGAACTTTTTGTTGGGACACCCGGCAGATTTCTGGCCTTTCTGTTGAGCTTTAGGTTACTCTTGAGCTCAGTGTTTTTATTTGAAAGCAAGTTGTCACATTTGCCGAACAGAATAATTTAGCAATCTAAAAATTTGAATAGAATCTTTTTTGTGTGAAAATGACACAAAAATGATCCACTCAGGAGAATGAAGGCAATATTTTATTTTATATTATTGTCTTGATGTATGAAGTAAAGTTTTGTGTGGTGTTGGATCACACACATTAAAAACAAAAAGTTATATAATTCTTTGCTTGTGTTTAAAAACCACTCTCTAAATTCATGTCAATTTTTTTAATACATAGGTATTTGTTAAAAGCAAGAAGCTGCTTCATTATTGTTAGACATGGACTTCATTTGCTGGACTCATCTTCATTTCAGTATACATTTGATGACACTTATCTTTGGAAAAGATTGTCTTTCTGATGCAATGACTCATATACGATACAGATAATATTGTCCTGATAAATTCTACTTGTCATCAAATCAATAAATTTAAGCACATGTAATATTTAGCCTGGTTGTTAGGAGCAGCAAAGGACTTGGAACAAAGTATAAAGAACATTTCCCGTTAGATGCCGCATAACTGATAGCTAATGTATCATGATGATGTGATTTTTAATCTTGTCCACTCTTTGATTCCTTGATCTTTATCACTCTGAACTTTCTCTGAAATTACAATTTTGTGTTCCAAGTCTCATTGGATTATTTTATCACCATCATCCATGCAGGATTTTTTCAGAGTGACAAACTGACTGACATTGTATTAAATTCCAATGTATCAAACTCCATGTCACTTTGTTGTTTTCTAGAGGATAGGCAATACCATTGCATGTTTTGCTGGTTTTAGTGACTTCTGATCACAGCAACATCAACAACACAATTCCATGGTCGGAATTTTAAGCATGTAACGTGTTTAAAAACGAGGCTATCAAATCAGTCCGACTTCGGACACTGTTTGGCAACAAGTCTCTGTATTAGTGATATATCAGTTCTAAGGAGCATGCAGAGATTGTTTAGCCAGTCTATTTGTAACATGCTTTTCCTTCAGTGTTTGGGATTTATTCACATGTGTCGAATAACCACCGCTGTCCGATTACCGACGCCGGCACCCTAGTACCACCGCTCATCCTGAACAAGGTTTGTGTGCTTATCTCTTCGGAAAAAAACTTAAAGTCCTTGGAATGAGTTGGCAGTAGGGGTGGTCTGGTCGGCTTCGGTATTGGACTCCTTGTGGGTTCTTCGACCAGACGATAAACTAGAAAATTACAAAAAAGGAAGTGAAGCATTTCCAAAGGTTGTTTCTATTGACACAACATGTCTTTAATTAGTAATCATACAAAGATGTGAACACGAATCATACGTGAAATCTCGGCTCAAAGCTCACAAAATGAACTCTTAAACTCTTTGTTCGTAGGATTTCGGGTCCATGGCTCCTGATACAAAGTACAAGGAGGCAGAGGACCACAAAAATGGTCTCATCAAAGAAGTAAGCCTGCCAAACCCAACATGGGCAGATAAAACAAGGAAGCTGTATGATGAACTGATGAATCTATGCAAAGATGGCAAATGGGAAAAGATTATCTCATATCAAAATAATACTGGAAATGAAAGACTTTTTGTTAGAGCTGTTAAAGAAGAAGGGAAAATGTTTGAATACGCAATGTTTCTTAACAGAGAAGAGCAACGTCTGCGAGCTGTTGTACAGTTTGGGTCCTGGCTTCAAGGTCCAAAAGGGTATTGCTCCTTTTTCAACTTTCTTTATTTTAATGACTATTTGCCTCGGAAACAAGGTTGTCTTTCCACTTATTTAATTTGGTGTAGGCTATAATGGGTAGAGTTACAGTGATCCAGGGCATGGTATAAAAACATCGATAGCAAGCAATTGAATTTAACCATCTTTTTTACCAGAAGAAGACTTTTGATACGGTTGATCACGAAATACTAGTAAAAAAACTAAATGCATATGGTATTAGAGGTACCCCGGGGAACAGGTTACGTTCTTACTTAAATCAAAGGAAACAATTCTGTTCTTTGAATGGGCAACGATCAGGGACGAAGATATAACCTATGGCATTCCTCAGGGCTCTTGTCTTGGTCCGCTCTTCTTCATACTGTATTTAAATGATTTTGAAAAGTGCTTGCAGCACTCAAAAGCTAGTATTTATGCAGACGATAACGATTGTATCGAATAATGCCGAGAAACTAGTTAGTGATGCCCAACAAAAACTGCACAACCTTTCAGAATGGATGCGAATAAACAAACTTAGTCCAAACCCGCAAAAGACTGAGTACATGGTAATAAGTCATCCGCACAAGAAAAATGTATTTCATATGCCGAGTCGGCTGGGGGTAAATGGCTCTGAGCTAAATCGTGTCCTTAAGACAAAGTCATTAGGGGTTAAGCCTGGTTTCCATATGATCGTTCCTGTCGTTCCCGTCGCTGGTAAATTTTTCAGCGACACGAACGATGCGAACGACAGTAGCGGTCGAATGGTTTCCATATGATCGCTGCTGTCGTTCCCGTCGCTGGAAATTCTTTCAGCAACAAGAACGACACGAACGACGCAAGCGACGGGAGCGATCGAACTATTTCCATATGATCGCTGCTGTCGCTCAGTTTGCATCACAGGCTCAGAATAATGAGACTGGGTACAGATGCGCAGAACATCGCTGCGATCGCTGGGATCAGGATTTATCAGGATTTACCTCAAATTATTTTCATACCCCCTCCTTGATATGTGCTTTATTATTCGTCCCCCTCTCTTTGAGAAGGTAAAATTTTGGTCCCCCCTCCCACATGTCTTCCACCCCCTCCCCGGCAAATATTAATGACCCGTCCCTTATCATCAAGGGAGCTCCAAAGTAAATTTTATTCATTTAAGTGAAACAAATTGTGGATATTGCTTAGGCCAAAATGCCAAAGCTCTGGTTGGGAGGTGGTGGCAAATTTGTCCTTTGAAGATTTATATCTCTACTCTCAAAGCACCAATGTCAACAAACAAGGTATCTATGCTCAAGTTAACTATCGAGTAATGTTTTAAAAATGATTTCGAATTGATTCATGCTAAATTCTGATCGTTAGGGTTGACCAAATCTGTATACTTTTTTTGGGACACCCGGTATATAAACTCATAACAACTTTCATATACCTTCTTTTTTTGACAGCTTTCTCTTTTTTTTTGAGAGCTTTCGCGCTTGGGTATCTTTTGGAGGCTTCTCCAGTTATTTATAAATACGCAATATATAAACTCATAACAACTTTCATATACCTTTTTTGTTTTGTTTTTTTGTTGAGAGCTTTCTCTTTTTTTTGAGAGCTTTCGCGCTTGGGGATCTTTTGGAGGCTTCTCCGGTTATTTATGAATACACANTGACCAAATCTGTATACTTTTTTTGGGACACCCGGTATATAAACTCATAACAACTTTCATATACCTTCTTTTTTTGACAGCTTTCTCTTTTTTTTTGAGAGCTTTCGCGCTTGGGTATCTTTTGGAGGCTTCTCCAGTTATTTATAAATACGCAATATATAAACTCATAACAACTTTCATATACCTTTTTTGTTTTGTTTTTTTGTTGAGAGCTTTCTCTTTTTTTTGAGAGCTTTCGCGCTTGGGGATCTTTTGGAGGCTTCTCCGGTTATTTATGAATACACAATATATAAACTCATAACAACTTTCGTACACCTTTTTTAGAGCTTTCACGCTTGGGTATCTTTTGGAGACTTCTCCAGTTATTTATAAATACGCAATATATAAACTCATAACAACTTTCATATACCTTTTTTGTTTTGTTTTTTTGTTGAGAGCTTTCTCTTTTTTTTTGAGAGCTTTCGCGCTTGGGGATCTTTTGGAGGCTTCTCCGGTTATTTATGAATACACAATATATAAACTCATAACAACTTTTGTATACCTTTTTTTTAGATCTTTCTCTTTTTTAAGAGCTTTCACGCTTGGGAATTTTTTAGAGGCTTCTCCAGTTAATTATAAATGGACTCATAACAACTTTCATATACCTTTTTTCTTTTGAGAGCTTGCGTGCTTGGGGATCTTTTGGAGGCTTCTCCAGTTAGTTATAGACTTGCTCCAAGTCTATTCCGTGGTCTATCAGCGCTCAATAAAACATTATAACTTGTGCGGGGGCGTAAATCGTGACAAGGACGCTGCGAAGGAGAAATGAGAAGCGAAAGGAAACGGAATACTTGCACAACTTGGTAGCTCATGAATATTAATGAGGTTCAGCGGACCGATTTTGGTCTGTGCGGCTTCCTTTGACAAGCAGAACGAGCCAATGGGAAGCAGTCTCTAAACAAAGGATTTTAGTAAACACGGGGGGCCAAATTACCTCACTGTACACAATTTCTTCATTTCAAAATGGCGGCCACAGCAAGTAATAACAGTAATCTTTCGATGGAAATGAAGGCCATAGAGTTCGCGAAAGCTGTCTTCGACATAGCTGAGCTGAGAAAATATCCGGCTCGTGTAAAACGCAGGCTTGCAGGTTGGTAAAACGCAGGCTTCTAGGTTGGTAAAACGCAGGCTTCAGGTTGAGGGGCTGTGGCTAGAGGCGAGCGGCCTGCTATNCAGAGAGTTGGTTACTTTCCTTAACATTGATGAAAGTTTCAAGGGGTTTGAACCGAAGATCTGAAGTCATAAGTGATTTATCAACTGATGAGCCATCCTTCTGACCCCATCCAGAGTTGCCCTTGACATTAACAGAACTGGTACGAATCTATCTCCTATGCTCAAATAACCCCTCTTCCAATTACTTGCAGTGGCCAATTTGACAAAGAAGTAGTTAAAATTATAAAATACTGAATGAACAAGCCACATCGATAGATAAAGTTACTCAAGCTGACAGTTCTGTTAATCTAACTGAAAACAAAACTAAGTGTACCTTAGAGTTTTTGCACAAGGGTCACCACCAAAAACGTTCCCTGCGCGAGAAATGAACCTTGCATGAGGCGGTCATAACAGGCTTTCTTAGGCCTTTAGTTTAGGCCTACATGTGCAGAACAAACAAATGTCAAATTTGTAGACCGTCGAACTTTCAAAGTACCCTTTGATCGAAAATTCTATTACCAATGCAAACTAATGGCATAGGCCTTGACATGCATTGTGAATAGAAGAAGTGGACACAGAGCCATAACAACTCGGAGCCAGGCTACGCGAGATTTTTAGGCCACTGAACAGTATGATGGGCCTAAGCTGCCTTACATAGCATAGCGCTTTGCCTGGTGCAAATGAACATGAGAAGGAAGTAATGCACATCTCTTCTTTTCAGGACTCAGTCTAACTGTTTGTGTTAACTTTTATAAAGAAGAATTGGCCTTACCAGTTGTGTTGATCCTCGTATTTTTTATTTGTAAGATCCTTGTTGTTCTTCCTTTCCTTGTCTTGAGCGAGCGTAAGGAAGCTTGAATGCAGAATGTTATGTGGTCATATGCGTTGCTGCAGTTGTTCCCTGTGTTGCAAATATTCCAGCTGCAAATGTTCCCGAGTGCTGCAAAAGTTCCTGAGCTGCTGCAAATGTTCCCTCAAAGGCTGCAAAATATCCCTATAAGCTGCACATGTTCCCTAAAACATGCTGCATATGTTCCCTTGAAGATAGCTATCTATCTATCTATCTATCTATCTATCTATCTATCTGTCTATCTGTCTATCTATCTATCTATCTATCTATCTATCTATCTATCTATCTATCTATCTATCTATCAATTTTACAGCTTCGTCTACGAATCTTGTGCCAGGAGCCAGTAACATTTACGTGCTCCCGAACCTTTAGAGTGGTCATATTGACTTTTATTTCAAAACCACGAATTTCTAAAAGCTTTTCAAGCCCTTCCTGAAATTACCAACTTCCTGTCACTTCGAGTCAATATCTGAATTAAAACTGCGTCACATCGTTTCTTCTAGAATTTTTGTTGATCACATGACCAGTGGAATATAATTAACTTCAATTTGTGAATTGGCAAACGCAACATGCAAGTTGTGATGAATTGCAAATCTCCACAATAATGACCCTAAATTATTTGTGTGTGTGGCGCAGTTCCAAAAAAGTTTCTAGTACATTCGGTCATCTATGAACAACTTTCGTAATGGTGCAGAAGTGCTTCAGATCACGTAACCAATGGGATCGTTAATCACATGACCAATAGGATTCTTTCATGGTGCGGAGGCGCAGCCAGCAGTTGGCAACTGACTGCATTCTTTGCATTCGTCGGTAGTTCACAGAAAAGCGTTCTTGGTTCCTGACTGAGTGAGGGACAGAACACCACTCCTATATGTACTCGTTTTACTTCGTACATAAAAACCCATTTCCTCAGTTAAAAAACCTACTTTTTCAGTGAAAAACCTACTTTTTCAGTGAAAACCCTACTTTTTCAGTGAAAAACCTAGTTTTTCCATTGAAAAAGAGGGTTTTTCGGTGAGAAATTAGGTTTGTCGAATTGTGCATTTCGCTTGTCATACACGTTATTAGTTGTCAGGTCACCATTGGTTGATAGGTTGTTCCTTGGAATACAGGAACCAGTTGTGGTAATCAATTCTGCTGAAAGTGCACTCAAAATAACCATTCTTAGTGTCATGTATGTCACAGCAACAAATGTAAAAGCTATATAAACTAAATAGAGATCTCCATACATACAGACAAAATGCTCAACCGAGAGATGTGAGTTTATAACCCAAGAGCCAATGCCAATGGGGTTGAGAATGGCACATTTACTCCATTATTAGATTTTGCATCAAAACCAAAAAGGCTCCATTTTTAAGTTGCTGACCTTTCTTTTAGAACAAAGATTTCTGACCATGTGGGCCATTTACACAATCGTAGTTAGTTTACCCAACATGTTTACAAGTTAATGCACAAAGTGATGGTGTTTCCAAAGGCCTGATTCTACTGCCCGGTCTACAACGGCCAGAACAAATCACGAATGCCATAGGCCATAGGCCAATAGGCCATAACAAAGGGAGGTGGGAAAAGGCAGCTCAAAAAAGTCAAGAAGTATTTATTGACAATAAAATACCTACCTCCACTCCAAAGCGATGCACAGAAAACGTTGTGGCCAGATACCTTGCGAAAGAACTTCGCTTTCCCAACAGAGGAAACATGCGTCGTTCCCAAGTTTTCTTCGTGGTCTTGAGGTGGCAGAGCGCGCTTTCTTTCTCAACGTTTTCTGTTATTTATCCATATCTTGATCTTTTCTTTTGGCAGATCAGTTTTGGCTGATAGATCGTCGAAAACATCAGAAAACTTGTCTGATGTTGACACCAAGCCATCAGCATACATACGCCTTCTCTAAAATTTCTCTTTGCGCTTCGGAAAGAGAAGGTTTTGAAAAGTTCATGTTCTCGCAGCAACTGATAAACCAATATGGCGGCTTTCCAATTTTGAGCGGCAGATCGCAAAAAGAACACGCAGCAGAGACAATGGGCTTTTACTAGAACCGCACGGTTGTCACAATAACGAATATGATTAATCATAGTTACCATTGTCTCAACCGGGTGGACCGCCTGGTTGTCACAACAACATGTTTGATTAATTACATGATTAAGAACTACATTATGTAGTGGATAAAAGCAGGACCGGGTGTTCTTACAGCTGTTGGGGTGAAAGGAGTTGTTGTGTAATAAGGTGTATATATCTTGTTATTTAACAAAAAGGGTACTTTCCAAGGCACCCTCCCTGTTAAAGTATATGGTTGTATCCAAGAAATCAATTGGTGCAAAGAGTGCTCTGCTGTAAATTTTATTGTTGGGAAGCACAGGTTTTGCAATGGTCTAAAAACTTGAGGAGAGCCTCTTCTCCATGTGTCCACACCAGAAATATATCATCTATGAATCTTTTCCAAACCAGGGGTGTTTTTTGTTCTGGTGCAGTGGTTAGTATGTGGCTTTCGCAGTTATGCATGAATATATTTGGAAAGTTTGGGGCAAAAGGGGTGCACATTGCGGCTACTGGAAAATGCGGGTCTGCAGGTCCGGTAAAATGCGGGTCTACAGGTCTATTTGAAGGCAGGTCCCGTGGTCATATACGAACGGTGCGTTTATTGTATGGGGCAAGGAGCGGTTTGTACAGACCAAAGCGACAATCATCAGTTTCCATGAGTTTTCCGTGCTGTGACGTCTAATGTGATTCATTAAGCAACACCATTGCGATATGAGGAATTTCAGAACTTAAAATCTGAACAGTTACCTGTGTGTGTGGCATTTGGGAAATGAAAGGATCGTCACAAAGGTTACGAAAAAGAAAATGAAATTGTGAAATCCTCAACAATACTTAGTGGCTGCTCTATGAAAAGATTCTCGTGGTGGGAGTAACAAATTGCAAAGAATTTTAATGCCAATACAATCATGGAGAGTTGCCATGGAAGTGTCATAGCATACGAGAAATTTGTACTTGTATAGGGGGATCCCCTCACATGCGGACATCCCCTTACATCATTGTTCTATATTTTTCACACTGTCCACGTTTTTTATGCAAGAAACTGATTTATAAGAAACTACTTCTAGACGATTTCACAATGTAATTTTCTTTTTGTGACCTTTGTGACGATTCTTCATAGGAGGTCATCATCAGCTTGTTTAGCTGCCAGTAAAATTAACCTCCTAATAAAATAAATTTTTATGTATGTATATATGTAGGACGGCCAAAAAATTAAGAAACTCTAGTGCTATGTTTGAGAAGCGCTAAGAAACATTTAAAGCAAAATCCAAGAAAATCATGGGAAAATTTTCGTTGAACCTTTATCCTTGAGTAATATTGGTGATTATTTTATGTTTTGAGCCAAATACCACTCTTTTTCTTGCTATTAAATTAGAAGACCATGAGACAGAGACGAGAGTTGGGACTAAGTTGTATTAATTGCAAAAGACAACTTACAGAATACTCCCATAAGATTAATACTAACACTAACAGTACAAATACGACAATTACAAACAATTACTCTAAAACAACAATTAAGATACCTAAATAGTGTATAATGAATTTGAATGAATATGAAATATTCTCCTAAATCCAAAGGATAATGTGAACTGGGTGTTGTGAATGTGTGTTGTGGTGTTGTTCTATGAAAAGATTCTCTTGGTGGGAGTAACAAATTGCAAAGAATTTTAATGCAAATACAATTTTCTTTCAGTAGTGGGACCCGCATTTTACCGGACCTGCAGACCCGCATTTTCCAGTAGCCGTGCACATTGCTGTACCAATGATTTGTAGATAGTGTTTTTTGTCAAATTCAAAATAGTTGTTTTTAAGAATGAATACAAACATTTGTTGTAGGTCTTGTATTGGGAGGGGGAGTGTCCCCTGGTAAAAGTGTTGCATTGCTTCAAGGCAATATTGTATGCCCAAATCCTGTGGAATATTAGTGTATAGAGATTTGACATCTCTTGTTACCAAATTGTTGCCTGGTTTTATTTGTTCCTGGAGACTTAGTACAGTTTGTAGAAAATGATTTGTGTCCTTAAAGGAGAACTCCGGGATAATTTTGACTTGGGTTCGTTTAGGACATTTCAAGGTGCTAAATTCATTTCTGAAATAATTTTTGAAAAATTCCTCACAGATTTGGAGTTATTAGCTCCCAAAGACCATCCCGAGTCCATTTCCGAGAAAGCATGGGTTTGATTGCGCTTTTATCCCGCGAGACACGTGACGTCATATGAGATCAGTGGTTTTGAGCAATTAGACCCATTCAAGTGCGTTCACTGTGAGATAACAAGAGATCAAGGGAAGTTTGTGTGCCTTTTGCGACGCAATTTCCCTGATAAAAAGGTCTCAAAAGCTTTGAAGAGGAACTGTTTGATGATGAAATAATCAGAATTGGAATGATCAACGTCGATTATGTTCGAGATTCAGGAATACGATAGCCAGCAATCAAAAGATGGAATGGATTGAAGATGAGAATGCCGATTGATATTGGTATGAGACACAACATAGCATGGTAAGCAAGTTGCTCTGGTTTCTAATTTATAATATATTTACTTGGCATCTACAAGAAAATCTCAAGTTGTCTGATCAACAAATGCCGTAGTTAGCAAATCAGTTTAATACGAGATGAAAGAGAAAGGAAGGACCGCCTGTCTTAGGCCATGAATGACCCTGCACTAAAAACACTTAAAACGGAAATGGTCTAGACAGACTAACTCATCGAACTCAAGTTGCTCTGGTTTTCTAATGAAAACATCTATTTATAATATATTTACTTGGCATCTACAAGAACATCTCATGTGGTCTGATCAACAAATGCCGTTTGTAGCAAATCAGTTTAATACGAGATGAGAGGGAAAGGAAGGACCTGCCTTAGGCCATGAACCTGCAAGTTTTAACTCATCGAACATTGTGAAATTTATTTTCGAGAAGGTACTATAAGTCTGTCTAAACGAAATATTTATTTGAATTTACCATTCTGCTTTTCAGGTGAAGGTTGAAAATGCTTCCAACATGCTCACAGCATACTCAGAAAATAAACGCAGAGGATAAATCATAGATTGCTGATGATGAAGACTTCAAAGTTATATGTTTAAACTCGCCTATATTTCTAACTATTTTACAGTAATATGGTATTGTAGATTAAATATTCTTGGATGACATACCAACTTTTGATGAAGTATAATGCATATTACAACTTGCTGCAGAATAGCTATTTTATTCCAAATTCTAATTAGTGTTTTGGTATACAGTCCACAGTTAATACTTACAAGCAATTATGTAGTCAGGGGTTCAGCAGCTAAACTTGATAAAAGCTAAGAAACTATCAAAGTATCTGCCCCCGCTGATTTTAATGTTTTACAGAAGGAGCCTTTCATTCAGCATGCGGTCTCTGCCATTTTGGGGTAACTACTCTTCCTGAACCCTTTGCCATGTCACTCCAAGTTAAAAGGGTTAAAGATACGTGGATATAAGTAAGTTGTTATTTACAATGTGGTACTTCCTGTTTCAAAAAGTGAGAGTAAATGTCACCCTTTCTCTACCCATTACTGAATATTCTCTCCACCCCAATATCTTGAAAACCAAAATATTGCTATTGATTTTTACAAAATTCTTACTGAAATCTGCTGAAATAGTGATTTTTCCTGTTCATTTTATGGTTTCAAAGACCTAATATACTAAACTATTGTTTATTCTTTTGTTCAAGAACCCTAAATGTTGATATAATAAAAAATTTCAGACCGCAAATATTGACATAAACACACTACACTGAAAACAAAGGGTTACCCCCTAGGCTTGGGTACCTGACAAGCAGGTGTTGCAGAATAAATCTGGGCTAGTAACAAGGGGTTGGAACAAGCTAGGCGTGTGGGTATTTGATTTATCTAAAAACCTAATCTGTAAAGTTTTGAAGATTTGCCTGATAAAATTTTGTCTTTGCTGTCTGCAAGTGTTTCTTCTGACATCTGTGAGTTCCTAATTTGGTTGAGGCAAAAGGTGATGGGATCTGCCAGTGTCTGATGAAATACTATTTAAAAATCAAGTTATAGAATACTCGGGTCCTGATTCTTGGCTAATCCACGATGCCCAATACCCTTTCTTTGGGCATCATTGTTGTGGGTTGGAGAAACCAGGGAGAATCTCGAAGAAAACTTTGACTCTAGCTTCTTTCTTGTGGGTTTTCTCTTGAAAATTCTCTATGATCTGTTACTACAAAGTTCCCATGCCCATCTTCGCCATGCAGACTTTCCCAAATGCACGACGATGCGATCGGTTAAGTTTTCCTCCTCTTGTTTACTGCTATTTGCTAAGCCCAAGAATGGGATCACTTCCTGCAGCACCATCGACATTCACAACCATTCAATTCACAAGCACAACCAGTTTTATTTTCCAGTATTTCTCCGACTGCCGTCTCTGAAGCAGTTTTAAGGGCTGCAATGAAACATTTTCGAAGTGCAACCGGTCGAAATTGCGATAGCCAGGAAGTAAAGGTGAAAGGAACAACGCATCAAGCATACAAATAGCCCTATTCAAGCTTCTCTTTGATCGCGCGCACGAAAACCAGTGATCACATTTGACGTCACAATAGGGGATTAATTCTCGGAAACGACAACATTCCGAGAATTGTCCCGCAGAAAACGACTATTTGAATGGGTGATAACTCTAAAACTATTCGTTATTCATAAAAAATTGTTTTACGATCACTTTTCTCAGCTTCAGCTACCCCATATAAGCTCATGTCAAAATTATCCCGGAGTTCTCCTTTAAG
>REGM01000580.1:20199-40820 GCA_004194415.1 Aurelia aurita | reverse complement strand
ATATTAAAGCTACCTATATATAAAACTATTGTCTTTATTCAATAATTGACCAGTTCCTTTTACAAAATTAAGACTATTTAATGATGTTCTAAATCTTTTTAGTGACTCCTTGAAAGGTAAAATGCTTTTATGTTTAATGTCCTCCTTTAAACTATTCCAAACAACTGCTCCTCTGTATGCGATTGTTCTCCTGCCAACATCTGTTCTGAATGATGGGACGCAAAATTTAGTTGTCTTTCTTAAATTGTACCTTTGCTCTTTATGTTTTGTAAATAATTGACTGATTTTTTGTGGAGTATTTTCCAGGTGGACGTTCTGCATCAACACTGCCAGTTTCCTTTTATACATGTAGGAAATTGGTTCCCAGTTCGCAATCTTTAACACATCTTCATTGGTATGTGCTCCTGTAATGTTGTGTACTATTCTGGCTGCCCTTGCATGTATCTTTTCAACTGTATCAAATAAGGTCTCGCTGCAAGTTCCCCAAGTCAACATGTTATATGAAATTGCTGGAATGATTGTCTTAAAATAGATGTCTTCAAGAAAGTTTCTTCTCAGATATCTCATACTTTTCAGCTTTTTTACTTTTGCTTTTTTACTTTTGCATGGTAGGTGTTCTATTCTCAATTTGTTCCTCATAGTAGCTTTGATCTCCAAGTTCTATGTTAGCTTCTTCAATGTATGATTGTCTAGGCCAAAGAACAATTTTGCCACCTTCATCAGCTGGTTTGATGATCATTTCTTGCCTCTTTTCCATGTTTTTCAAAGCTGTTAACTCAGCAAAGCTGAGATTAATGTGGTTTTGTTTTGGTTGTTCATATAGTTTTATCAAATCCTTGCTGACATTGTTGAAAAACGTTTGTAGGGTTTTTTGTTTGTAAGTTGGCGGTTCCCAATTTGAACCTAATCTGAATATTTTGGGTTGTGTTTTTTAGTCTTGGTTGGTGTTGTAGAAAAATGGTAATGTAGGAGCATGCATCTCTCAAATTTGAGAGATGCTTTGAAAACCTCATCCTTGGTGACCACATCCAGTGAATATACAAAACTGAGGCCTTTGTTTAAGAGACTTTTTTCGAATTGGTTGGGGGCACAGGTACAAAAGCAGTGAAATGCGCCAGACTGTGAAATACGTCAATTTGGTGAAATCAACTGTGAAATACTCCACTCTGGCGTATTTCATATACCATGAAATGCGACATATGAAATACGCCCGACTGTTAACTGCATCATTAATCTGAAATCATCTATACTCCAACTGTTATATGGACATTATCAAAGATTATGGAGATCTGTGATAAGTACATTTTCATACAAATTAAATGATGTGTACACGGTTTTGTTTCATTTTTTTAAGTTCAACACTAAATATTCTTCTTAGGAACTCAAAGTTTTTAAACGATTAAATGTATATTAACTGGAGGTAGAAGCAATGATTTTCCAGCAACACAACATTAAATGTAAATTCAACCATACGTTTGGATTTTCAAAGCCAAACTAATATCAAACAAGAAATTTGATTAACTACGACACATCAATCGTCAATGACACATGAAGCTAAACTAACAACATCCTTATTTCTGTAAAGACGATAAACACCAATAATGTGGTTGCCACTGTACATTTTCTTTTCAATCTGGTCATAACCAGTCTTCTGATCTGTCCTCCTCCTTTGTGGGCGATACCAATTTACATAATCAAAAGGCAGTACCCTCCTTTCTTCATTTTCATTGATTGTCCTGACAATGGTGTTTGCTTCAAAGAAAAAGTCAATCTTGCAATAATACCGCTCCACGTCATCAATTTCTTGTAGCGCACCATAAACCAGGGCTTTTGCAGATCTTTCTGTGCAGTGCATTGATGAGTTGAAATTGACTCCATTTACTTTACATTGTGCATATTTATTAAATGTTGGTGAGAGATGTAATAGTCTGCCTTCTGAGATATTTTCAATATAAAGCTTTGTTTCCCAGAACAATTCATCACTCATCCTGATGCCAAACCTTTCTGGGCCTTTCATTTCATATCGCTAAAAGCTGTGATTTGCTTCAAGCATTTCAACATTGCATTGAAAATCAAACATGTCTCTATCTGACAATGTTCCCTGAAGATATTGCACTGCATTGAGGCGTTCTATTTCGTTGTCATGTTTAATCTTCTCCAGGTCATCCTCTTCTAAATTCTTCAAAAATGTGTCATGAAGTTTAGGACATAACTCATCAACTGAACTTTGCATGTCCCTACTCAGTAGGTCTGAAGGGTTTCCCTGTGACAACATTTGGCGCAATCTAAATTTGTTGCAAAGCTCAACTTATATGGTTCTCCCACTGTTTGGTGCTTCAACAACTGTCCCATTTAGCCTTTCATAGCCAAAACACCAAAAAACATGAGCTGGTCCATAATGCAGTAGTGTGTCACACAAATGCAACAACAGGTGATTGTTGATTGAAATATTCCATAACAAACAGATGATGATTGAAATATAACAAACAGATGATGGTGCTCCTCAACTTTGGCTTTAATAACTCTGATATCTTCCATTGTGATGATGTGTCTAGCAATTATATCATTAATCTCACACAAGATTTTAATGCACTTGTAGGCTTCTCCAGGAATCATGTCAACAAGACAAGCTCTTGCATATACTTGTGCATAAATGAGCAATTGCTGCGCAGTGATACCATCTGTGTTGCATTTGGTACACAGGCTATTTGGGAGACGACCACAATCAGTTGGCATTTCAATAGAGTTAAATCTTTTCGGCAATTGTACTCTATCTTTAACAGCAAACACAAAATTTTCTGAAGCTGAATCTTGACTCAAATGGATGTCAGTTTCCTTCTTGATCAAACCAAGGATCAAAGCATGCATAGGGTCAATGGCCCCCATCCTCACTGGATCAAAGTAAGGTAATCGGTGTATTTCACTGTACCTCAAGCCAAATCCTGATGCCATTTCTTTCGTTTGGGTTTTGTTCCTTGCAGTCTTGTAAGTCTCAGATTGCCTGATAACAACTTCTTTGGTGCGAGGCTTGAATCTGCACGATTTTGAATAAGACATACACCATCCATCATCGTTGATTTCCCTTCTTACAGAGAATTGACAGTAGCTGCATCCAAAATGTGCTTTATGGCTTAGGAATTGTGTGACCTTCTTCATAGCAGGCAAGTCAGAAGAAATTCCAAGAAGCATTGCACGGACTGTACAAGTCTTTCTTGAAATACCAACTTCCACTTCAATTCCAGACCATAGTGTAAGTAGATCATCTACCAAAACTCTTAAGTACGTATGCATGTGCTCCTCGGGTTCTGATGGACCCAGAATAATTCCAACAACAAGATTCCATTTCTTTAACAGGTGTTCTGCATGAGGTAGATTCAGTGAAGTTAGGTACATCATACCAATCTTGTATTGTCAACGGTCATATGGTTTTACCCAGTCAACATTTAGCATTAGAACTAAGTTCTCCATTTTCTCCAAAAAAGGTGCACTGGTTAAAGGGTATTTTTTTAACTCATTCCAGAGTCTGCCATCCCAAATATCCTCCATACACCTACCATTGTTATGATGTTTAAAGGGGACCTGAAGCGAAATTGTTTGTTTGTAAAAGGAAATGACTGACTGGTTTGATTAGTGATACCGTTTAAAGTTTTGTAATATTTTATTTCGTTTCGGAGATATTCGCTGTTTTATGTTTTAAAGTGATGACGTCATTTTGTTTGCATATTTACAAGGAAAGCATAGGCAGAGAGTAGAAAAACTGGCGACAATGACTATGTTTGCAATTAAACCTGCTGCTGAAACATATTAGAGCGACAAAACAAGCCTACAAATGTCATAGATCTCATGAAAAGAAAGTCCAGTGTCAAATCTTTGGGTTTTCGGGCTTTTTTATAAAAAATGTTGTTGAGATCAATTGTTTTTGTGCCTTTTTGCAAACAAAATGACGTCATCAGCTCCAACCATAAAATGGGGAATAATTCCAAAACAAAACATGATATGAAAAAACAGAAAACAGCGTTCTTCGTTGTTCAACTAGGCTATTGGCTTTTGCAAATAAAAAATTTCGCTTCAGGTCACCTTTAAAAGGCACCCGCAGTTGAGCTAAAAACACTTCACTGCGAAATAGTTCCTTTATCCATTTAATGGGAGAAGTGTACATGAATACTTTGTATGGACGAAGCAAAGTACGGGGTCCAAACTTTTTTTGATGATGTAAAGGCTCACCACAAACTTTGCCATAATGATTTGCTGAGCATCGTTTGGCAACCTTACCAGAATCAGCTGTATTTGTGTATGTATCTTCTTCAACATAAACAGCGTTACATCTGTTTGAAGGGCATACAATCATCTTAGAGAAATTTAAAACTTTCTTCAGTCCATGCAAGCGCTCAACCTGATGATGGGAAACAATTTTTTAATGGATGAGAGGACAATATAAGCATTGCATAAATCAGCGAAAGTATGAATTGTGCTGCTGTCTGTGTGATGTTGAATTTTGCAACAAACCACTGAAACATATGGGCAAACCAATTCATTATCATTGCATTGGCAGCCTCAGGATTTGCTACATTATTATCCAAATCTTCATCATTGATGCCATCTTCATCCAAATCATCATGTGAGACATATTCACCAAAGACGTTTCCTGGGAATAAGAAACTGTAGGCTCAATTTTTGAAAACTAAGAAATTGGATACCTGGATTAAAAACGTAAGTAACTTTTATATTTTACAGCTTCAGTTTTCCAGTGTCACTCAAAAATATTTTGACACTGCAAAGTATTGACCAATGTTCAGAAATTGAAATTGCTTTGAGTGTGCCTTTTAATAAATAAATCAATTCTACCTTACAGCATTACAAATTTCAGAAACTCATAAAAGAAACTTTTGACAGTAAAAATGACCTGAACTTGAAGAAATTGGCAAACAACTCCCCACCTCAGTTCCATATAAAAATATGTGTACATATAAGTGCTGTTTAGTCATTTACTTTGTTATGCTTTTGTGTTTACCTTCATAAATTTCAGCTTCAGCTGCTTCCTCCAGGTTGTGTTCATCTTCATCATTAACTGAGCAATCATCTTCAATCAGTTCTCAAAATGAATTTATCAATGAGAAGTTTTGAAATTAACGAGGATGGTAAAGCAGATAATTAAGAATTATAGTGATAATTCGCAGTTGAAATTAGTGTAGATCTACAGTATCTTTTGGTTCTTGTCTGCAGGGTTGACTCAAACCTATTACACATTTGGTTGTCAATTACATCATCAAGGGAGATTGTTCCAAGTATCCAGAACAATGGCTGACCCCAAGAAGTAACACCAAGAATTTAACAAGGAAATTGAAATTTGACATTGTTTTCTTGCCAGTTGCATTTGACATTTTGTACTCAATTTGAAGAAATTATTCCAGCAAAGGCTAAGAACTCCTACCAAACCCTAGACGACCCTAGAGGCACAATCCACTCACATTTTCAGGTCAAGTGCCCCCAGGGGGGTGGTACTTAGTATATTTGTCCGATGGGGATGTGCCGTTTTCAGGGTATCAATCACCTCTTTTTTCTAGCGCTGTGTATCAAAAGAAAGCAATTTTTCTGGAGCCGGTTATCAAAAGCTTTCAAAAAGTGGGGGGCACTTTGCCAAATATTGCGGGGCGAAGCTATTGTTTCGATAAAGAAGCATTGTTTATATCAATTGTTTTAGAACAAAAGTTCTTTGTTCCGCCCAATATTGGGGGGGACGACCGCACCCCTGCGCCCCTAGTGTCCGCCACTGCTTTCAAAAGAGGATATTTTGTTGGAGCTGGTTGTTGCTCAGTCCAATCACAGGGACCCCTGGAAAGTGTATAACCCCCCCATCCCCCGTAGAGTCCCTAGCCTCCTTTGCAATAGCAAAATTATGACGTAATGCAATAAGCGAGAAATCGAAAGCGAGGCGCGGAAGGAAAAGCGAGAAGAGAAAAGAGAAGAAAAAGACAAGGGAAGAAACCGCGAGCACTGGGGACGAGGTGATCCGCACTTACCTTGGACACAAATTTTGGGCGCGAATTTCCGAAGAGGCGAAGATGGGAAAATGAAAAATTAACAAGAAAGATGGCTGTTGCAGAGCGATTACCACTGCAATCTTTGGCCAATAAAAATGATGAGACATTGAATCTTCGAGACAGTTGGATAACATCAAATTGGTAAGAATCTTCACAAAGTTCTTTCTAGAGGAATGTAATCTTGAGACACGGAACTCTTGATTTAGGCCTAATCAGAACTTGCCAACAAAGCTTTGATTGAATGTTTGCAAACTTTTCTTCTTATTAGGCTGGCTACCAAAAAGGCCCTATCATCTATGTTCTTCAAGGCTTATGATTCTCTAAAGGCTCTACGTACCTAGCCTCACACTTGCTGCTTTCTTTTTTTATCTTATTTTAGCTTTGTAGCCCGCAGAGCCTGACTAGAATTGCGGCTTGTTTTATTTGTTATGTAGCTAGTAGGCCTAAACGTTTTCATTTGTTGTACCTTCTAGGTTACTTTCCACTTTCACTACAACAACTGAAGCCAAGAATTACATCGAAGTTGATCAACTTTTGACTGCATATGAGAAAGCCTTTCCAGAACAAGAAAACCGAATAACATTTAGCGAGTTAGGTAAATTATTGAAGAGAATTTTCCCCACTTTACAGAAGCGCAGGGTAATGGTACAACGAAAAAGAAAGAGAGAATGGGCTTACTATGGTTTGATGTTCAAACTTCAGAATCATTCTGGAAGTAATGTTGATACAATTTGGAAAAGAATTCCTAGCATGTTCTTCTGTTTTGATGGTTGGACTATGATAAACAACAATTAATTGAAAAAACCTAGCTTAGACTGTTATGAATGGGTTTACAGCCAGGATGACATCAAACAAAACAAATTCTTTAAATTCTTCCAAATGCTAACCCAACATCTAATGTCAAACAGAATCTAGTTTAGTATCCATTAGTTTTTGATTGTCCGTAGTGTAGTTGTTAGTCTAGTTGCATGTCTTCATGTTATGGCCATGAGGTAGTCATTGTTTTTGCTCCTCATGGCTCGTCACTGTAGTGTCGTATTGTAATTAGAAAGTATAGTAGAACGTAGCCTATGTTGTAAATATTTTATATGAATATAAAAAAACAAAAAAACAAAAAAAAAAAAAAAACAACAACATCCGAATTACAAGAGAACTGAAATTGGTAAAGAATGAAACAATAAATTACACATTAATGATTGCTGGGAAAAAAGTACCACGCCATGTAATTCCAGATTTTAGCATTGGGGATGAAGGTTCTGAGAAATCCTTAGAGAGTTTGTTTTCATTCTGCTCATCTGCAAGAATCTGTACAGGCTTTGAAGTTGATGTAAACAAGAATACGTTTAACAAGCAGAGTGATGTGATTGGTAGAACAGAGCAATGGCACTTCAAGGACAGCACACATGAATGGACAGCTACACTGCACCACCAAGCAATTTCCTGTCACTTACTTCTAACCTCCAACTCCCTGCATCAGAAATTTTCCCACAGTTGCTCCTCAATAAGGCATAATTCATTCTGTAAATTTATTGAACTGAACTAAAGACACCATTTTATCTCCATCACCTTTATGTCCTCTCAACTGGTAGTGCATCATCTTCAATGTTGATATTGCTCAATTCCTTCGAACATTCACCAGGAGGGATAGCATCCAAAACTTTTCGACAATTGCTGTTCCATTTCGTTAGATGAAATCCACCACATGCTAGCATCTTCGTCAACTGTTGCTGCGTTCTGACTGCATCTTCTGAGGTTTTCACGGACTTGATCAAGTCATCCATGTAGAAGTCTTTCTGCATTGTGCTGATAATATCTGCATCGAACTTGTCTGAGTTGTCAAGGGCTGTTCTTCGTAGAGCGTAATTGGCACAACATGCACAAATGGCACTCTAACTATCGAGCTTTGGAGATTGTCCAGGAGGAAACTGATTAATACAAGCTTTCAAGCCAAACGTATGCCAAACAGCAAGTTGGTACAACTAGTGATGAGACAAAGCTGTTGGGGTTAGCATGGGACAAAAAGGAGGACACCCTAGCTATCAGTTTCCAGAGATGCCAGAAAGAGTTACAAAGAGGACAGTTCTTAGAGGACTTGCTTCAGTGTATGATCCATTGGGGATAGTTTCACCAGTACTCCTGACAGGGAAGATATTATACCGAGACATATGTGAAGAAGGATTATCATGGGACGAAGAGATAGCAGGCACATGCCAGTTACATCAAAGATGGCAAAGGTTTGTCAAGTCCTTGCCAGAGAGAATAGAAATACCGCGAAGTGTAGCACCAGCTAAAGAGGAAGTTTTAGGCATAGATCTGCACGCATTTGGTGATGCAAGTGGTCAAGGGGTATCTGCAGCTGTTTATGCAGTGGTGGAGCAAGAGTCAGGCATTAACCAAGGGCTGTTAGTATCAAAGTCAAGACTTGCCAAAAAGGGACTTACCATTCCTAGGCTGGAACTAATCTCAGGTCAAATGGCAGCAAATCTTATCGATAATGTGAAACAAGCACTTAAAGGACAGCCAGTAAGATCTTGTACTGGCTGGCTAGACAGTACAGTTGCCCTACATTGGGTGAGAGGACAAGGGAACTATAAGCAGTTCGTTCATAACCGAGTCAAGCAAATACAGTCAAAGGATTTCATCACATGGCGACATGTGCCAACAAACGACAATCCGGCAGATATCGGGAGCAGAGGTTGCCTTGCAAGCCGCATTGATCCAAAGTGGTTCCAAGGACCATCGTGGCTAGCAAACAAACAAGATTGGCCAGCAGAGATTGTCACAACACAAAGTGAAGAAACAGAGAAGGAGTCCAAGCCAATCAAAGAGCTTCTGAATGTTACAATTCCAGTGAAAAATGAGCTAGACGACGTCTTAGAGAGATTTGAGTATTGGAAGGCGATGAGGGTCACAGCATGGATCTTCAGATTTATCAGAAATTTAAAAGCAAAGAGAGCACAGAGAATCAAAGGCCCACTTAGTACCACTGAAATACAAGGGCAGATAACCGAGNAAGAGAGAAGCATAATCTAATGCATCATGGAAAAGAAAACCAAATATCAGTGGGAGATGTTGTTCTCATTAAGGGTGAAGAGAAGAATAGAGGCAGATGGGCAATTGGAGTAGTTGAAAGCCTTATCAGGGGGAAAGATGACATTATCAGAGGAGCTAGGCTGAGATCAAAGAAAACTAGAATAGAGAGGGCAGTGCAATTGTTGTACCCTCTAGAGCTAGCATGTGCTGAGGAACACCAAAAGACAGAGACAAGAGGAAATGAGAAAGAAGAGAACGCACAACTCAATGCAGAAGCGAAGGAGTTCAGACCAAAGAGGAAAGCAGCTACAATTGCGGTAGAGACGATTAAAGAGACATTTCGTGACGAAGAGAGAGACCTTGCAGATGATTGAACATTTGACGCCATTTCGGACGTCAAATGGGGGGAGTGTGTCAGAAACCAGACTTTATTTTGGACCTTAGACTTTTATCCGGGACTTCAGACCTTATCTAGGACCGTAGACAATTATCCGGGACGTTAGACTTTTATCCGGGACTTTAGACTTATGAGTTGCTGTTATTGAGATTAAATGAGTTGCTGTAAATGAGATTAAACCGCGTGAGGAGGGGAGGAGTTGAGATTGTTGTGAATGGTGAGAAGAGATAAAGTAAAAAGTGAGCTTCGAGAGTTTATGGCTGAATTTATACAAATTTTGTTGGTTTAACATGCGAGTAATCTTTGTTTTCGTACTTCTACGATAGTTCGCGAAAGCTTTGCTTTCAAATATCCTTCCTTTGGTTCCAAGAGAATACAATTTGTAATTGCCTTTTTTGCTTTTCCAGAACAAAATTGAATCAATAGTTGTAGTCTTTTGCTAAAATCATAAGTTGCATTTTCAACATTATTTTCAAACGAACGAATAAACAGTGAATATTGAATAGGATTACCATCAAACACCATCAGCTCCGATTTTGGCAGTAATGTTGCCGTTGCTAGTCTTCTCATTGCTTCCAGATACATAACACCATCGTTCACTGTGTTGGAAGAAACATCTTCGGGCTCCAATTTCTCGGAAGTGTTCTGCATGTTCGGTTGCCAGGGAGGAGCAAGGGGGCTCAAGTTATTATACTGCATAGCAGGACGGGTATTCTCATACTGCGTAGGAGAGGCACCATTTGCAACGGAAGAACTCCAAAGATCAGGAGATGCATGAACCGACTGCGGAGGAGCAGATGTTACGTGGTCTTCACTGGCTCGTCGTGTGTGGTCCTTGCAACGCTTTCTTCAAAGGTTGGCTGAAACATGACTGGTACACGTGCTGGCTCACTCAAGGCAACTGATGTTACATTCCTGGGCGTTCTTCTTCGCACATGATCAATCGTCTTGGAACCACACAGCAGGGTTGAAAATATGTTCTTCCTTTGCACTGTCTCACATGGCTTATCGTCGCAAGCGTCGTTGACTGATGTTCTGAAGTCAGCACAAACTCTCTCCTCAGCTTCCAGTTTCGCCATCTGGGTGTCCAATTCAAGCTTTTGCTTCATTTGATTTATTCTCAGCTCTTCGTTTGCAATGGATTGACGCTGTTTGAAGAGTAACGCTTCTGCATGTAACGATGCCAGTTTAGCTGCATTCTTGAATTGCTGAGCTTCTATAGAAAGCTTGCTGCTACGGGAAGATGAACTACGATGGGAAGAAGAAGAATTAGCTTGACTTACTGAGTCCTTAGCATCAACATCTGGGGGGTCTCTTTCCTCCATACTGAAACTTTTCTTTGACTGCAACCAGAGGGTTATCCTGTCCTTAGCTGCTAGGTATCTCGACTCTGCCTCGTGCACATATGCAATTGACTCTTCGATATCGATATCATCCACCAGAGTATCTTTATACGTATCACATGCTTCCTTGAAGCCGCTGAAAACTCGTATCAGTCGCTCTTGCATCGTCTGCACTTCCATGACGTCACCACCAACCACCAGCGCGTCTGAAATGTGATTAATCGCTTTCGTCAACACGCCCTTTGCATTGGCCCGGTACTGCTTGAGTCTGCGGGAATTTTCCAAATCAATACTATCCCAATCCAATCTGACATTTCTCTCCCTTTGTCTTTCGTCTAAGAAAAAGCGAGGGTCACCAACACTGGCTGCATTGAAATCTCCAATCTGATCTTCCATAGTTGCTTATATCACCAAAATGACAAAGATTTGAACTAATGTAGCCGACAAACTGAGCTACAGGATATGATGAACGCACCGCACCAACCAAAACCGAGTTCCCAAGCAGACAAACAAAGCAGGAATACAAGTGCTAAAGTTGCTCGATGATGATGATTATAGTAGTGGTTCACTATTGAAGAAATACAGTAAATTACATTACTGAATAAAGAATATAAGTTTAGTATATCCAACATATACACCCATTCAAATGTATAAGAGTACTGCAGCAATATGGATAACAAGAACCTAGAAAATAATCCTAAATCTAAGATACAAAAAGCAAACTTTAATCCTTTGCCTAAATTTTGAGAGCAACATACCATAAGCAGAAAATAACAGTAACTACGACAGAAATTAAATTAATTCAACAGCAACGATATAAGAAACTAAAGATAACATGTTTAACAATGATAACTTACAATCTATATGTCCTCGTAGCCACAAAATCTTTGCTTTACACTGGAAACTGGAAGGCCTAACCAAGCACGAGAAACTTTAGGCCATGCAAAACGAACTTTATTGCAGCCAGCTGCTGTGATCCTCACTTCAGGTTGTCTATGAGAGTTGTGATGCCAAAGAAAGTGATGGCAGAAACTTTATAGCTACGGGATTATGCACGAAGCACGAAAAGCGTGCACATCTAAACAACAATGTTTCGAACGATCTAGAGTTCAAAGTCCAAATATAGGTCAAAGCTCAACAATTCAATTCAATCAAAAAACTACGCAATTCAATTCAATAGTCACAACAACAAAAAATACAAGAGTTACTTCTGGCCTCGCATTTGCACGCTTCAATTAACTCCAGCTCACTTCGATTTGAATCCTGCATCACTGATGAGAAACCACTTGGCATTTGAAGTTCTAAATAAAGACATGCTTCTTCTGATGAAGGTTAGAATCTATTCATTCTCTCATTTAGAAGTCCAGAGGACAGTGGGGGCTAGGAGTTCTGGCATTTTCATGGCTATCCATATTAATTTGATAAAGATTGTAACAATGAAGTAAACCCCCCCCCCCCCTCAAAATAACAGAACAGCAACCATTCAAAAAACTTCCCCTGAAATAAAACTCGCATAAAGAAATCAAATTCCCAAATTAGAACACACTTATGATCAAACACTTGAATCTACCATATTAAGGTATGGCCATTTATTACAGTAAGAACCCACAAAGACTAAACCAGCTTTCTGAAAAATCCTGTTTGGTTTTTTTAAAGGAACAATTAGTTTTATAAGCAAATACTACAAAATGGACTTGATTTCTAGTTATTTGCTTATAGGTAAATTGTTTAAAAAATTTCAGCATGTATTTGGGGACCGTTTCTAAATCAGTTATATACTTCTTTGTGGGTTCTCACTTTATATCTATATGCAACATGCAATTGATAATAAAACCACAGGAACCCCTAGCAAATGTTGGAAAATGTATAACCCCCATCCCCCGCAATTATATAGAGTCCATAATCCTTAGCCTCCTTTGCAATAGCAAAATTATGACGTTTGCAAAGGAGGCTAGGGGCTAGGAACTCTATATAACTGTGGGGGGGGGGGGTGGGGGGTTATACATTTTCCAACATTTGCCAGGGGTCGCTGTGGTAAAACATACTTAAACATCTTATTTTAGAGCTATCAATCATCCCTTCCCTCTGAAGATGAAATTATGATGAAACAATAAGATTTCTGGAAAACACTAGTCAAATCATTGACACTTTTCATTCCTGGCAAGCAATTGACAACAAAAGTGATGAGAGATTTGATCATCTCAAGGCAATTCTTAAATGGTTTGGAGATTGGGAAGCTGAAGCACATGCTGCTTCTGCAACACCTGCCGAGTGGAAGAAAATGATTTTATCAGACAAGACAATTGTCGATATAAAGTCAATGATTATTGGATTTGAAGAGATATGCAAGGAGGTATTTAGGGAACATCCCGAAACTTATCTACTTTCTTGGAGAATAAACACAAACCTAGTGGAAAATATTTTCTGTCAGCAACGTGGCTTACAGGGACAAAATGATAACCCCTGGTACACTCAGTATCAGAGTGGAATGAATTCAGTTTTGCTAGGTTGCCGGACAACAACAAACAAGAGCAACACTGGGCATGTTCAATCATTGCCGTTCTACCAGCCTAAGAAACTGCGTCAATAATTACTTTATTTATGAGTAAATCTGGAAATGCCCTTAGTACGTTTGAGGGATTGAAAATCTTGCCAAGAATGATGATTGCATAATAGCCGGCATGCCCATGGCCGCTAGTTTTGACCTGCCTCATTTAGCCTGCGTTTTCTTAACCTGCATGACCTGCGTTTTACCGCTGCCGTAAAATTTACAACATGATGTCCATTTTTTAGGCCTACAAATTTCCCAATTGAGCCATTCACCAACTTATCATTTACATTGTATAGAAGCATCACTGGGGTGCCAGGCTTAAGATAAATTATTTCTTCTGCAATGCACCTTCTCAAAACAGCTTTAGCCCCATCATCGACTGACTTGAGGGAAATAACCTCACCTGGAATCTCCTCCAGTTGCTCCAGATTCTCCATAAAACACTGATAATTTGTGCTGTAAATTGTTGGGATAAAGTCCATTCCAAAATCCTTGCGATCAAGGGGCTTGGAAAAGTTTTCCGAGACAAANCACTTCCTGCTGTTTTCTATGATGATTACAAGCCTTTCAAACAAACATATTCTTGGGACATTTTCAAGTGATAAAGACATCTTTGAAACCATTTGAAAGAGCTGCGTGTTACACAATTCCTACCATTATGTATGTCATCAGGCACCACCTAACCTTTGGACTATCATACTTTCAATGTCAGTAGGCTGTGAGCCTAAAGCCGGCATGCCCATGGCCGCTAGTTTTGACCTGCCTCATTTAGCCTGCGTTTTCTTAACCTGCATGACCTGCGTTTTACCGCTGCCGTAAAATTTACAACATGACATCCAATTTTTAGGCCTACAAATTTCCCAATTGAGCCATTCACCAACTTATCATTTACATTGTATAGAAGCATCACTGGGGTGCCAGGCTTAAGATAAATTATTTCTTCTGCAATGCACCTTCTCAAAACAGCTTTAGCCCCATCATCGACTGACTTGAGGGAAATAACCTCACCTGGAATCTCCTCCAGTTGCTCCAGATTCTCCATAAAACACTGATAATTTGTGCTGTAAATTGTTGGGATAAAGTCCATTCCAAAATCCTTGCGATCAAGGGGCTTGGAAAAGTTCTCCAAGACAAATTTTTCATCCTCATCAGTGCATCTACCCTCAGCCAGTCTCCCCAAAAATCCTATAAAATCGACTTCATTTTGCCTGACTATCTCTGTTAATTGAACAATGTGTGGGAATACTGACCTCCAGATGGAATGTTCAAATACATAATGCCCTGGATCAAATTCATTTTTGACAGGCCCAAGTTGAAAAAAATCCCCACTTAAAATAACCTGCAGTCCTCCGAAGGGAGAAGAATTACTCCTGATGGCTCGTGTGATAAACTCGATTATTTCGAATACTCTAGCACTAATCTGAGCACCTTCATCGACTACCAAAACGTCTAGCGATCGCCATAATTCCTTTCTTGCGTTGTTTTCCTCTATTCGTTTCAGTAGAAGCTGTTTCCCCTCACGACAAGTTCCAATTCCAGCAAAAGAGTGGATGGTTTTAGCATTCTCGAACAGCAGACTGGACATGCCAGTCGAAGATGTAACTTGCACACATTTCGTAGATCGGAAGATCGTAACAACTTTCTTTAAAGCGAATGTCTTCCCAGTACCTGCCTTCCCAAGTAAAGCTACATTGTGACCTTGAACAGCAATGTTAAGGAAATCTTTTTGTCAAGCCTTCAACATCTTTTGCTTAGGCCGTTCTAAAAAAAAGATCTCGCTTGCGGCGCGAACAATGAAAACAAACAACGAGAACTTCGGAAAGTACAAGGTATGCGGAACAGCTTTCACATTGTTTTATAATCCATATAAAGAAAGTGTCTTGTTTAAACCTCGATTGTTTGTATCGAAAACAAACATCAATTGTTCTGCTTCCCTTTTGTTACCTTTGTAAGCCTATTCGAGCCGGAACGACAGAGACACACCGGCTTTTGTAGAGGCAACCGCTCGCGGTTTCTTCCCTTGTCTTTTTCTTCTCTTTTCTCTTCTCGTTTTCCTTCCGCGCCTCGCTTTCGATTTCTCGCTTATTGCATTACGTCATAATTTTGCTATTGCAAAGGAGGCTAGGGACTCTACGGGGGATGGGGGGTTATACACTTTCTAGGGGTCCCTGTGGTCCAATATTTACGTTTTGGAGTATACTTGTCGCCGATATTTTCTGGAGTTGGCTATGGTTTGGTGGGTCATACACATTAAAGTCAAGTACCCCTGGGCAAGTGCCCCCTGGTTGTTGCTTGCATACTTTATGCTGTACTAAGGGTATCAATTGCCTTTACCATTGTATCCTTCAATTGTTGCATCTAGCATACTAATGTCATCAGCAGATTCCAGTTCTTCAAGATCATGTTCAGCATCTGCAAGATAGATAGAATAAATATAGTTGGACAGGGCTAGTCCATGAGGAAATTTTCTTGGGTGGTAATCATTCAAAGAACTTTGCCTTTGTTTCAGAGACGTAGGCCCCCCCCCCTCAAGATTTTGCAATAAACAAAGAATTGCCCTCTTTGTTTCAGAAAGTGCCCCTTTAGCTTCATGAAAAAAGTGCCCTTGAAGTGTTGTGCCCCCCAAGTTTAAGGTGCTTCCTACGGCCCTGCTTTGTTCAATGATAACTGATTTTCTTCAGCACAATAAACGGTGAAATCCATGACCCATTTGCCCAAAAATCAGTCCCAAACCGATACACGTATTTTTTTGTAAGAAACTCAACTCTCAGATCGCCAAAAATGAAATTCTTTGCATAGTTTTACTTTATTTTCATTTGTTTCCTGTATCATCTTTCTGGGAACTGAACATTGGAAAGGCTTCAAAAACTTTGTTTTGAAATGTTCACGAGGGCACAGGTACTTCAAGGGAAGAAAATTTCGCCGGAAGAAACTTTTGCGGGAAGAAACTTTCGCGAGTTGCAAAAGTAACATAATACGAGGAAATAAATATAACATAATTTGCGGGAATATTTCACATTTTAGGAAATTTCGCAGAATAAACTTTCGCGAATTGCGGCCAAAAGCGCACAAAACAACCTGTAAGAAACTCATAAGAAACTCACAGATCCACAGAAATGCACAGAAACCAACAAGCTGCCACACCGAATTGCAGCAATATAAGCAGCATGAGCAATATGTCAGCAAAACTCCAGTCATTGGAAAGAGACTGGGAAGTAACAAATTCATGTGACTCATGTCCATGGGAAGCTCAACAAAATTTGCCATTTGTTGAGGTATATATACTGCATACTATGCTATATTTAAATTAAGAATCGTCATCTACTATCAACTTCTCACCAAAGCGGTTTTCACTGTACTGTTGCAAAAAGATTAAAACTGTTTTCATAAAAAATCGGGCAATGAAAATAAAGATGACAATCATGTTGTTGTTTTTTTCATTTTGTCAACATATCCATACCGGATGCGCCAAAAAGAAGTTCAAGAGTTTGAAAAAATATCTAAAGTACTGGATAGTGCATCAACAGGGATGAGTTGAGTCATCTATAATTAAGACAAAGTAAACCCTGAACATGCCATTTTTCTTTTTCTACACAAAGTACTTGAACATGTGGAGATCATCAAATACAGTAGGCTATTTTTGCATCTGTATGCATAGCTGTTTATTCTCTTTAAATTTACATGTGCCAGAATTTTCTGTTGTTTTTGTAAAGCAAATATCCTGTGTTGTACTGTAGACTTAAATCTTGGAGATCTTTAGCAAATCATTCATTATGCTTATTGCCATAAAATTAATTTAACATGGATTTACCTTGAAAGATACCCCTATGTTTGTTCCTTCCTAAATTTTTAGATAAGAGAGATACTAGAACAAGACGTATTCAAGTAAAACTGGGGTTCCTGTTCTGGAGTGGACATAAAGCAGCTTTTGATAGGGCGACTACAATCTGCAAAGGTAAGCAAGTAGTAAAATATTGTAGTAAATCCCCTTATTTGGACAAATAAGTACAGACTGTTCATTTAACTTTTTAGCATATGAAAGTTACCTCTTACAACCCTTTTTACCAATTCCTTTTTCCTTTGTCAAAAAAGAGCCTTTGCCATGAAGAACTTCACAAACAATTTCTTTGATTTCCTGTTCACCCTTTTCACATTGTTTTACTGTGATTTTTCCACCTTCATTTCTAGGTCATATACCATTTACTAAGCAGTGTTGTTGCCTACGGTAACTCACAGGTATGTTGCTAAACTTAAATTACCTCATTATATAACAAACAGGGAAACAACAGGGACTTTACAAGAACACCAAATCAAAATACAAATAGTACTTAATCTCTGCAAATAAATTCAAAATAGCACAAACCTTGCTTTTCAGTAAATTAATTAGATTTGTTCAACCTTCAGAAAGCACAAAGTTACTTATATTCCTAAACCTTTTACACATGCTGCCTCATACTTTAACTCCTTCACGTAACTTTAAGGGTGGCTTGCGTGTGATTCAAAGGTGGTTGTTGTAATATGTCTCTGCTACATGATTCAATTTCAATTTTCAATTTTTCAATTTTCAATATTTATCTAAGGGGAGGGTAGCCCTTCAGCACAAGTGCTGGTCACTAAAACTTATTCCCCAACTCTGTTTAACCAACAGGTAACACAAACTACAAAGTGCATGAACCCAATCAGTACAAGCAAAATATTGGATAACGATCATGGTGATGGCTACCAAATTTGGGATTTAAACTTCCTGGCTCTTATAGAGAAACAGCGGCGAGACACAAAAGTATGTATTCATTTATCTTATTGCAAAATACATGAAATAACTAGCTGATTCAGCATTTTCTATTATTTCAGTGTTGTAGGGACCATAACTATGGAATATTATAAGCAATGGTACTGTCTGTTTTATCTAAGTGTAACGGCACAGTGAAAATTCGTTTGGGAAACCGCTGACCATTCAAATTCACCAGTCTCGCAGGTGGATTTCGAAATTAATGAGTCAACGGGCCTAATTGAATCGGGCAGCGGTTTTTACATTCCAACGTTAGTACGTGCGCACAGACATAAATCGACACATGAATTTTGATAGAACGCTGCTTGGTGAACGTGGAGAGACATCGATCGCCGACATTTTCTGAAGAAAAAACGTTATTTGAAGAGTTCTTGTGGCCATGGACGAATGGCCTAATGCACACAAAACTCTTGATTGACAAAAAATTGTTTTACTCCAAAACTATACCGTGCCACATGAAGAACTTCACAGGAATCCCGAACAAGGATGTCAGGAACATGGCTTACCAGGTGTGTTATTCGCTGTTTTTTGCGTTGCAACGTTATTTAAGGTGTTTTCGACACTACTCTGGAACCATGTAAAGCAAGTAGCAGGAGGAACCATTCCTGCTACATCTTTCTTCCATCGAAATACTCAAGCTGGAATTCTGGAATTTCTTTATGTTGATAGAACTGCTTCTAGACAGTGGATATCGAAAAGCATGAACTCATACGTGGTCGAGAAGACAGAGAAATTGTAATTTCTCCAACTGCGGTCTAAAATTATTCAACGGTCATCCGCTGAAATTGCCCATTTTTAGATAAATATTTCTCCAAATCGGCACCGTGCCACATCACCAGACTTTGCTAATGCACTTGCAATAGCTTCAGTAGCAGTGTGCCAGTGTCGGTATGTTCACTGTTTTTTGCGTTCAACGTCAGTTTTCCATTTTTTGAGGGAGGGTTTTGTGTTGATTAGGAATGATTCAAGTGTAAATTGTTTTGTCATAAACAATCACATTGACGATAGGAGTTATATGTCATGATCCAAAATACATTGTTTCGAGTCTCTATTTTGTCCATGATACATCGAGGATGTCCCTTTATGTCATCGTCCTTAGGTAGACTTGACTAGCGTTCATGAGTGACTAACCTCCTTGCTGAAGACAAAATTGAAAGAGACAAACTTGAAACCAAAGAAATATCATCTTTCTTTTCAGATGTGTGTACATTCATAACACAGTACTGTTGGTAGTTATAGTACTCATGTTATCCTAGAAACTACAAGGAATTACAGGTGTGGATCAAAGTCCAACAAGAGACTCAACTTCTACATTTCACATTCCAAGTTTTAACTTTGACATTTTGCACTCAGAATCAGGGGTATATCACAGGAATTTTGAAGTTTTATTTACTTTGTCATCACATAGTTAGAAAATATTCAACTTTTGCATAATTTCTTGCATGGTCAAAAACATTCATACATGTTGTTATGATTTTCTCACTGTTGTAGTTTGTTTTGAACCTTCAAAAAGTTTTCTGTATATGTAGGGTTACCTGGGAATTTACCTGATTCTTTACAACAATGTTAATTACATTAACATCCACCATCAGCTACATACATTTTTATTTCTGCATAATTTTATATATTAAATTAGGCTCTTGATACAGTGTATTTTTGTTAACTGAATATATGTGATATCTAAAATAGTATATATATATATATATAGATTTTGTATTTATACATATACTCATATATGTTTGATTAAACAAATTGAGCACTATTTATCTGCATCGTCAATAAGAGATTTGAGATATTATCTAAAGTATGTGCAATTTAAAATTGCTGCATGTTACCTGACACTATTCGATTTGCAATGCTTAGAGCATACTTAACAATGGTATATTGAACAACAGCTTAATGCATATGACTAGCTGATTTTCAACATACCCTGTGTAATATTATGTAATTCTCTGTGTTAATTCAATCACCCCAGGAAACTTGGACAAGTGTTTTGCATCATGTGTGTGGTGAGCACCTTTGGTCAGATGGTGAATGCAAACATGGACCATTAACAGAATCAGAGCCAAAGAATCCTCTTGATAGAAACTCAAAGGCAATGACTCAAAGTTTGACCGGAAATCTCGAGATGCTTCTTCTTATGTTTGGTGGTAATCAACATAGCGTGGGTTTTAGTTACGTTAAGGGATAATTTGTTCCCCTTTAGCCACCTATCAAGTTGGCTAAAGTTAAACTAAATCCGTCTTAGGAATCATTCTCATGATTATCAACAACGGAACATTTACGGTTTCGTAAATGTGTTTTAACGACAAGGCGAGGGCGCATATTTCCCTCACCTTGTTTGTACCCAGTCCTTCAGCAATTTAGGGCGTGCCGCACATGGCATCAAAAGCCCTCTCTCTTTCATCACAGGTCACATTGCCAATTTCTCCTGATCCGTTCAGTTCAGTCACAAAAATATTAGTCA
>REGM01000580.1:4377-16610 GCA_004194415.1 Aurelia aurita | reverse complement strand
AAATCCAACCAAACAAACAATCGTTTTCTCAACGTGAAATATCTCACGATCAAGTTCAGCGTCCAAACCTGCTAAAAACAAGCCATGGCGATGCTAACATTTTTTTTGAAGTCAAGCATTATTGACATCAATACCCACTTAGTAACATCCTAAAATATCAAGATAGAAATCTGAATTCATATCAGTATTGTTTGAAGTTAATTAGCGATATGACCCAATATTGCCACTCAATGCCTTCTTGCTTGTTTTAATCTGAAAGTATGTATTTGCGTAACAGCATAGTTATCAGAGGAATAACTATGGTAACAGCGTACAAGCCGCGGGCGTTAATAATCATTTGTGGAAATATTTCACCAAGAACTCCGAACCTAGCAGAAAGAAGTATTTATTAACTTTGCCAGTCAAAAGGCTTAAACCAAGTTGTATTTTTGACTCTATATTTATTTGTTCTCCAAAAAGGGGCGTTTTCCAACGTTCTGAAGGGAGTGGCCCAAAAAAAATTCCGGAGGCAAGCTCCCGGACCCACAATTTTTTCTCGCTTCGCTCGCAATTTTACCCCCCCCCCAATGACAGCACCCTGGCCACGCCACTCGGGATTACGTGCATGGATACTTAGTATTTATGGGGCGACAGACTTTTGAAAGAATAGCGGACTTGTTTGACGTATCGCTTTGCACCATCAGAATTTCAGAATATCTGATAAAGTGAAAGCGAAACGTCAGGTAACTCTAACATATTTTTGAAAACCTTTATTTTGCGAAAGGATCTCATGAGTTATCATCATTTAACGGTTAAACGGGCATTAGACTAGACAGAGCGTGTTTATTTTCCCTTTCGATAAGTCAGGGATTTAGCAGATATATCATGATAGGTACCATCTTAATTCTTTCCCCGCCAAAATTTTGCTCTTCCCCGCCGTGATTTTTGTGATCCCCGTCTAAAGTTTGTAATTTGGGAAGTTTCCCCGCTGTCTTTTTAATGCCCGGCGGGGTCGTTGCTGGGGGGTGTTCCATTCCTTGAACTGATTTTTGGATATCGTTGTTGTTGTAATAAAGCGTGGCTTTTGCCTTTTGGTTGTTTCACCCTGCTTTTCCGGTCTCTTCAAAATAGGCCTTTAGTGTACGTGGTGGTCCTATATGAATAACTTCTTGAATATTTGGGGCATCTACTCCCATACCTAATGCAGAAGTAGCAAATAATACCCTTACAACTGAACTCCCCGAAGCAATTTGATATACCACATTTACCTTTATTTCTTCCTCTTGTTGTGCATGGAATTGTGCAAAAAGCCTCTTTTCTGGAGAGGGGGAGTTACTTGCAACATATTGGTCCTCACCAAGAATTCTTTCAAAAACGCTGTAAGCATGGCCACACCACTTCAGTGACACGTAAATGATTGTAAGTTGGTAGGCAACTTTGAGTCTCTTGAGGGAATGGCTATTGGTAAGATAATCTCATCAACAGATTTATGGCCTTCTTTGCTTGGTAGTCTCACCAACTTTGCGTAAAAGATTTTTGGTCTGTCAGGGGAATGTGAAACGGTTCTAGTATCCTTCATTTGCAGTGAGGATTTGATCTTGTTGATGTGAGATGGCGGGAAGTGGCTGTGAGAGCCACAACAGGAACCTTTGGGAAATAGGAACGCAAAACAGCCAAGTTCCCAACATCTGGTCGAAATGCCTTTATCCTAGTTGAAAGAAGAAAAAATAAACATACTTCATTTTACCATCTTGCAACTTTAAGCTAACATAGAAAAGATGAAATCAGTTTCCATTCTGAAATGACTCAATAATAATAGCAAACAAAAATTCTGACAAAATTTGTTTTGAATTTGTTTGGAAATGCGGATCATGCATTTGAGGCAATTTTTCGGTTGTTCTGCAAGAATAATAAACAACAGCTTAAGATGGCAACAGGGAGCTTTTTACCAAGATGCAATGTGTTTGTAAATCAAATTCCTGTAGAATCGTTGAAGATTCTTAATTATAACACAATGCATCTTGGTAAAAAGCTCCCTCTTGCCATCTTCAGCGTTTTGTCTATTGCTTTAATTCAAATTTAACAATATGATTTATCTAAAAAATTATCATCAACATTTACAAAAAGCAATCATGTTCCTTTTACAAACCTATAGACTCTCAACATCATGGTTTTGTTCATGATTGGGAAGGACTACTGATTTTGAAGTATAATTTATCAAATTTAGAAGGACAGTGAAAATTTGTGGGAAGAAAATTTTTGTTTCATTAAAATTTAACTGTATTGGTAAAGGAGATGTAAACTACCTAAACTACCCATTCAACAATGCAGTGTGCCTCATCAATGACACAAGCAACAACATTTTCTTGGTAGGTATCTCCCACAAGCAATGCTTTGACATGATGTGATGGGGATACCAATGTTTCTGGGTGAGTGTAAACCAGTGCACATTCACCATGGCATATTTTTGCATCACTTTTTGTTGCAAATTCTTCAGAACGTATATTGTGTGAGTCTAAATAGAAATGATTTATAAATCAATATATGATGATTTGTATCTGTTACACAGGTAAAGCAGCAGAGGCCAGCAGGTTGTGAAGCTTGTACCTGCTTGCAACAACACAGTTGTATTAAAACTAAAAGAGTACGGATTCTTAATCTTGAACACCCGAAATTGTCAGCTAAAAGTGCTCTATTCTCCATACTCTCTCTACTGCCTTGTATATTTTAAACTAAACTATTTCAATTAGTTGTCTGCAATGCTCTACTGAATGACTATTGAATGATGTTGTATTTGCTTTTCTTTCACAAACGATGAAATACAATATAAAAAGTGAGACAGCTTCTTATACCTGTGAATCCAGATAAAAGAGCTCTCTGGAATTCAAATATGAAATCGTCTTCCTCCTCATATTCATTCTTGTCCTCAGCTGTCGAAATGCTGTTTTGAAGAACTCCAACAGCGACTCCAACCACTAAAAGTTTTTCAATCTGATCTAAAATCAGAGAGTTAAGGGGAAAGACAACCAGAACAATGCCAAAACAAGGTCTGATGTCCTCCTCCTTGCATAACAGCCAGGGTAGAATCTGGAAAATTATTGATTTTCCGTATCCTGTTGGTAACAGCACCAGCGTGTCATGTCCAAGATAGACATGTTCCAACGCACACACTTGTGCAGGATTCAAGACGAATCCACCATGTCCACTGTTGTTAATTGCAGCTCTAAGTCAACAAAGGAACTCCATGTGCCTAGGCCGAGGCCTGGTGGCATCATGACCTGACAAGATTGGTCTTGCCGAAACATCCATGTTGTTCCTCTACGTAAGTCTGTGAATGTTGCAAAAAGTTTCCAAGATCAATTCCGAAGCTGTTTCTTACTTTAAAACCAGATCAAGGAACCAAGAAACAAGTATTTCACGAAATTCAAAGCTTTGGTCACTCCAAGGGTGATACGTCCAGATCTAGCGGCTTTGAGAAAAGCGCGCATGGGTTTGGGTTGGAAGAATATTCTAGAAAATCAGAACACACAGGGTGCTAAAGATAGACGAAAGACATGATGGAAAAAGCATGTGCTTCTGAAGTATTCTAGAAAATAAGAACACACAGGGTGCTAAAGATAGACGAAAGACATGATGGAAAAAGCACGTGCTTCTGAAGTGAGTTCGTAAAACAACGCTTTTTGCCACAATTTAGAAGTTGAGTGGTCAGTCAAAGCCAACGAATTAATGTCTTAAAAGCCACAAGTGGTTCCCAAAAAAGAGAAAGCCATATCAGCGCTGCAATCAGCCGCCGAGATGGAAGAAGTAGTTGACGGTCAGCAAGAATTTAGGCCCACTAGTGGGAAGGAAACCGATAGGCCCATGGATGAAGAAAACCAAAACATGGTAGACAATCAAATGAAAGCTACACACATCAAAGCCAAAAAAAGCGAAAAGGAATGATTTTTTACAAGGAAAGAAGTAGAGGAGTTCTATAAAATTCCCACAAAAACTGTCAAAAGAGGAACAGGAAAGAAAGCTGTCAAAAGCGGCTTTGAAGATTTCAAAGAAAATCTGTATGATCCAAAGGCCCTATATAATTGTTTCAAAACAGACAATGTGCAACTACCAGAGTGGATCTTAGCAATTAAAAAAGTTTTGTACCAAGGATCTTGGTCAAATAAATATGATGTTTTCTGGGATGATCAAGTCTCAGAAAAGGATGGCTGTCAGCGCTTCACAGATATAGAAATAAGGGTTGCAGATTTGTCAACTAAATCATTGCGCTACACAATTAAGGTAGCCTTTGATACTGCATTAATATCTGTACAGGGGACCTATTACCTGGAATTCATTCAGGAAGTGTTCCCAGACATCAAATCATTAGTTAAAAGCAACCATGCTGAAAGACGCCCACAAGAACCACAAGGCAGACTTCCAGGTGAGAAATCGAAAGCTACAGAGGAGGCTCCTTTCTCAATTGCAGAAAAAATTACTGGATCAACTACTCCTACCTGGAAAACAGCCCCTCTCCCAGCTGCACAGTTTGAGCCTGGAGAGAAAACACAGTAGCAGGAAATGTCCAGGGACAGGCCCGTAGGAACGTTTTGGTCATTGGGGGGGGGCACCGTCTCGGGCCGAAGGCATGACGAAAAAGGGGGTCTGGGGGCGAAGCCCCCAGAAAAAATTTTGGCCACGCCCCTTACTTTGGCTTAGAAAACATCTCCCTATCTCATTTTTTCCATTTCTAAAATAAAAAATTAGACGAATTTCGTAGTGATTTTTCTATAAATCTGCACGTACAGAAAAATTTTGAGGGTACACTAAAGCTACAGAGGAGGCTCCTTTCTCAATTGCAGAAAAATTAACTGGATCAACTACCCCTACCTGGAAAACAGCCCCTCTCCCAGCTGCCCAATTTGAGCCTGAAGAGAAAACACAGTTGCAGGATATGTCCAGGGACATAGCGCACCTGAAGATTTATTTGGAGAAAATGGACCTAAACAGCCTACTACAAGCTATTCTAACAAATCAAAAAATGTTAGAAAGGAAATTAAGCACCATTGAGAGCAAAATAATACAGCAAGATAAAGTCAGTGATATGAAAAGCATGACAACACTAATGGATAAGTCTAACGAAGCTCTAAATCTCCATATGAATAAGTTATCAGAGACACTTATTGAGGGAATGAAAGAAAATTCAACCCAAGGCAATGAAACCTCTCTTCTCATGGAGGAGATCAGCAAGAAGAATAACCAAATAGAAGATTTACAAAAGAAAACCAAAGATGTTCCCAAGCTCCAAAGCACAAATCAATCCATCCTGCATGAAAATGAGACTTTGAGGAAAAAACTAAGTCAAATGAGCCATGAGATTGAAATTCTAGCAAAAGAAAACTGCAAACATCAAGAGAACATCAATGCTCTGAATACCGAAGTTGGAGAACTTGTAGCTCGTTCAAGATTGTTAGAAAGTAAGCTCTCAGGAGTTGAAGAGGTCAATTCCATGTTGAAAGAACAAGTAAATAGATATGAGCAACAATTATTTTCAAAGGACAAGATGTTATACATGTTGATAGGGGAGGGAAAGGTGAAAACAGCAAAGGATACCAGTGAATCAGAAGAAGAACCTGCACAAGATATACTGCTTTTGGGGGATAGCATAATTAAATTTGTGGATACCTCAAAATTATTAAGTCTCAATCAAGATATCAAAATCTCCAAAGAGACAATCTATACTTGGAATGAGGCAGATGAAAAGCTGAGCAAGGGTCACCTCAACATCCCAAATACAATCATTTACCATCTTGGCACAAATGATATCAAAAATGGCATCCCACCTGAAAAAATTATGCTCAAGATTGATGAAGTAGTGGAAAAAACACTACAGAAGAATCCGGATACAAAAATAATCCTGAGTGCAGTAGCCCCTAGAGGAGATAATGATGATCTAGACATGGCAAGACAAGAATTAAATTTGCTGATGTTGAAGAAATATAAAGATAAAGAAGAAGTTTCATTGGTTGACAACAACAACCTTTCCAATAGAGGAGCTATAATAAAGAATTATTATGGCCAAGATTTGATTCACCCAACACCACAAGGCGCCAAAGTCCTTGCAACTAACATCAGCCACTTATTAAAGAAGATGCTCAATCTCTCATCTTTGTATGACCAGAGAGACAAAGATGGGGCAGGATCAAGAAAGGAGAGAAGTCCAGATAGAAATCAGAACCAAGCTAACAATGGCAGAGGGAACTGGGGTAGAGCAAGCTGGAGAGGCATAAGAGGAAAGAACTTTAGACACTGATCACTAAACTGCTACTTTGTGGCAGACTTTTGAAGACTTGTAACATTCATGTTAAAGACAGGTAATTTTTTTAATACTTTAGCTATTGGTTATTGGAACATTAGTGGCTTATTCTATAAGGTGGGTTCTAGCACTTTATCCAAGTTAACTGATAATGAGTTTTTAACAACCATAAAAACCCTGGATATTTTTGCACTAGCTGAAAGTCACACAGGACCTAATGAGAGCAATCTCAAAATAGATGGTTTCTGGAATTTTTCAAGTTGTAGACAAATTAGTAGCAACAAGCGATACTTTGGAGGCATCGTCCTTTATGTGAAGGAATTTATTCGCCCTGGAGTTAAAATTATTGATTCAGACAGTCCAGATATGATTTGGATTAAGCTTGACAAAGTTTTCTTTAACTTGTCAGAAGATACCTATGTTGCCTTTGTATATATTCCTCCCCAAAACTCACCTTACTTAGTCAAAACAGGCAATGACATATCATCATTATATAAAAGTATTGAGAATAATGTAGCACAGTTTAGCAAAAAAGGAAATGTCTTAATTTTAGGAGATTTTAATGCCTACACAAGTACAGCAGAAGACTTTGTTTCATTTGATGAGACAGAAGGTGACAGCCACATTCCCCTTCCAAATGACTATTCAAGAGATGAACACATGGAAAGGAGCAACCTAGACTACAGGGCTCCTAATGAAAGTGGCAAATTTATGCTGGATCTTTGTAAGGGAAGTTCATTAAGAATCCTAAATGGTAGAATTAAGGGAGATAGGACTGGGAATTTTACAAGGTACCCCCTCCATAGTAGGATAGAAAACTTGGAACCAAGTGTCATAGATTACTGTCTTTCCCATGTTAGCAATCTTGACAAAATTAAGTATTTCTGTGTAGGTAAACTGACATCCCTCTCTGACCATTGTTGCATATCTCTGCATACAACAATTAAGCATGCCAAACCGGCAGCTAACTTTCAAGCTAATAAAGGCATAACCCCAAAACACTTTCCTGTTCCAAATAAGTTTATGTGGGATAAAAAATTAGGTACAGATTTTGTGAACACACTGTGCTCTGCTGGTAACAAAGAGAAATTGTCTGAATTTACTCAGAAAGAATTCCTAGAATCCCAAGTTGGAATTGATTCTGCAGTGAAACAACTAACAGAAATTATCACTAGTACAGCGGAAAGAGTTGTACCTCTTAAGAAACGAAATAGCTGCAGGAAAAGCAAAAATTCAAGAAAAAAGAGAAAATGGTTTACTTCTGAATGTCAAGTGTCTAAAAATAAGCTTTCCCGCTTAGCTGCTAACCTGAAAAAGGACCCTTTCAATAATGACGCCAGAATTAAATACAGATCAGCCTATCAGTCATATAAAACATTATTAAGGAAAGAGGAAAGGAATTATAACAAAAAGATAAAAGCAGAATTATTCGAAATAGAGGGAAAGGATCCAAAAGCCTTTTGGAACTTAATATCCAGTATGCAAGAGGGTAAAGAAAATAATGGAGTAAGTAATGATCTGTCCAGTTCAATTGAGAAATACCACAATTACTTCAGTGAGCTTTACAGTGGCAGTGAAATTTCTACGTCTACGGAGCCAGCTGCCACAGTTTTCCAATCCCTGCTTAATCAACAATGGAGAGGATCCAATGTTACTTCTCTTTTAGATTCACCCTTTACCGAAGAGGAAGTTATTGAATGTGCTTCAAATCTAAAATGCGGGAAAGCGCCTGGACCTGATAGAATCCTGAATGAGTTTCTTAAAGTGGGTCGTTATATTCTTGCTAAACCAGTCACTAAATTGTTTAACTTGATTCAAAAGACAGAACTGTACCCCGACATTTGGGCAGTCAATATTCTGTCCACTATCCACAAGGGAGGATCAATGGATAATTTGGACAACTTCAGGGGTATAAGTGTAGGGTCCTGCTTTAGCAAGCTGCTTGTAATTGGTTTCAATCATATTTAAATGATCGCAAGCAATTCGTTTCAGTAAATGGTCATTCATCTTCAACATGTGATATAACATGTGGTGTTCCTCAGGGTTCCGTTCTGGGTCCTTTGCTATTCCTTACTTACATAAATGACCTACCAAACTCGTCTAAGCTACTAACGTTCTTCTTATTTGCTGATGACACCAATATTTATTTTACAAGACTTACCAAAACTGTCAATAAGGAACTTTATAAAGTTAAATCTTGGTTGGATTGCAGTAAACTTGCATTAAATATTGACAAGACAAATTTTGTGTTTTTCCATTCACCTAGAAAGAAGTTACCAGATTTGATTAACCTAAAAAACAGTGAATTAATCCATTGCCCTTTTGATATTTCAAGGAAAATAGACTCGTTTTTTACGAGAAACCGCTTTTCAATAGCCTACGAGCAGACCCATTATCCAAAAGTAGACTTTCTTGTTTTGGATAATGGGTCTACTACTGGTAGGCTTCCTTTTATTACTTTCCAAAGGATTTGAAGAGATTGAAGGAGATTATGTTTGAAAAATTTTTATACAAAAAGAAACTGTAGTTCTGTATGTTGCCGTTCTTGATTAGTTCTCCCTGTAAAAGGGCATTCTCTAGCTAAATTTATTATCCAAATTTTGACAACAAATCGTTAAACAGGGCATTTCCGAGGATGTAAAGGGCGTGGCCCCCAAAACATTTTCCGCCTGAGAGGTGTGATAAATATTTTCTTAAAGAATTCTTATGAATTTATACTTTCCTGAATACTTATTAGATAGCAAAACAGTGTTAATGTACACTCAAGGCCAGCATTGTACTTTTACTCAAAGTTTGATTCGTTCAGTGAATTTTCACATTTGTCAACTTTTGTTTGTAGCACCAGGTAGAACATAAAAGGTTTCCTTAGGCATACTTGTAATGTTATGTGGTTAAGCTGGAAGTGCGCATAATGCCATTTTAGATGTTATAAGTTTTTGTTGTGTATCATTCTGTATCCAGCTATAGTAGGCAAATATCCAACCATGTGGCTTTGCACGCCGTTGCTATCCCAGAATGCACTGCAAATGGACTTTCAGATTATCTGAAAGTCTCTGATGCTAGGCCAGTGTTGTGCTGTTTTCTCATGCGCAGCACGCAAAGCCTCATGGTTAGCAGAGGATCTTTAAGGTCAGAAACAAATTTTGAAAGAAGCAACAACTTCTTGAGATTTCAATTTAGAAAGCTAAAATTCTACCACAAGAGAATACCACAAGAAAATACATTTTGCATTATTTAATCTCAAAAATATCACTTAAATATATGGGGAAGCATAATTCATACAATAAACAATGTTCAAAGTATGAAAATCTGTCATAACGACTAAAAGATGAAACATGAATGGCTAGGAAACGAAAATCTTTCTTTCTAAACAGTACTGATTTCCATTTAATGATTTATAAATACAAAGATATCGATACATCATTTGGAGATACACTTTGCATTTGCCTACAGCACACAAATCACCATTTGCCTTTGCCTAGCATTTGCCTACAGAACACATAGCAAACCAATCACGGAGACTTAGTGTTTTTGACATCAAAATCATCAATATCAATGTCAATACCACTCTCAATAAATTCAAATGATTTATTTTATCAAAATATTTGTGAAGCCAGCAGTGATTGAAACATTGGAATTTATGTATCTTTTGATTGCCAAGGCTATGCAGAAATAGACTGATGATATGAGTCAAAGTTTTGCTCCATTGAATTGAATTGTTATTTATTGTTAAAGTCATATTCCGCTAAAACTTGGATTCATAATCATTCATACATTATTTTGAGACTAATTTTTGAATCTGCTCAGAAAAATGAGCCGCGAATCAGCTTGCGTCTTTTCGTTTTTGCGTGATTTGATTGGTTAAAAACTGAACGGACGATGAGATTGCGTAATGAACGCAAAACACTGACTAAAAGCTTGTTTTGGTCCGCAACTTCCACGGCTTTGAGCGCGAAGATTTTGAAAATGGCCGACCAAGTCGTCGAAGCTGTGGAGAAAAGATTTTAGTCGAACTGCATCGTTTTCAGAGGCATGATGCAGCTGAACTTGATGCAAGACGAAGATTTTAGGACAAACTTGCTCTGGCAAACCATGTTGTGCTTTGTTTTCGTGCCAGAGGCGCCATTTTGAAAGCTGTTTGTAAATGGAGAGCGAGGCGAGGAGGAAAGGAAGAAGACAGCACAGTCCTTTTGTTTGAAGCGGAATGGGTATTGTGGGGGGATGGTTAGGGGGGAAATGGAGCGAAAACAAGGACTCATGTAATAAGTCTAATGCAGAACAACATCCTTTTCATTGCTTTCCGATAGGCTAAATAGTATTCGAGAGATTAGCTGATTTCTGAGGAGGGAGGTTTTGCAAAACAGCAACTCGTTGCTCACTAGAACGGAAAGTCCCACAAGTGACGTTCGATTTTTCGTTCGACATTCGAAGGAAAGAATAAGAAGTTCGATTTCTCTACAGATTTTACCTCAGATTTTAATCCCTACCAGGCGGAAGCTTTAATACCAGGGAGGAGACGTTATCGTTGCTGAATCTCGAAACAATAGACATTAGTTAAGGTAAAGAAGTTCATTCTACTACTTTGGGAATAAAGATCGCATCATCATTCTGGAAAATGATATTAACGACAACCACACTTGCTGCATTGTCAGTGATTCTCACAGTCGGTAAGTATTCGACATTTAAGATGTGTTTGATTAGTAATTCCAAACCTAACAAATTCTGAAAGCAGTAGACTTCGCAAACACGAAAATATATTCCAATTAAACACAAAAATCTTTAAAAACAGCAGGTTTTGGATTCACATGAATTCAATGGTGCACCATTGCGTTTCGCTAATGAAAAGGAGAATCACTCCAAAGTCTGCAAAACCTTCTGCCTTTTGGAGCAGAGGGTTCAGAAGGCCTTCAAAACCTACCAAACCTACCGTTTTTAGAATTTTGGAGTCCATCAAATTCTGAAGCCTCTTAAAAGAACAAACAGCTTTGGTTTTATTTCTGTGAATATCTTATCGACAATATTGATAATTGCAGCTAATTGTGAACACCGTTTTAAACATTATGCAGGTTTTTTTTTCTCTATCAAATCTAAACAAACTAAAGGAAAACAACAAATACAATTCAAATGTGCGAATCATAGCGGAAAAAGACACGAGGTCATCAAGTTTCCACTATGAATGACACTTACAATATTAATTAGTTTTATATATAACACAAATATGAAAAAGACTACCAAGGACAAATACAGTACATAAGAGACAAAAGGAGACAATTATCAATACAATTACCAGAGACAAATGTTGCTGCTTTTCAACTATTGGTAGTTGATTTACAATCGTTTAATATTTTCGATAAAAGAAAATTGTTTCCTCTATAATCATGTTATTCACATTCATATCAAAATCAGGACTTCCGAAAAGGAGTAGATTAAAAAGTGATTTGGAGTCCATATCCGAAACGTTTAACTCAAGGATGTTTTCGAGATGACCAAAAAGATCTTGCCGTATTATGTCATACAAAGGGCAGTGCAGGAGAAAATGTTCATTATCCTCATTCGCCTGGCCGCAATCACAAATTGGGCTTAAACAGTCACAATTGTGCCGAAGTTTGTGCTCATTTAAATCGCTAAATTTAACACGAAGTTTTGTCAATCGTTTAATGCCAATAATATCATGGACATGAAATATCGGATTCCTCGATGATTTGATTATTGCCAAAACTTTCCTTTTAAATTCACTAAGGGAAGCCGAATTTCTGATCTCATTATGGAGCATATTCCATTCATAAAGGACGTTATGGAATTAGGTATTTGAAAAGTGAAAAGTTTTTGGAATGTTTCAGTAGCGGCGCCACGGGGGGGACTGGGGGGGGGACACGTCCCCCCCAGTTCTTGCCAGGATCGATTTTGTAATTCGTCTAAATCCGATGAGAAAATGTCGGGGGGGGGGGGGGGGGGGGGGGGG
>REGM01000058.1:1391517-1403265 GCA_004194415.1 Aurelia aurita | reverse complement strand
CTGTACTGCACAGACATTACCCCGGGTGACCTTTGATGTCTTTGACCATCGAGTCACCCAAAATATATGTGGTAGGCTTTCCACGTCGTTTTCTTGGGGGTTCTTCTCTGTGCATGAGATTATTTCTGTTCTTTGGTCGCTGAGCAGCCGCGGAATATATGTCGAAGTTTATTTTTCAGTCACGGCTAAAAACGATGTTTGTATATCCTCATGTTCAAGCACTTCAATCTGATTTGCTCTTTCGCCACGGTTGTTGTCTGTGTTTGCGTTTTCCAGAGATTGTTCCCAGAGAATCGATCCCAAACTGGAACGCTTTCCTAGCGAACCCAAATTGGCACGGATAGCGGATCGATGATCGATCCCAAGCGTCCCCGTGTAAACGGAAGGCCGATCCGTACCAGTTTGGGATCGATCCCGTGTAAACGGGGTCTTACTGATCTCTGGTTTCAGCTGTCGCAAAAAGTTAATCTTTAAATGCTCGTAACTCGTTGAATTTTTAGCGGATGGTGTCTACCAAGGAGCCCGTTCACTTTTTATTTGTTATTTTTCAATATATCATCAAACGTCGAACAATTTTATTGGGACACCCTGTATACGTCGTTTTTATGCCAAATTTTATACTTTTTGTTTTTTTTAATACATTCTCATGATAAAAATTTACAGAAACATGCATAAAGTTAAAAGACGATACCACGAGGAGCATGGAAATACATAGCAACCCTGCGGCCATCTACAATTAACATAAAAGAAAATAAAAAATAAAAAATAAAAAATAAAAAATAAAAAACTGAACTGAACTGAACATATAAACTTGGTTAACTACTGTAGGTACAAAAAAGATTTTACAAATAAACGAGAAAGAAAATATTACAGGAGAGAAGAAATTCTACAAGCTTTCATTACCGATTTATTCAAAACGTTTAGAGGCATTGATATATTTTAGCGTTGCTGTAATAATTTTTGCATTTGAATCAAACGATAACTGCTCATGGCCATAGAGGATGATTTTTAGCAACTCTTCATTTGAAAGATTTATTAAACCATGAGGCAATTTTTTACTTTTACACTGGTGGAGCTTTCTTCTGCCATGAAAATTCTCAAGCTGACGCTTATGATAAAACATTTATGGTTCCTCACTTTCCCAAATGATTGCCTTTAGATTCGCACAAAAAACGCAAGTTTGTATTTCAGGAGGACTGGAGGACTAAGGATTAAATGATAAGCTAAATGATAAAAAATAAAGAAATAAGGGCGTTTCCCATGTTTTCCAAGAGTTAGCAGAGATGGGCAATATCTTATCTTTTTATCTTGAAGATAGTTATTAGATACTGAAAAAAGTAACAGTATCTCGTAATAAGATACTTTCAGCAATCAGTAACTGTATCTTGTAATAAGATAATAATTTGGCTCAATAATTGTATCTTGTAATAAGATATTTTTGAAAAACTCTTCAAAGTTACAAGATACTTGTGTGTCCATTTTCCTGAATAAAGAAAACTAGAAAACATTTTAAAATTCAAAGGCAAAGCTTTCTATGACATTATTTCTTTACATTTATACATTTTGAACAACAAGACAAGGATATAAATCTTTATATCCAAACAAGGCTCGTTTCATTGAAAGGACTTTTTGTTAAAACGCACAGGGATGAAACATTGAATCGCAATGCCTGGTAATTCATTAACTAGCTGCACCGTGAATCCACGGACAAGAAAGCAAGATCCAACAAATCTGGATTCTCAGATAAGAATGCTCCGACAATCCGCGTCTCTACCGCGCTCCTACTCAGCAGACATAGTTGCTTTTGGAAAATGATAGATTAATGTGGATTTAGGCTCGCGTTTCTTCACCCAAAAGAAAATTCATGAGGTAGTGAAATATGAAATAGTTGTTATAAAGTTAAAAAAGACGCTGCATAGGAGCTATGCAATATGTTTCCACAATAAGCAGGCATTGCCAATTACACTCGATTAGGCATCGTTGAGGTACTTTTGCACAATGAATTAAAAATGTGCTACCCATACAGCATAATTTTAGGAGACATTGGTCATGCGCCCTTGGGCAAAGTATCTTGTAACTGTATCTTCAAACGTTATCTTAGATACTTTTTTAAAAGTAAGTAGTATCTTGTAATAAGATACTTCTTTTCGCGAGTAACAGTATCTTGTAATAAGATACTTAATTTTCGCAGTTACAGTATCTTGTAATAAGATATTTTGTAGAGTATCTTGCCCATCTCTGAGAGTTAGAGGGGTGTGGTCAAGAAAAATTTTCATTACATATGTAGCTAGCAACTCAGTTACATGTTGACTATCGATTGATCATAATTCAATTCAAACTTTTTCAGTCAGCCAACTGACTGATATTTCATGACCCGTCAAAGATGACTATCTTTTGGCGCTCTCCTCAGTAGAATGTTTCAAAATATTACGCGAAAATTGTGAACATTCTAATCTTCATCAGAATTCTATTAAGAAATTAATTAGATGCAAACAACCGGTGGCTCTTGTCAGATTTTGATGTTTTTTACTTGCATTTAGACCACACAAAAATCTAAGGTATTTCAAGTCTTTGATGAATAGACCAGNTGCAATATAGTATATCCGAGAGCATGAATTTGAATTCTGCCCATTTCCACAGTAGATGCAAATTGTTTTGACATTAGTTACGAGAATAGACGATTACGGAAAAGATGGCGGACCCTATTTGACGCGATGAATGCTGGGAAAATGCCCCCCAGCAACTGCTTGGTTACGTCGTAATCAAATTTTTTGCTGCGGCGATAAAACGTTGACCGTAAACAAACGCAGATTAGGCCGTCGGAAGATTCAGAAATTACTCACTATCGCTCTAATATTTTGATGCGCGTTGTTTTCTAAGATTAATTTTATATATCGAGTTAGTTCAACCACCTAAGAAGATATGTAGTTTATCGTTGGCTTACACTTGTTTCGTTATTTTGGGACGAGTACAGTTTAGCGGGCGGCGCTAAATGTCATATTGCAGCACAATGCTTTGTTTCAGAGCCTCTGCGTTCGATCATCAAACCGGGGGGGGGGGCACACCGAGCTTCCTCCTACATAGCGTGGCCTTCTATGTTTTCAAACTTGCATATTGTTCTGGAGCATCTCATAACTAACAACAGCAACAATGAAATTGAAGCGATCTGTAACAGGCTTCTAGCCTATATTACAGTATTATGTTATGTTATATTATTTACATATCACTGCCTGGGACTTCTAGTTCAAAATTGAGATGTTTTTACTTTTTCTCCATAGCTTGATATAGCTAGAATAGCAATATGTGTATTATGTCATCATCACACATCTTACCGTTATTTAATAAGCCTACCATGGAATAAGCCCCCATCCAAAAATTAAATGGTAAATAGTAAATAGTAAATAGTAAATGGTAAATAGTTTCTTATAGACGAGTTTCTTAAACAAATGTGTTTGCCTTGAGGCACAGCACAAGAAAATAACAGTTTTTCAAATTGTTTTGACAACAAATTCTACGAGTTGGAGGGGGCTTGATAGAAAAGTAGTCTTACTTTTATTCATCTTGGTATGGTTTATTAGAGAGGGTGCTCAAATAAAAGGGGCTCACAATTTTCAATTTTCAATATTTACCTAAGGGGAGGGTTGCCCTTCAGCACAAGTGCTGGTTTTCAAGGGGCCCTCCAATAAAAATACAAATAAATCTAAATTAAATTACATTTCAAAAAACCTAAAGCTTGAAAACCTATCTACAACTTACAATCTAAAAAGTTCTAACATTTATAAATAAAAGAAAATATTCCAACCCTAAATACACTGTTTAAAAGAATTTAGGGAGGATGCTAGCTTTGACTCAGCTGAGAGGCTATTCCACAACTTTGCTCCTCCCCTCTGAACGAGAAACATTTTTGTCCATTTGCTGTTCTCTTCATTGGAAGCCTCAAGTCTGTCTCATTGTTAAGGAGGCTATGAGAGGAGCAATCGGAGTTTCTTGTGAAAAGATCACACAAGTATTGCGGAGCCAACCCATTGAGGGATTTGAAGACCATTGTCTGAGACTCATTTCTAATAAGTTCTTCAATGGTCTTCCACCCCAACCCTTCAATAAGTGGTCTGCTTGGGGCGTCATAGCTGCTGTTTGTTACAATTCTGGAAGCACGGTTTTGAAGCTTTTGCAACTGATTAAGTTCTGTTGTGCCGGCACAGCCCAAACAGAACAACAGTATCGAAAGTGGGGCTCCACAATGCCTGTGTAGAGGGTTTTCAAAGTTTCCCTTGGTAGAAGAGACTTAGCATGTTTTAGAAAGCCTACTGCCCTGGAAACCTTGGTGGAAACTGCCTTGATTTGTTCTTTCCAATCCAAAGAGAAGTCAATTTGTACACCAAGGTATTTCGTTTTTTGAACAACTTGCAGCACATTTTCACGAATTTTCAATTCCAAATCTTCATTCCGACTTTTGAGAATGCTATTTTTATTTTTAGTAGAAAGAAGCATGGAGTGAGTTTTAGCTACATTCAAAGAAAGTTTATTACCTTGAAGCCAAGTGTCTAGTTGTCCAAGATCATTGTTGATAGCCTCATTCAGCCGAGTCATATCATTGGACTGGTAGCACAGACTGGTATCATCAGCATACATGGACACGGTGGAATCTTGGACAGCCTGTGGGAGATCATTGATATAGATAAGGAAGAGAAGGGGGCCAAGACATGAGCCTTGTGGTACACCAACCTCTATGGCCCCAATTTTTGATTCTGCCTCACTAACCCTACAAAACTGTTTACGGTTAGTAAGGTAGGATTTGAACCAAGAAAGTTCGCGACATTGAAAACTCGGGGGGGGGTGGGTAACTAAGCCTAGTTTTTGACGGGGACGTGCCATTTTGCTTCAAAAATTGGACCCATAATTCCGCAAATGTCTGAAAAACTGTGACCCATAATTCCGCAAACCTGACGAAAATGTGACCCATAATTCCGCATGCCATTCTTGCTCAAAACACAATATTATACACTTTATACAAAGATTGACATTTACTTTGTTAGTCTTTTTCAAAATTATGAATAGGTTGAACACCATAAAGCTCAAGTTTTTCNCGCGACATTGAAAACTCGGGGGGGGATGGGTAACTAAGCCTAGTTTTTGACGGGGACGTGCCATTTTGCTTCAAAAATTGGACCCATAATTCCGCAAATGTCTGAAAAACTGTGACCCATAATTCCGCATGCCATTCTTGCTCAAAACACAATATTATACACTTTATACAAAGATTGACATTTACTTTGTTAGTCTTTTTCAAAATTATGAATAGGTTGAACACCATAAAGCTCAAGTTTTTTTAGAGAGGATTTGGTAGTCAACAGTATCAAAGGCATTTTTAAGGTCAATGAATACCAGTCCCACAAGTTTCCCAAGATCAAACCCATTGTACCAGTCATCCATATTTTTTAGTAGGCATGTAGCAGTAGAATCGAGACGTAAAAATCCAGATTGGTCAGGGGAAAAAAGACCATTTTCATTCATATACTGATACAACTGGCCAGTTATAAATTTTTCAAAGAGCCTTGAGATGACTGGCAAAACTGAAATAGGTCGATAGTTAGACTTTTCAGTGTCTCCATGGGCTCCATCTTTGAAAATTGGAGCCACTCTAGCTACTTTCTAGGCATCTGGAAACTGACTTGTTTCGATTGATGTATTAAACAGGAAAGCAAGCGAGTTTTCAATAAAAGGCAAAGCAAGCTTCAAAAAGTAGCTAGAGATGTTGTCAGTCCCAAAGCTCTTTGCTGTTTTTACTTTGGCAAATGCATCCCTGATGTCTTGTACTCCAATAGTCCTGAAGCAAAATTTTGCCCTGCTTTTATTAATTTCGTAGTCACGTGATAGGAGGGGATTCGGAGCTGGATCAATTTTGTTGGCAAGATCCTTACCTACTGAGCAAAAGAAGCTGTTCATGGTATTGGAAATATCCTTTTTGTTAACAATCTCTGAACCAGACTCTTTAAGACAGTCTATATTACTAGACTTTGACCTCTTGTTTAGCAGTTCATTGATTGTTTTCCATGAATTTTTCATATTGCCTTGGTTGCCTTCACAAGCAGAAATCTTATTAGTATAATTCTGCTTCTTGAGATGAATGTTTTGGGTGTTGACCTTATTACGGACCTGGCGATATGAGTACATGAGGATTTTGGACTTTCTTGTGGCTGCCGTCTTCTTTAGCCTATCCCTAGTCTTCATTAGCTATTACATTATTTTCTTTCACTTCTCAGCTGTTTGAAATTGGCGCGCTCTGGCTTGAATTGAAAAGGGGCGCGCCCTTTTGTCGACGGAAGTTCGTATGCAGTTTACATGAAGTAGCTTACTTGCAAATCTCAACTCAAAACCGTACCGAACATAATCAAAGGAAAGTGAAGTAAAGTTTTGAAATGAAAATAAAACGCTGCAAATAACCTCTGGACTGAAGCATTGCATGAATTGTGGTAAGAGTCTGCCCTTTTCGTCAACTATATGTTACTCATTCTTTTTGATATTGCTACGAGAAGTCGATCTGTTGCAGGCGCCGTCATCGGGTCGTCCCTGATTGAGCTTAGGCCCAGACCCAAGAAGGCTCCTTGTCGTATTGGTCATAATCAAGCATTTGTTTCCCTCTGGTTGCTCCCTACTGAAAACGAAACATCTCGAAACAAAAACGAAGAAACGCTTTTCATGATAAGCTTAAATACAAAGAGATTATCTTTATGCGGCCATTGCTAAATGTGTTCAATCTGAAAGTTGTGTCGTTTGAATGGGCAGCAGTATGTTGTCCGAAGACCGTTGAGTGGTCCCGTTGCACAAAGCGTTTGTGTATTCACAGTAAATGGCTGAGCAAAACGAAAATACAAGGATAGTAGGCGCAACCTTAAAAAGCGGGATCCCTTTTCATATCAGTGGCATGGCAGTACTAATCATATTAAGGTTATTTTCTATGCATGCAAAATAGGTTTCGAACCACTGCCTTTGAAACTTTGTTTGACTTGATGTGAAGAGCAGGTCTCTAAACTGGGTTCATCTTTCTTTCATTTAATATAATAGGCTTTTGCAAGTTAAGTTTTGAGTTTACTTGCAAAGTTTCCTTCAGGCAGAGGGCTGACTTCATGCAGATACACAGCAGCTTGGATGAGTCACATTTGCTGCATCATTTCGTAAATTGCCCTATCTGCCATCCCATACCATGTGATGTCTTCTCTTTGAGATTGTGCAATCATTCAAATTCCAGGCTGCAGTACTTTAACCATTTATCGTAAAAATAGCTCTTGACACAAAATACACATATTTTTACAAGAAACCGCTCAAGATCAGAACCTGTAGGCTCAACTTTTCAAAAATGTAGAAGCCGGTCTACTGTATTTACAAAGCTCCAGAAAATGTAAAAATATTTATGATTTGTCGAAAATCCACTTGCACGTCCCCGTTTTTGGGGGAAGGTATTTTCGTATTCATCCCCACAGCTTCTGATTTTCCTTGATATCACAGTGGGTCACGTGATGTTAGATTACGTAGCGTGATTGATCAATGTCACAGATGTAAACAAACACGTTGATTGGTTGAAAACAAAATCTGTCCTTGTTTTTGGTGGTGGGAATTATTTAAAGGAGGAATTCTCTCAATAGCTAAACTAATTGAGGAGAATTCCACGATTAATTAAATGAAAGAAACTGTTGAAAGGAAAATTCCATGTTGCAAAAAGAAGGTAAATTGATTCTGTGGAAGCACCTGCAAATATTAGTTATTGATGCCGCAAGAAGAATGCCAAATTTTGATTGGGTTTATTTCACTTGACCCTGATTTGCAGTAAACATCTTTTCTCAAAGCAGGCATCCCTAGAGAAGCTATTAATAGACCAGGCTCGTGTGTTCTTCATGTTGCAGACATGTTGCTACTGAAAATGAAGACATGTAACTTAATATCTAATATTGACAATTGATGAAATTGCAAACTAGATTTTTAATTCCTAAATATTTTCTTCTTTCTTTTCTTCAGGATTTTACTAACTGCAAGATGCAAGATAAAACTCTTTTGTTATAAGAAGAAACATCTTGAATTATGGTACATTTCTATGTTGCAGATGAGCAAGGTATGTTCTTGTATATAGATAAATCATTTTTTTAACATGCTGGTGGGGTGTGCCAAACTATACAGTGCAGTTCTTTTGTACCTTAACAACAATTTTTTCCATAAGAATTATTGAGAAGTCATAAAACATCTTAGTTTGTGAATTCTTATGAATTCTTACAAATTTGGGAAAGCTATGCTTTGTAATATTATATAGAATTAATATATATTATAATAAAACATACTTTGTTTCTAACATTTTTTAAGAGTTATATATATATATATATATTGATAATTCTTATTAATTCTTAAGACTTCTAGAGAATTTATGGATGCTACTGTAAGTCATGAAAGAATGATACTATATGATTGCCTGCTAGCATTTTTATCTATATATATATATATATATATATAGATTCTCAAGAAAAACACATTCGGTTAAACGTTTCGGCGCAAGCCTTCATCAGTAATAACTTCTCAAAATTAAACGGAGCGTACATATAACCCAAAATACAATAACTTTNTAAGAAGTCCTGTCACCCCTGGCACACAAAGAAGGCGATCCCCTATAGTCAGGCACTTAGGTATCGTAGGATATGTTCAGAAGATCGCCAATTTCAGGAGAGGGTGGGCGAGTTAGCTGGATGGCTTAAGGACAGGGGCTATGAAGAGTCTTTAGTTAACGAACAGATAAATAGGGTACGTAGGTTAGATAGGACGACTCTTCTAGCAAATGCGGAAAATAGAACCAATAACCAAGGGAGGGGGGGAAGGGTCCCACTAGTTGCGACATACCATCCAGCACTCAATAGTTTGGGGAAGGTTGCCAGGAGACTCCATTCTATGCTCGCAAACTCGGAGGAGCATAGGGGGGTGTTTCCTGAGCCACCTTTAATAGCATTTAGGAGATGTAAGAACCTTAAGGACATACTTGTTAGGGCTAGGCTGAGTAGTGAGGGAAATGGGGGGACTGCTAAGAAGGGATGTTCTCGTTGTGGTAAATCTCGTTGTCAAGTGTGTAATGTGATGAGTAATAGTGAACATTTTCATTCTAACATAGATAGCCGGGAATATAGGATAAACTATTCGTTTAACTGTGACTCGTCAAATGTTGTGTACTTGTTGGAATGTATGGTTTGTGGTGTACAATATGTTGGTAGCACCTGCACGCCTTTTAGGCTTAGGTTTAACAATTACAAGGCGTGCAGTCGTAAGTTTAATTCGGGGGCCTCAGTACCCCAGGTGGAATTCTTCAGGCATTTTACTGAAGAAGGCCATCACGGGTTTCTGAAGGATATTAGTGTTAAGATTATTGATAGGCTAACGGGGGGAGATAGGATGCGGGAAAGCTTCTGGCAATATCGGCTGGATTGCTTTGCCCCTAAGGGTTTAAACACTAGGCAGGTTGATACATAGATTTCATTTTGTTCAAAAATTTTGGTTGTTTCGTAGTTTTCATTTTTGCGCTTGGCTTTTCGTTAGGGACACACTCTGTTATTCTTATAGTTTTCTTCTCTCATATGTTTTTTTGCTCTATCTATTGTTTGTTTATTATGACACATGTCCTTCTCTCCCGTGAGACAGACACCGCCGCCGACTTAAGCAGTTCTTACTTCTGCGCTTTCTTTTATCTTTTCCCCTGCCGCAACCGTTATTTTTTATTCACACATTGTATTAGGTAGGACCCGCCTTAGGCTATTGTTTTGTAAAAGTTATTGTATTTTGGGTTATATGTACGCTCCGTTTAATTTTGAGAAGTTATTACTGATGAAGGCTTGCGCCGAAACGTTTAACCGAATGTGTTTTTCTTGAGAATCTATATCTATTTTTATTACATATTGAGAAGGAGCTTTTGAGAATATATATATATATATATATATGTGTATGTTATAAGTTATTTAAATGTACTTTTGGACATGTGGTTTTGTGCAACATGGATATCTTACTTGTCCTCAATTTTGGATCTATAATAGAGACTTTATGCACACTAACATGACAAGCAGTGTCAAAGATTCCTAAGGTTTTTCAAGAATTGTTCGTGTTCTGGGACGGTCCAACATGCAACTGTAATGCCTGTCGTTTTATTGTAAATAATGTATACACCGCTTAAGGTAGGCCTGTGGGAATGGACGAAATCCTCTTCAAAAATAAAAACTCTCTGCTGCAATGACAGAACAAACAGTATAATCAGCGTAGGACCTTGTGAAAAGATTGTTTAGTGACGGAATTGTATATAGTGCTTGGGATATGTAGACATTCTTCTTTGTTAGTTTTGTTCCGTTTTCTACTCATGAATATAGCACACGTTCACATTAAGATGTAAACGCTACAACACTTGAAGATGAATTCACAATTGGAGCCTTTTCTCGACTCTGTTTCACACTCGTGGTTAAAAGCTCACAGCTATCAGTGAATCTTTTGTTTTTATCTTCCTAAGTGAACAGAATAGCTTTTTATAGTTATTTTCTATGCCCTATCATGCTGCCTTATGTATGAATTCAGCTTTAGCAACTGCCGTAAAAGATGACGTCAATAAGCGTTTCGCAGACTTTTGAAGTGACATCGAAATGAACTGAAATGAAATGATTTTCAGGAGTCATTATGTCAGTGTTCATAGTGGAGATTGTGAGTGTTTTTCTCTCAAAAAGATCTGCTTGAACATTGTTCCATATTCCTGAGCGCTTTCAGGAGACTCTATGATTTTAACAGCTGAACAGTGCGAAATGGGTCAATATCTACCGATACATTTTGATCTGTTTTCAAGTAGGAAAAAAACTGTGTGCAAAGCGTGTGTTCTTGTGGCAGAGCAAATCTTGTACATACATCTTTCTCAGTTTTTCTTATGGTCAGTTGCTTTTGAATTGAGTTACACAATCGTGGTTAAAAAGTCACAGCTATCTACGAATCTTTTATTTCATCTTCCTTAGTGAACAGAATGGCTTTATTCTTTGTTTCATATTGCACAATAATTGAGAAAGATTTGCCCTCTAAAAATTTAATTGCAGAAGATACATTTTAAGTATACGTTGCTATGTAAGACTGAATGAAGCCTCATTTTGGTTAACCTCCATTGCTATGGTAGTTTTTATACAGCACTATGCAAAAAGCTAGCTGTTAGAAATGATATGAAATGCATGATATAAGCGAACTCGTTTCTGTGACATTGCTTTGTAGGATGATTATTTTTGTGGAAAAATTGGATTATATCCAGATTCCTCCTTCTCCTCAGTTAGTTGGAACAGACGATGGCGCTAAAGATGGCGGAGATATATCGCATATTAAACCTAAAACAAGTCTGACTAACATTAATCGCATCAGACCCTGAAACATAAAGACCTGTCTACAATTATCCTGCATATTTTCTTCATACAGTATAATTTGAATTTGCCCAGTCCGAAATGATACGACTCGCTTGAGGGTGACTGTAAAAGGATGTATGTAAGAGGCCCTCCATGAAGTTTAGGGGACAACATACATTTGAATTTTATGCACCTTGGAACTAGAAAACATTTGTCCCAGTAGACTGCGAACTGAGAATTAAATTTTGTAAGTCATGTTTCAGGGATGAAATCAATGAATAGTCATGCTCAGCCAGGATCAGAGGAACAAGCACAAATGGCTTGAATCTAGAGCACTTGAACCTTGGGGTGGGGGGGGGGGGGG
>REGM01000058.1:1353206-1390771 GCA_004194415.1 Aurelia aurita | reverse complement strand
CTGTCCGAATTTTAGGGTGTCTTTTTCAAAGCATCTACCGATTTATGGGTATGCTCTTTCATATTTTCCTTGATTTATGCGTATGCTTCTAAAATGTTTTGGGCCCTTTTTCAGGAATTTCGCAGCGTAGAAATTTTCGTGAAGTCGAATTTACCTATATTTTCTTTTCTCGTGAAACGCTAGAGAAATTACAAGAATACTTCAATCTCTCGGCTATTTAGCAGAATTTGATTCACTACAATCTATCCAGTACTCTTGATGCTATGAAATGTAAAAGTTGAAAACTTTTTCCTGGCTCACCCGGTATTTCCCAGGATTTTTAAACATCTTTTTGCACGTCAATGTGCGTTATTTTCCGAACTCCAACATCTTAAAATTGGATTGGAATATTTTCGTGTTAAATATCTGAACAGTATATCCTATCACAATATTAAGGAGATTAAAGTGAGTTAAATGTTCTAAGTGGATTCATCTTAATTGGTTTATGATTAGATAGAATAATAAAGACAAACTATTGGAAGTTTACGTCCTCTTAGATATTTTGAAGTTGAAATGGTTGCTTGATTTCTTTGTGAGGATCACTAAGCTTTCACGAAGATATGCGTTCCAGAATCTCTTGGCGGGACATTTAATTCCGTCCAGGGCCACTCGCTCGTTTTGTCTCCATATTTGAAATCTACAAAATTTCTAGCTTTTTATTTACAAAGTGTACACAGAAAACTAATTTAATTCGATTAAAAAAAACATACTAGAAATGTTTTACAGAGTATTATGTAAAAGGAAATTGTTTTTGGTATATTTGCAAACGCTGTAGACAATATAAAACATGCATTTGTAATTGTAGACATTTCATTTACAGTTTTGACCCTCCCATTTTTTAATCATTCGTTTGGAAGTATCCAGATTATCTGCTGTCGTTTTAAGCGATTCAAATCGCAGTCTACAATCTTGGACATAAATTACTGGACTACAGCAGGAATATTGAATCCCCCCCTCCCCTTCCCCCAAGATCAATGTTGCAATCGACATCAAATTTCACTTCAGAACAACATTGATTGGTGGGGGGAAGGGGGGAAATGGGATATCAAAATCAAAATTGTTAACATCACGCACAGTCCGGATATATTTTGTCCAAGATTGTAGGCTATTGCTTGCAAGCCATCTTAGTTCCTTATAATGTTTACGTTTTTTCCGATCAGAAAAACCTAAAAATAAGAACAATTTCCAAAACCCATACCCCGCTNTTCCTTGATTTATGCGTATGCTTCTAAAATGTTTTGGGCCCTTTTTCAGGAATTTCGCAGCGTAGACATTTTCGTGAAGTCGAATTTACCTATATTTTCTGTTCTCATGAAACGCGAGAGAAATTACAAGAATAGTTCAATCTCTCGACTATTGAGCAGAATTTGATTCACAACAATCTATCCAGTACTCTTGATGCTATGAAATGTAAAAGTTGAAAACTTTTCCTGGCTCACCCGGTATTTCCCAGGATTTTTAAACATCTTTTTGCACGTCAATGTGCGTTATTTTCCGAACTCCAAGATCTTAAAATTGGATTGGGATATTTTCGTGTTAAATATCTGAACAGTATCCTATCACAATATTAAGGAGATTAAAGTGAGTTAAATGTTCCAAGTGGATTCATCTTAATTGGTTTATGATTAGATAGAATAATAAAGACAAACTATTGGAAGTTTACGTCCTCTTAGATATTTTGAAGTTGAAATGGTTGCTTTATTTCTTTGTGAGGATCACTAAGCTTTCACGAAGGTATGCGTTCCAGAATCTCTTGGCGGGACATTTAATTCCGTTCAGGGCCACTCGCTCGTTTTGTCTCCATATTTGAAATCTACAAAATTTCTAGCTTTCTATTTCCAAAGTGTACACAGAAAACTAATTTAATTCGATTAAAAAAAACATACTAGAAATGTTTTACAGAGTATTATGTAAAAGGAAATTGTTTTTGGTATATTTGCAAACGCTGTAGACAATATGAAACATGCATTTGTATTTGTAGACATTTCATTTACAGTTTTGACCCTCCCATTTTGTAATCATTCGTTTGGAAGTATCCAGATTATCTGCTGTCGTTTTAAGCGATTCAAATCGATGTATTAAACAGAATATCAGGCGAGTTTTCAATAAAAGGCAAAGCAAGCTTCAAAAAGTAGCTAGATATGTTGTCAGTCCCAAAGCTCTTTGCTGTTTTTACTTTGGCAAATGCATCCCTGATGTCTTGTACTCCAATAGTCCTGAAGCAAAATTTTGCCCTGCTTTTATTAATTTCGTAGTCACCTGATAGGAGGGGATTCGGAGCTGGATCAATTTTGTTGGCAAGATCCTTACCTACTGAGCAAAAGAAGCTGTTCATGGTATTGGAAATAATTGGAAATAACAATCTTGGACATAAATTACTGGACTACAGCAGGAATATTGAATCCCCCCTCCCCTTCCCCCAAGATCAATGTTGCAATCGACATCAAATTTCACTTCAGAACAACATTGATTGGTGGGGGGAGGGGGGAAGGGGGGAAATGGGATATCAAAATAAAAATTGTTAAAATCACGCACAGTCCGGATATATTTTGTCCAAGATTGTAGGCTATTGCTTACAAGCCATCTTAGTTCCTTATAATGTTTACGTTTTTTCCGATCAGAAAAACCTAAAAATAAGAACAATTTCCAAAACCCATACCCCGCTATTTCTCAGAAAGTTATCAAATCGAGGGATCTATTCGCAACGTTAAAACTTTTCAGGAAAACTCGTATTTTAATATGCTTCACAAGCATTGAGATTCTTGTCGTCGACCTGAAGCCTTATCGATTATATGAAACTGTATATTTTTTCATGAATTGTTACCAGACCCTAGCAAAGATGGTCACTTGAAATGCTCATTGCTTGGTTTGATGTTTCTTTACAGGTTGAATGTGGGATGTCATACCGCAGTCAAGTTGTAGCTGCAAATCTAGCAGTTGCAAATGACCTGGACAACGATGAAGAGGTAAGAATGTCTTCATTACCATTAAAAGTGTCGGGGGAATTGAAGTATAACGATTGGGCAAACAAAAGTAACCCCAAGATGAAAGATTTCTAAAAAACTTTCTGAATGCGAGATTTTGAAGAAATTTAAGTTTATCATAGAATACACCTATTGAGTAAAAATCAGTTCCTTATCCGATGTAGTTATAGGGAAATGACGTTTTTAAAACAGATTTTCACGAAAACCACTGTAACAAAACCACTAATCATCAAAAACACAAGTTGATCAATACAAGACATTTTTTTCTCTCGAACCTTCACTACATTGTTACCACCTCGACTCGCGCCTTTTTTTGTAAAAATAATCACTGTATTTCAAGATGCTACTAAAGAATGTTAGGCATTGAAAAATGATGATCGAAAAAGGCGAAATTAGGGAAATTTGCATTTTTTTCATAATATTGTTACTTACGGACCATGCTACTAAAAAGTCACATTCACTTCTTCAAACAATACGACGAGCAATTTAAAAATCACTCTCGTTGCTACGAGAAATTAGGAAAAATGTTATTTCCACAGAAATGATTCAATAAATCAAAAGCTGGTTGGTAGATTACTATTGTTGATGGTTGATATTGTTACAGTGATTTTAGCGATCAGCTTTTTTCGAACCATATTCCTCTATAAATAAACGTACTGATTTTTCTCAAAGAGTTTCTTTTATGTTAGTCGTGGTGCAGTGTAAATTTTAGCGAAATCTTCCATTTGCAAAGATTTTTAGAAATTTTCTAATCGTGGGGGCTGCGTTTTTCGGCCCACCATTTGTTGCTCCTTTTGAATGATTGAAAATGCTGATCCAATTGTCTGATTTCAAAGGTTCTTGCTTTAATCTATTGATGAAATGATGAAGGTTTTAACCTTGTGTTACAAACCAAAGTTAAGTATTCATACAGACGGCATGACGCCACAGCAGCGTTGAAAACACGACGCCATCTTGTTTTGGGATAAATCTTCAACGAGGTTTCTTTAGGAAATTTGCAAAAAGTTGCGTAAAACTACTATTATGTCCTCCCTCGCGATAGTGAGTAGGGAAAGGACAGGTAGCAATTGTCAGTCTGACCTAAATCATTGAAATAATTGCAAGACTAAGCTGTTCTTGAAAGCAAACCATATATTTAATCCAAGAAAGCTGTGAAAAACTTGCCTTTGCGACGATAATTTTGTAAAAATCGCCAGAAACTTCAGCAGTTGTAAGTTGCTCGTCGCTTCTTTGAAGTCAACGTTCCTTTTCGACTTCCGCCCATCTATCCGCTAATTTTGGAATGAATTGAACAGCTTCCAAGCTTTTAGAATTGATTTATTTCGATAAATAAATGGCTTCATTTACCCCAAGTCTGATTTTTGAGCGCGAATTGACATGTCATCTGTATGGACGTCCCACGTGACATGTCGTCTGTATGGATTTACCGGGAGAATTAAAAAAAGTTGCGACGTTTGAAAACTCACCAAAATTTGAAAATCCACTTAATGTTGAATTTTTCTTTGTGAGATGTCGCAACAAAGATAAAAATAAATTCAGGATATTAATTATTCCACCAAAGCCTTTTAATTAGGGAAATTATGAAGATTTACTACCTTAATTTTTAGGAGATCTCTCGTTTTGTCTATTTGGATTCAGGGTATGCTTCTAAACCACTTGAAAAAGCCCAAATTGCCACAAATTCAAAGCAAGCTGAAGACTAGGCAAAATGGTAAAATTAATATAGTCCATGAAGAAATTTTGATGATCGGAAATATATTGTTTTGATTTTTGAAAAAGTTTCACGTATTTCGTTCACCTGGTAAGTTTGAATTAAAAGTGGTGTTGACCATTCTTAGCTTTTCGCAACGGTGTAACTTTTTTATATCGTGAAAATACCGTGTCTTGATGATTCTACTGCAATAGACCTTTTAGCTATTGTACAAAAAGTCTGGATCCAGCGACATTTTTATACATTTTACTTTGAAGGGTTCAATTGAGTGGCGTTATGTACATTCGAAACTTTGCAGATTGCTACAACAAGTAGAGAAGTATCGCTCGATCCACGATCTTTTGTGGAATAGCTAAGAAGTTTATTGCGTTCATACATTTCTTTAGCAGGATCAAATTACGAAAGATTACGATGCCGTCGTGTTTGATGTCTTGAGAGTCAACGCTGAAGACATTGCAGTGAGTTTCTGTTGTATTTCATGTTCACCTGTACTTGCTTTGCTAACTTTTTTGCTGATGAATCAGATAGCAGCATTCATCGACAAGTGTACTGTGACTTGCTAATGAAAAAACAAACATGCCAATGTTAAGGTGACTGATTGTGATTCTCAAAGCTTGAAGATACTTTTTTCCACAGAAAAGATTACTGAAGAACTGGTCAAACGTTCTTAGATTATTAGATAAGAAGATTCATTCTCATTTAAGTTCTATAGATATTTCATTTGCTTTCTAAGGCTAGTTTCCAGTCAATGTAATTTGCCGAGCGGGCTGATTTTACACCATGACAAGTCACTTGGCCTTTCTATTTAACTTCACAGCGACAGTTTCTCTCGTCAACAATACAATTTCTACCCACTCGGAAACTTCCACTGACTGGAAGCTAGCCTTATTTTTTGGTCCGGGAAATCGAATTTTAGAAGCGTTTTATCGTCTTTTTTTCAAATGCCCTTCTGACATCAGATGATGGCAGTTTTTGCAAAAATAGCAAAAGATAACTTTTAAGTATTCTTGAAAACATCTTTTTGTGAAAAAACTATCCAGCAAAGCTTTTTATCAGATACTGTTGCAGCAAAATCTTGAAAACTACCAGGTGTCCAAAAGTGATGTATCAGCGTTTGCCAAAAAGTACTAGCATGAACTATGCATCGATTTGAACGAAGTACCAATAATTTTGTAGCAGAAAGCAGAAATCCTAACTTGGATGTAAAGTTTTATTGCACTAAAATCGGTCCCACCATTCTAGAGCTACGGGTTATTTTTCTTGGGAGTTAATTTCGAGCATGCTTCAAATAGAACTAAAATTTCGATAGCTTTTTTCCAATGTTCTTTGTTTGTTTGTCAACTTATTTTACATCGATTATTTACATCTAGCTTACTAACTATATACAATATACAAAGTAAACTAATCCAAATCGATAGATGAATAATACATAAATATTTTTACAGTTTTTTAATAAATTAACTAAATAAAACTAATTTCCGGATACGTAATTACAAGCGTTACATTTACAGTTTGGGCCATCCCACTTTTTTATCATATTTTTAAAACTATTTAAATTTTCGGCGGATTTCATTTCATTTGGCAGTCCATTCCAGATTTGAGGTCCCAATGATCGAAGACTATTTGAACCAAAGGTGACTTGATTAGGTCTATAATGCTGTAAGTCGTTGGAGTTTCTTAATGAGTAATTAGAAGATTTTATTTTAAAAATATCGTGCATGAAAGACGGGTTTAAATTTTTCAGTGTCTTAAAAATTTCTATACAGAGAACTCTTANACATAAATATTTTTACAGTTTTTTAATAAATTAACTAAATAAAACTAATTTCCGGATACGTAAAGACAAGCGTTACATTTACAGTTTGGGCCATCCCACTTTTTTATCATATTTTTAAAACTATTTAAATTTTCGGCGGATTTCATTTCATTTGGCAGTCCATTCCAGATTTGAGGTCCCAATGATCGAAGACTATTTGAACCAAAGGTGACTTGATTAGGTCTATAATGCTGTAAGTCGTTGGAGTTTCTTAATGAGTAATTAGAAGATTTTATTTTAAAAATATCGTGCATGAAAGACGGGTTTAAATTTTTCAGTGTCTTAAAAATTTCTATACAGAGAACTCTTAGACGGGAAACATGCATAGTACACCTTTCTGATTTCGAAAGTAAGTCGCTATACGAGCTAAGTTGATCATTGTGTAGAAATCTAAGGGCACGTTCTTGAATCTTTTCAATTTTTTGCAAAGATTTAGTTGACGAGAAGTACCATACTAGAGGGCAATAATCAAAATTTTAATATACAAAGCTTTGAACTAGAATCTTCTTTTCATTAAAACCAATAAATTTTTTGAGTCTTTTTAAAACATTGAGTTGTGATGCAGCTTTTCTGCAAAGCTCAGAGATATGCTGTTCAAAGTTCAATCTGCTACAAAAAGTGAAAGAGATCATGATCATCCTCCATGGAGGAAAACCTAATGACAAATGTATGCCTCCTACATTTAATTGCATATGGGTTGCTTATTCGTGTTCCTTGGAAGATAATTGATGCAATCATCGTCTTATGAAAGCTGAAAGCGGGATGAGATTTGATCGTACTTGGTAGCTTTTGTCAAGATTTTTCAAAACTGGCTTCAAAGCAAAATTGTCCAGAAATCTAGAACGATAGGACCGATTTTAGTAAACACATTTCTAACATTTAATTTAAGGTAGCCCATCTGCTTCAAAACGATTGGTGATTTATTCAAAGTCGGTGCATAATTTAAGATTGTACTGTTCAGCAAACGTCGATGCATTCTTTTGGGGCACCCGGTAGACTAACGCTGAATACTAACTGAAAGGGTTTTTCTCTACGCTGTCCAAGTTAGGCACGCGTTTCAAATGCGCGAAAATTTAGTAGGGCAGCCATAAGTCCTATGTGGACATCGGCAATTATGACGCCTAAGCACGAATTCAACTTAACTGCTAAAATTTATCCTGTGCGTTTTGCGTTTCGATTTGATCTGTCAGACTGGCAATTGTGTTACATGTCAGATAATATTTGTAGCAAATTTTTCCTTAACTCAGCGTCGTTTGCCTGGACCTCTATTAATTATTTTTGGTGCCTGGAAAAACAAGCTAAGATAGCGAAGGAATGCTGGTGTGCCTTCACGATGACATGGGAATACTTGAACGTGCCTACAGGAAACAAAAGATCAATCTTTTTTCAAAAAATTGCCAGGGAACTATGTTCAAGAGTTCTCGGGATTTGTCGTTGCCTTGTTTTGCCTTTCGAAAACTATTCACCCTCGTGTGATGAAGCTTTGCTAAATTTCCTTTAAAAATGGTTATCAGGTCTCAAATATTAGAGGTTAATCTTCTGAATTTTCTCACCAACGACATCTTGAATCCGAGGATTTCTATTAAGAGAGATATGTAGATATGATGTCTACTCAACTAGTCAGCACTGAATGAAAATAAAAAATCGCGAAGACCAAACTGATGCCTGTTTTCTTCGAGTAGTTAGGCCCTCTTCAACGGTACACTAGATATGATGTATATTTTCATTATGATTTCTGTTGAAATCAACCAAATTTCCCAAGGGCTTGAGCCGTATGGCTACCTCCTAGGGAAGTACCACCGCATATCCTATAAGTTCTACCGGGTGTCCCAAAAATAAGGTAACAGATTTGATGGGGGTTAGCGATAAAAATTTAAGTCGAATCAATCCCCAATAATTTTTGAAGTACTCCTCGATAGTTAACTTGAAGATAGATACCTTGTTTTATTGATATTGGTGCATCGAGAGTTGGAATATTAATCTTGAAAGTCCAAGTTTGTCTCCACCTCCAAACCAGTGCTTTTGGGTTTTGACCTAAACTGCAAACGCGCTGGTCATCGGAATCTCCTCAATCATAGACGTAAGCGTAGTAGTTTTGGACAAGGATCCGTGCTTAGGTACACATTTGAATGGAACTGTAAAAACTGAAAATCGACAAACATATTAACTTTGCTATGTTTCAGGAGATTCCATGACACAGCTCGTTAACAGCTTAGGCCAAAACCCAAAAGAACTGGTTTGGAGGTGGAGGCAAATCTGGACTTTCAAGATTAATACTTTAACTCTCAATGCACCCATATTAACAAACAAGGTATTTATCTTCAAGTTAACTATCAAGGATTCCCTTAAAAATCGTTGTGGATTTATCCAAGCTAAATTCTTATCGTTACTCCTGATCAAATATGTTACCTTTTTTGGGACACCCGGTATATGCTTCTTTCCTCGGAGGAAAGATTCAAGTCCTTGGGGTGGGGTGCCAGTATTATTATTATTGTTATTATTGTTATTATTGTTATTATTGTTATTATTGTTATTGTTGTTATTATTGTTATTATTGTTATTATTGTTATTATTGTTATTATTTTATTTAAAGTTGACTTTTTAATGAAATAGCTAAAAGCTAATTAAGGCCTACTAAACTGAAAAGAAACTCTAATTTACAATAAAAAGCAAATTAATCTAAACAACCTAAATGTTAATTAATCTAAAAAACCTAAATCTTGTTTTTTTTTGTTCTGCATGTAGGTTTTGTCTGCATGGCTTCAGCCACTATTGTTGTTTGAGCACACTACATAATAAAAGAAAAATAGTATATTCACAATGTAATATTCCACATTTATTCCAAATGCAGAATATTGATAATTGTCTGATGTTTTCTTTGCCTTTATTCCAGAACCAGCTAACTCTCATTGACATTCCGCTGTTCACAGCAATTGAACCTGAGGTTTGTTTTCATATTTCTCCTACTTACCAATGAAGCAAATAAGTGAAAGAATTCTCTTGCCATTTTTGGAGCAGAGGGACTATTTTTGAGCAGAAGAAGCAGTCTTGCGCCGACAACAACGCATTGCTTGATAGCACAGTTTCAATCAATCAATCAACCAATCAATCAATCAATCAATCAATAGTATTTAGGCAGTTTCATACCTATATTTAAGTTTCAAAAACCATAATTAATCAATAAATAAATCAATCAATAAACAAATAAATGAATAAATGAAGAACTTTATTAATTTGGCAAAATAGTTTAGCATACAAGCTAACTGGAGGACACAGTTTTGATGCACTGGCCATCAAGGAAAGAAATCGTGACCTCAAATTTTCTCGTGCGTTCTTTTTATGTCATACACACCTTTCATCGGCTTTGTTGGTTCGTAACCAGTTATTTGTATGCTTTTGCCACATGGAGAACCTTAGAATGAAAAGAAACATCTGTCTATTTTTGTGGCACCTTGCGGAAGTAGTGATCATCCGTGATCATCATATACAAGGGGCTATGTTTAGATTTTCGTTTTCCATGTTGTATTTGTCATTCCCTTCAAGGACTTTACAGACTGTTTTAGAAGGACGGTCAATATTTGAGAGCTCAGCTACAGTACTGCAATTGGCTTCCTTGTGTGCTATAAAAGTAGATTGCACGGAGGTTATTTCAAGTTACTTCCGTTTCAGGAGCTGTCATCATGCTCATGGAGCACTAAAAAGAAATATGAAGTTGCACCAAATGTTGTCAACTTCACCAGGAGATTCAACCATGTAAGTTTACTGTTTAGTAATGTTCGAGTTTTGATTGCAACAGGTTATGGCTCTATCGCCGAAGTACGAGACTGAATTATCGAAGAAAAAAAATAGGACCCCGTTGGTACAGGAACGGAACGGAATTGAATGGAATGGAACTTTTAAGGGGTGTTCTCACGGCACTGGATCGATGAGAAGCGTCAACACTCTCCTCCCTAGAGATATTAATTTTCTTAGCTTACTCACTTTTTAGACGGTAAAGACGGTAAATAGACCTTTTCAGAAAATACTGCACTTCAATACACCACTTCGACCAACGGCCGCCACCATTATGGATACTTTTCCAAATTTCATGATACAAAATTTTCGACTCCGGATTCGGATTCAGCACTCAGAATATAGTATATATGCAACGTTTCATCCTCTTAATCTTTGTTATATTGATTTTACAGTGATATAATGCTTGTGATTTTATAAAGGATTTGACCGCAAAAATCGTTCAGGGAAAAACTTTTACCCCGAAACTTTTTTCATTGTCAAATCCCATATAAAATAGAGAGCTTTTTTCCACCGTAAAAATCAATATAACAAGTGCTAAAAAGATGAAACGTTGCACCTAAACGAATTTTGAGTGATGAATCCGAATCTGGAGTCGGAAATTTTGTATCATGAAGCGTGGAACAATTTCCGTAATGGCAGCCGCTCGTCGAAGTGGTGTATGGAAGCAGTCTTTGCCCCATGTCTGAGACTGGTGTATCCCTCGGCCTTGCAATCCATAGCATTGTAAGACAACTTTAAACAGTCAGGTTGATAGCTTGGTATTTGTTTGCAGCCTACATCTTTTGGGATCTGCAGCCGTCGCCTTGCACAGAACTTGACTTAAACGAGTAACAAATTCTAACGTAAGGTTTGAGGCTGTTTCTATGATTGGCTGTGGGATGGTTGTTAGCAAAAAGTAGACAACATGTTATTCTTCGGGTTAAGAAGTAACCAATGCACGAATCAATATGCTTTACTTATTTTCAGGTTAGCTTCTGGGTAACTCGAGAGATTTTAAATGCTAACACTCAGAAGAAGAGAGCTGAGATCATTTCTCATTTTATTCGGATTTCGAGGGTAATTTATGATTGCTATCTTTCATTATTCCAACTACTTGAATTAACCAAATTCTTATGCTATCTGAACTGCAGCGATCTTCCTTCGTATGTTTCAAATTTCCTGTCATTTTATGCTTGCGAATAAATTATTCGCACTTTTTTCTGCATTTACAATTTTCATACATTTGAATGAGTTATTCAAGGGCGCCTACCTTGAATGACTTTGGTTTATTCGCAGTCCTGTTTTGGTGACATAGTACATGGAGCAATTGCTGTCCTGTTAATCTGTGTATAAAAGTTGGAACCAACTGAGATTTTTCTCCGAATTGAACGAAACTCTTGTATCTTCTCTAGCTAAGGTAGACTAGCTTTAAATTTAGATTTGATGCTTATTTTTTTTATTACTGACTGATAATCTCTGAACGAGAGACTGTAGCTTTCTGGTGATCGATTTTTCAATCAGTTTATTTTTTATGCCACAGCTTTCCCTTTTTGCTGCATCTAAGATTGAATTCCGATGCACTTTTGTATTCTTAGAGATTACTGGAGCTAAGCAATTTACATTCACTGAAAGCGATTGTTTCTGGCCTGCAAAGTGCACCGATTTACAGACTAGATAGAACGTGGAATGTATGTATATACTTTTTTAAACGATAAAAGTAAAATTTCTTGACTTGTTAGGCCTGTTCAATCTTTTCAAAATAGCTTTTGAGCAGCAAACGCGTAACTTTAGAACCATGTGTCTAATGATTTCAGTGAAATTAATTTAAATTTAAACCGGTTTTCCACTAGGTGAATTTATTCCCGTAAAGCGAATTTTTTCGAATATAAGCATGCGCAGCTGAAATTTGATTCAGGAGCCGCTTTTTCTGGCTGATCGCTTCAACGAAAAAGTGAGTTTGACCTTTTTCTACTTTCTTGCTCGCAAGTGAAAAAGAGTTGTTTTGAGGGAAAAATTCAATAAGTTCAAAACCGGCTCTAGCCTTTCAACTATAAGTGATCTGTGGCTGAGTGAAGAAGTTAAAGGATTATTCACAATTTCACATTCTGGTAAACGCCACCGATATTTTTGACTCTCTATAAAGTTAAAAATTCGCGATGTTTGAAATGAAAATAATAAAATAAACACGAAAATGTTATAAAAAGAAAATAGAGCTCTTCTAACTTTGTGTGAATTTTAACTAGCATTGGAGTTTGCAGAAACCTTTGCAGCATATATATACAAAAATGGCTTATATTTGTTTAGTACAACTTCATTTTGAAGTCACTTCGCTTCTTCTGTGAATCAGCTGCCCTACCTAGTTTTGAAAAATTTCAGATGCCTTTCTCTTACAGCTTGTAGCTAGAAAGGACAGGGAGAAATTAGAAAAGTTGGATGAGTTGGTGTCAGAAAGTGAAAACAGGTACAAATTATTTGTTATTGCTTCGCCAAAATGAAGAGATAGCTTATTCTATGCAATGATGTGAAGATTTAAGCACATCAAAGTTCAAACTTCAGACAATTCAACGATGCAGAACTTCATAGTTGACTTCTAAATGCAGAATCATTGCACACTACACACTACACAGTACCATCACTCTTCATACTATTATCAATGTGTATCAGAAAGCTTTCGATATTGGACTACATTTCGCAATTTTTTTCCCCGTAGTATCAAATAAAATTTATCGAAACACGATGTTATACATATTTTCTTATTATCTCAAGAATGCAGTCTTATTTTAGATGTGATTGATGACGTCATTTGCATAACCATTCTTTGCTTTGATAGCAAAGCATGAAAGTGTGCTGATGGATTGATACAATAATGATTTGAAAGCGACAGAGTTAAGGGCAGCTAAGTAGTACAGATACAAGGGCTTTAATTAGCCAACACTATGTATATATTAACGTATGCTTCAGTAGCGAAAACCTTGAAAAGGATTACATTATTTTAGGAAATTAACGTTGCTATAAATTTGCGCACATTAAATGTACGCAACTTGAGTTAATGCGAATGAGAATAGGAAAATACTTGAAATTATCGCGAAAAGGCAAGAATGCGTTACGCTGCAGGAAATCCACTCAATAGTGGATGTTGTCATCAATTTTTTATTCACAACATGATTTAAACTGAAGTAGATCGATTTTTGCAACTTGAGCCAAACCAAAATTTGAAGTAAACAGCATAATTTGCTGGAGACCAATAAGAAACAAATGACAATGACGTTGAAATCTTGTAGAATAATATACATTAACGTATTTTTAATTAACGTGTCACTTAACATGAAGGCCACGCTAGCTGAAGTATACTCGTGTTGACTTCCTATAATAAGTTAGCTATGATGTTCCTGTAAGTTAGTCAGTTGATTTTTTATAGATGCCTCGGTTGATGTTCTGGAGAACGTTTATTGTTAACTAAATCTTTATCTAAAATATATTNATCGATTTTTGCAACTTGAGCCAAACCAAAATTTGAAGTAAACAGCATAATTTGCTGGAGACCAATAAGAAACAAATGACAATGACGTTGAAATCTTGTAGAATAATATACATTAACGTATTTTTAATTAACGTGTCACTTAACATGAAGGCCACGCTAGCTGAAGTATACTCGTGTTGACTTCCTATAATAAGTTAGCTATGATGTTCCTGTAAGTTAGTCAGTTGATTTTTTATAGATGCCTCGGTTGATGTTCTGGAGAACGTTTATTGTTAACTAAATCTTTATCTAAAATATATTTTGCTTGAGCAGTTAATACTTACCGACATACATGATTATTTATTTGTTTTATTTTGCAGATTTAAGCTAAGAACGTTCCTGGAAGCTGTACGGCTCCCTTGTATACCCTATTTAGGTGCGTATATAACTTTTTGTTTGCTTTTACTTCTTTATTCAAAGTTGGTGAGTAAATCGGTGTACGCAACTAGCAATTACTAGTTAAGAATCAAGGAAGCCCTGCACATTTATTGGGAGAAACCAGATTTAAACTAACAGTTATTTCCTGTAAACCTAACTCTTAGTTTGTAATGTGATTACTTTTGCTTTCAGTTTCTTAATATTGTTTATGTTAAGTGTTTATGTTAAAAATCATATTCACTGTGGTATGCACTTAAACTCTGTCTTAAAGTAGACGTCAGGTAAAAGAAATGTCCGCGAATAAAACCAATTGAAGTGTTTTGCATGAGCAATTTTGCGTTGTCGCAAATCTCACCTGACATCTAATTTGAGATAGACTTTAGTTGCTTTTTACTCCCTTAGAACATTTTGATTATTGTTTCACACATATGTTCCATTGTAACAGCATTTTATTATCATAACCATTTAAAGTTGTTCTCTTTTTATTCCCAAACATTGTAAAATCTTTTATTTTTACGCAACTGAAGATGGGTGAGAATTATCCGAAACATGTATTGCAAATTTAAATCAATAGACGATTACGCTAAAGATGGCAGCAAGGAACTTTTTACCAAGATTCAACGCGTTCTTTATTCGAATCCCTATAGAATCGTTAAAGATTCGTAATTGAAGCACAATGCATCTTGGTAAAAATTTCTTGGCTGCCATCTTTAGCGTAATTGTCTATTTTCATCTTTATTAAGTTTATTGCTTGATCAAACGTGTTTGCCAGCATGGCAGTTCAATAGTTATAGTCTTATGCTAGAATCCTTAGTTTTGCTTCCTCTTGGTATATAATATTAGACAATGGTGAAGGCATAAGCTGTGATTCATAGAAAGTATTCTGTTTAATAGGCATGTACCTCACAGATCTGACGTATATTAATACAGTTCATCCTCCAACCGGTGGCCTGGACATCCAGCGAAGCAATAAGGTAAGACGACAGCACACTTTCTATTCATGCAGACGACATGTCACGTGACTTTAACAATTCGCGCTGGAAAGTTAGACTTGGGGTAAATGAGCCCATTACAAAATATAGCGTCGCACTGGGATTTTGAGAGTGTCTCGTTTATTTATCGAAATACATCAATTTTAAAAAGCGGGGAAGCTGTTCAAATCATTCCAAATTTTAGCGGATAGATAGGTCACTGATGAAGTGTATGGTGCTGTTTACAAAATTATCCTTGCAAAGGCAAGTTTTTCAGAGCTTTCTGGGACTAAATTTATGGTTTGCTTTCAAAAAACGGCTTATTTGGGCAATTATTTCATTGGTTTAGGTCTGGCTGACAATTGCTACCTATCCTTTCCTTGCTCACTATTACAAGGGAGAATATAAGAGCAATTTTATGCAACTTTTGCAAATTTCCTATAGAAACCCATAGAAATTTTCCGAAGATTTACCCCAAAACAAGATGGCGTCGTTTTGTCAACACTGCTATGACGTCGTGCCGTCTGGATGAATAGCACCCGCTTCTTCTGATTTACACGACAGAGCAAAGTGATTAGCGGTTGCAAACAAATGAATTTCTATGGCTGATTGCTGCAGAGTGTAAACAAAGACAGCTGCATAAGATGCCATGAAACCTGGATGGCTAACTAACGCTTTATGCATAGGGAACTGAGCTATTGGTCGAGTATCAAGTATATTGAAACATATAGGAGAATTTGAATAAACCTGCTGGTTATCTATAATATTTTTAAGCTGNAAGATTTACCCCAAAACAAGATGGCTTCGTTTTGTCAACACTGCTATGACGTCGTGCCGTCTGGATGAATAGCACCCGCTTCTTTTGATTTACACGACAGAGCAAAGTGATTAGCGGTTGCAAACAAATGAATTTCTATGGCTGATTGCTGCAGAGTGTAAGCAAAGACAGCTGCATAAGATGCCATGAAACCTGGATGGCTAACTAACGCTTTATGCATAGGGAACTGAGCTATTGGTCGAGTATCAAGTATATTGAAACATATAGGAGAAATTGAATAAACCTGCTGGTTATCTATAATATTTTTAAGCTGAAAATTGAGTGTTGGACTTAGACACGAAAAGATATGGGAATTGTATTACCTTACCTATCGCTTAATTGTCATATTTACTTGCAATGCCGTCAATGAGGCGAAACCTTGTTAGGCCTCGTGCCAATACCCCTCTTTCACCTTGATCCGTTTTTACTGCTGGAAACACACGCCTTTTTTGAGGTCTTCATTGACACTTTTCCGTTTTCAATTGAAAATTCATGAAAACGATCAAAAATGCTGCCCTATTCACATTTTCCGTTTTCATTAAAGGGGCATTTACAACCGGCATGCTTTGTGAATACATCCTTTTGTGGTCTCTTTGTTGTCGCCATTTTCATGGTCCACGAAAAGGTCCGCCAAGAAAGTGTGTAGATAAGAAACGATACATTGTGGTTTTTAATTATGACTTCGTTCAAAGTAAGCTCTTGCCAGCTGCTTTGTTTTCATAGGATTGCAATTTAGCGTTGATTTTTATTTAATTTTTCGTATTTTTATCTCACCTTTTTTGCTTACAGATGAATGCAATACTAAGAGTCATTGCAGATTTTCAACAATCAAACTACGGTAGGTTTATAGCGTAGGCTTCATATCTTTAAAACTGCTAGTGTAAATGGCTATGAAATCTTTTTTGGACTAAGTGACTTGAGAGGAACTTTACGTAATTTGCTATAATTCTACCGTTGAATTTTGTGATATCTTGGTTATTTTCAAAATTGCAGCGATCTTCGTTTAATGAAAAGAATTCAAGGAAAGTTTTGAATAAAAATGTTACCCCTTCGTAATTTCTAAATTAATAGAGGAAAGGTACTTAAATTTTCAAGAAAATCATAGTTTATTAAGGTCTATAGTATGTGGTGAGCACAAGTCTGTCGCTCTTCTGATTTATAATTTAGAAATTTGATGACGTCATAATATCAAACAAGTTGAAATATAAAAAACGCTTNTAAATCTTTTTTGGACTAAATGGTTTGAGAGGAACTTTGCGTAATTTGCTATAATTTTACCGTTGAATTTTGTGATATCTTGGTTATTTTCAAAATTGCAGCGATCTTCGTTTAATGAAAAGAATTCAAGGAAAGTTTTGAATAAAAATGTTAACCCTTCGTAATTTCTAAATTAATAGAGGAAAGGTACTTAAATTTTCAAGAAAATCATAGTTTATTAAGGTCTATAGTATGTGGTGAGCACAAGTCTGTCGCTCTTCTGATTTATAATTTAGAAATTTGATGACGTCATAATATCAAACAAGTTGAAATATAAAAAACGCTGTAACTTTGAAAGCAATCAAGATATCAAAAATTTCAACGATAGGAGTACAGTAAAGGACCTACAGTTCCTTTAAAGTAAAGGAACAGAGACATAAGGATCTAGTCTAAAAATATAGCGAAAGAAGGACACGCCCTTCTTATACTCCTATTGTTTTCATTGATCGAGAACATCAAATACAATAGGCTATATTTAGATTGACGCAGTCCCCCTAGCTACGCTACTTTTACCTCCGTTGGCTTACTTTAAGCGGTTCAATCCAAAGAAAGATGTAATTTCTCGTTCAATTCCTACGCTGACCACCCCCTTGACACCCCTGTGTATTTGCACACACAAATATTCCCAGCCCCCGAGCATTTGACTGTAAATTTCCCCCCGGTCCCTGGGCATTTGACAACACCAGGAGCTTTCACATTATACAGGTACTGAGAATATGGCAAAATTTGCCCCGCCCCCGGGCATTTGTGCAAGAAATTTGTGTTGACCCCTAGGCTGCCCGGGGAAGGATGGTCAGGGTAGGAATTGAATGAGACATAATAGCCATTTACACTAACTTTATAAAAGATTTGAAGCGTAGGCTTAGAGCTTCCTGTCTTTGCCTTAGAGCATGATTCGTGATTTCACTAGATGGGTTTATTTTCAGCTTTACAAAAATCATAAGCATTATAAGGTACACGCTTTGACAATTTTTCGCTTCACCGAGTTCTTTGAAGATTCAAATCCGTCATGCCCCTGGAAAAATTCCAAATGAAAGCCACTAATTACAACTGGCGTAACAGACAGACTTTTTGTTGATATTGAAATGCTTATTTCGAGATGAGTTTATTTACACTGTCTTTATGATTTTGCGATTTGTTTGATTGCTCTCTGCGATGTTGATGGTGCGAACTGTGATAAAATCCCATAAAATCTGATTAAAAGATTTGTATACGTCGCGGGTTGCCATTGCGTCGCCTCTGTCTATGTTTAGCATTGCCCTTGATAAGTTTTTATATAACTTTAAGCTACTTTAACGTCGCCCTGTCATAAAATTAGCCCTAATCTGTTCAGTGGGAATAAACTTTACTGGGAATTGCTCTGTACTGGAAATAAACTGTGAGCATCTTGGCAACAAAGTTAATGTATAATTTTCATACTTGAAGGCACAGTTTGCACCTGAAGTGTTTTGAATTGCAGCAAATGACAAGCACCTTGTTTAGTCTATAGATATGAATGATACAAGAAAATTCTAAATGGAGAAGAATATATTTTTACCATATCTCTGTCAAATTAACTAGGTCATTACAGTTTTTTTGTCCACATTATGTCTTTATACATACTCTTTTATTCATGGCTGATACGTGTTAACAAGATTAAAGGCTTTTGGGCAACCGGCATGCATTGTGATCGTTTGTTTATTTTTCGTTGATTTTCATGCAGCATAAAATTAGACCACCTTTAGAAATAGGGCTGCAATGCATGCCAGTTATTTAAGAGCCTTTAAACATGTGCTAGTGAAGTTAATTTTTACCAATGCAAGAGTTGGTTTTGCAAAAGAAAGATTAGTGCATCTGACAACACAAAACGATTTCGGAGACTCAAAAAGATATTCAACACCTTTGATCGCACTCAATCGAATCAAGATAAATATATAGACCAAAACCTTATGGTTGGCAGCACGCAAGGTGTGAAAAGGATAGCTAAACGATCTATTATCTTTTTCTCTTTGCAGNAACCGGCATGCATTGTGATCGTTTGTTTATTTTTCGTTGATTTTCATGCAGCATAAAATTAGACCACCTTTAGAAATAGGGCTGCAATGCATGCCAGTTATTTAAGAGCCTTTAAACATGTGCTAGTGAAGTTAATTTTTACCAATGCAAGAGTTGGTTTTGCAAAAGAAAGATTAGTGCATCTGACAACACAAAACGATTTCGGAGACTCAAAAAGATATTCAACACCTTTGATCGCACTCAATCGAATCAAGATAAATATATAGACCAAAACCTTATGGTTGGCAGCACGCAAGGTGTGAAATCAGAAGTAAATGGGCTTTCGGATGACGTAGAATAGATGTCTGTTTGATTTGAAAGATGAAAGCTGCCACATAACTGTTTGAGTTTTTGCGAGTACAGTTTTTCCAATGCGGTTAAACCCCATTGGCAAAACGCTCCTCACAAAAACTCAGGTTCTTCTATAGAACTCGAAATTACTTCACCTCCACCTCCAACTACGCAAACTATACAAATCTCTCTTACGCCCTACCCTGTGGAGTACTGTTCCCATGTGTGGGGTGGTGCGCCAAGAACAAGATTATCCTTGATTGATAAAATCCGGTAAAAAGCCATTCGTCTCATCAACGACCACAATCTCACTAAACACGTTGAATCCCTTGCTCACTGGCGCTGTGTTTCTGCTTTTTGTCTCTTCTGCCGCTATCTTCATGGGCATTGGTCTCAGGAGCTCAGGTTTCGCTAATCATAAACTTTCTGTTACTCTCCTAAGCTCTCGCACAATTTCTTACTCTAACACCTTCATTCCTAAAACGGCTGCCCTTTGGAACAACCTCCCTAGTTTAGTCTCCCCCCCCCTACCCACCCACATACAATTTACAGACTTTCAAGATTAGCCAGGATGAATGTCGTAAATCAATAGAATCAGTTCTCCGGCAAGACAAAGCGATTTACGGTTATGAAGAAATATTATACACCTTTGAGTGCACTGAATCAAATCAAAATAAACATAGAGAGCAAGACCTTACTCATGGATGTGCTGATGGTGTGAAACCTGTTCTGAAGAACCGAAAATAGCTTTGTTTTATCGGGGAACCTGATTCCTTTGTTTTACGAAATTTACCCCTGCTATATTGAATATCAAATGACATCATCAAGTATGTGGCACACAAGGAAGTGCGAGGTTTTTTGAACACTTAATCACAGGTTAATTACCTTATTCGAGAAATTACCTCAATCCAAAACCGAGAGAGGAAATCAAAGATTTGCACATTCATGTGTAATTTCTGCTTGTAATTTAAACGGTCTTACAAGGTTTATTGTTATGATATCGAGAATTATGTATTGAACAAATCGAACAATTCTTGAGAAGTTTTAAAAGAAATTTAAATATTCGCAAATCCTAAATTAATAGAGGAAACGTGGTACAATCTTCAAGAAAACCATAATTTATGAAGGTCTTCAATGTGGCGGTAAACAGAAATCTGTAGCTCTTCAGGTTTACGATTTAGCAATTTGATGACATCACAACTTCACAACTGGTTCAAACACGAAAGTCGCTATAATTCTGACAATAATCAAGATATCACAAACTGCCATTGAACAATAATGGCAAAGTACCTGAAGTTCTTTTTAAGCCATTGAATGAAAAGAAAGATGCAATAACCATTCGTGCAATGTTTTTTAAAGATTTGATGCCTATACTGTTAGAAACTCATTTTCTTCAACGAAAGCACAACAACAGTGAAATCCACGAATTTATCAACAACCCTAGCCTAACCAGTGATTAAGTAATACGCTGTTATGTATCTAATTGCAATATACCTTTTAGCTATTCTACAAAAGAATCTGAATCGAGTAATATTTTAATACATCTGTAGAAATCTGACCAATTTTCGAATGTTTAGAATAACGAGTTAAGCTCTATCGCGGCTCAATCGAACCTTTCGAATAAAAATGTACAAGAATATCGCTCGATTCAGACCCTTTGTAGGATAGCTAAACGATCTATTATCTTTTTCTCTTTGCAGAGGTGNTGATTTTCATGCAGCATAAAATTAGACCACCTTTACAAATAGGGCTGCAATGCATGCCAGTTATTTAAGAGCCTTTAAACATGTGCTAGTGAAGTTAATTTTTACCAATGCAAGAGTTGGTTTTGCAAAAGAAAGATTAGTGCATCTGACAACACAAAACGATTTCGGAGACTCAAAAAGATATTCAACACCTTTGATCGCACTCAATCGAATCAAGATAAATATATAGACCAAAACCTTATGGTTGGCAGCACGCAAGGTGTGAAAAGGATAGCTAAACGATCTATTATCTTTTTCTCTTTGCAGATGTTATACCTGAACTGCCCCATGTGCAGAAATATTTGATGTCTGTTAAATACATAGAGGAATTACAAAAGTTCATGGAAGATGACAATTATAAGTAAGTGAATTTTTAATTCGTTTACCTACCTGTCCTTTAAAGTTTGTGTAAACATTGATTTTTTGTAAGAATACAAACATAAATTAAAATTAGTTAGACGTTTCGACATGTGATCTTCATCAAAAACTTTTTTTACAAATATTGAACTGTTCTTTGACTTTTTGGGCCTGTTCATATGGAGTCGAGCCAGCCCGCTTACCGGGCTGGCGCTCTTTGCCAAGATCTCGCCTCATCCCTAATTCCAAACCAAAATTTCTTGTCTGTTTAATGAGCAGGTGGGCTGGCCCGCTTAGCGAGATCTCACTAGAGCACTGGCGAGATCTCGGTAGGTGTGATTAAAATTCTCCCATATGATTGCTCCATCCCGGCTACCGAGACAAAAAGGTCTTTACTGCTCATGCGCTCCTATTTTAGACAATGAGCGCGTGTCCAATGTTGGCATGTGTCCAATTTCTATCTCGGCAAGCAGGCTGGAATTCGTTTATCTTTTCTGAAAATTTGTGTAAAAAATGATTTTTTTTTACGAGTACAAACATAAATTAAAATTAGTTGGACATTTCGACATGTGATCTTCATACAAAATTGTTCTTACTAATATTTAATTGAAAACAATGAAAAAGACAGTCCCAAATGAGTCAAAACAAAAGGAGTGGAATAGAAGAATTCAGAAAGTTTAATGACGTGCGATCTGTCATTATTAACTTTCATGAATCAACGACGTAAACAGTAGAACGAGGCCATATTATTATCAGTACGTTTCGATAGGATCTCCTATCATCTTCAGCTAAGAAACTACTCTCACAAATTCGTCTTCAAATCCTTAATTATTCAAAACAAGATGCATAGTTAATTCTTAATCAACAAATCTACGAGTAAGGAAGTTCAGGTGAAAACATTGAGCTAGAAAGTCCCAAATGAGTCAAAACAAAGGAGTCTTTAATTGTTCTATTTAATTGTTCTTAATTGAAATATTTAATTGTTCTTGGACTTTGACTGTTTGTTTTGATTGAGTGCTATTCGATGTCATTTTGTTTGTAGATTGTCTCTAAAGATTGAACCAAACTCTGTTACTCCAGAGCATACTCGTAGAAGTGAACGTCGAGCAAAATCACCAGACAGTGGTAAATATTTGTTCTTGTTTTAAATGCAGAGATTGACCTGCTCCCTTCTTCAATACTTTATTTAATACATTTGATGATATTCATTCAAAAATCATCTAAGAACAAAACTTATTTGCACGTCCCAGAAAAATAAATGCCTACTTGTATGGAGAGCTTATAAGGACAAAACAATCGATGTTGTACTGATATTATGATAACAATGAAAAAACAACAGTAGTAAGGTGGTTATAAAAAGGCGTTGCAATTAAAGCGAGTACATTTCTAACTAAGAATTAAACTAAAAATCGCAACAGCTTTAAATTTAAAACTATTTACAGACAAAATAAATAGGTAAAAAATGAATGGCAAACATTTTGCAGAAGCTGGATTGACTTTGAGCAATGTGTTCGTTAGTATAAGCATAAACGAAATATGCTATGTAAGAAGAATATTCTTGTAATTTCGATTATTTTATAGTTTTCCTGAAAGACTTTTAACTTTCTACTGCCTTCACATTTGTAAGTGTCATCCTAATAGTATTCATAATTTAGTTCCAAATTTTCGGAAAGTCTCACACATTAGGCTATGCAATGCTTTTATCTAGGTAAAACATCGTTAAAGAGATTTCTATTCCTGATCTTATCTAATATCAATCGCAAAGTATAGTATGCAGAATTCTCTGAAGATCCTAATAGAGAACGCATCCAAATATGCCAATAAGTGATTTTACGGGTGACCCAATAAAAAGAGAAACTTTTTAAAAAATCACTAAAATTTGATTTTGTTACCGATCTTTACGTTTTCTTTTTGCGTACTTGCAACAAAGGCCAAACAAATTAAGATGATTATCATTACTTTATTCTTTTGGGAGAGAGATAATGAAATTGAGGCATGGCAAACAATATTTTAAGCAATAGTATTTTACAGAAAATTATGTTTTAGCCAAAAAGCTATATCTCGCTAGATTGCATGTGATTTTTCTAGTCCTAAACGATATAAGAGCTTTGTCAAGGACACAAGTAGCCTGCGTCCAGACCCAATATTCACTCAGGGCAATCACAATCAGGACACAAGTAGCCAATTGAAATCANGGTGACCCAATAAAAAGAGAAACTTTTTAAAAAATCACTAAAATTTGATTTTGTTACCGATCTTTACGTTTTCTTTTTGCGTACTTGCAACGAAGGCCAAAAAAATTAAGATGATTATCATTACTGTATTCTTTTGGGAGAGAGATAATGAAATTGAGGCATGGCAAACAATATTTTAAGCAATAGTATTTTACGTAAAATTATGTTTTAGCCAAAAAAACTATATCTCGCTAGATTGCATGTGATTTTTCTAGTCCTAAACAATATAAGAGCTTTGTCAAGGACACAAGTAGCCTGCGTCCAGACCCAATATTCACTCAGGGCAATCACAATCAGGACACAAGTAGCCAATTGAAATCATGGTGCGCGATAATTCAATTTGATAATCATTTCTTGTAATTTCAGAGTTTGCTTCAAAACCTGGTTGCTTGTAAAAGAGCAAATTCCTTCAAATTCAAAGCCATTTCAAGACTTTGCAATGTGTTTTTAATTAGTTTCGTCCTGAACATAAATGCACATAAAGAAATTTTCACGATCGGAAGCAACCAAATTTTGATGATTTTTCTAGAAGCTTCATTTTTGTGTGTGACCTAGTACACGATGGCACAAAAATACAGTTTACCATTGCACACCGACAGACTTGTTTATACACGAACCGTTCGTTTTAAGTGGCGCTTGGCAATGGGTTGGTGTGCAAAGCAGTTACAAGACGTTAATGTAAGGCAGAAATATTAGGGAGATTTGATCGTGATTTTAGCCCATTTTTGAAGGTTTCTTTGGGGGCTTTCTCGAGAAAATCCGTCATAATTTCAGAACGGAGTGGTCAATTTCGGTTACGTAAATTTTAAGATTTATTTGAACATGTCCACTGGTAAATAATACATGTGCCAATATTATTGTCTTGATATCCAAAGAGCAGTGGCCTTTGAAACGGGGACTGTTTTTTATTTGCCCGGTACAACATTGTCACCTGCCTTGCTTCTCAGTAACTAAAGCGTTCTTTGAGCAACTGCCCCTATATTAAAGAAAGAATGCTACATTTGAGTGAGGAAGCCTAACATGACTGTTTCCTTTATAGCATCACTGGCTGGCGATGTTGCAAATTCTTCATCAGCTGGATTAAGAAAGGCAAACACTATGCTGTCAGTTCCGATTCATAACACTGCTTCGCTAGGAAGAAATTTCATACCAGGCCATCGAAAGGCACGCAGTCTGGGAAACAGGTTGGTTTTCATTGATATTTTAATCTTATAACCCAGTGGCGATAGCTACTGTCTTCAAGGGCGTAGCTACTGAGCTTGTAGAGAGTGTGACACGCCAAAGTTTTCTCTAAATTTGACAAAATTCGAGTAAAGTAAAGGGGACACTTTTGGAATTTCCAGCAAGCTTATGTCTTGCAAGCAGTTACTGTTTTTCTTGCTTGCTTCATGAAATACACAATCCCGACAGATCGATTATTCGATTTGAATTTAATCAAATTTTTATCGGAAATTTTTTTTTGATCCGCACTCTTCTTGTACTGTTTCTTTTGCTACAGTTTTTTATAAGAACATTGTTAATACACTTTATAAGCTTTTGAGATTCAAACCAAGAAATACCAAGTCGTGACTTCGCAACTTTTTCTTCCCGCACCAATTTCTGACGATAAAGTATAGAGGAAGGGAACGTTTATTGATCCGATACTTTTGTTGGAACAAGGATCAAGGCGAACGTTGAATTTGTTGCCTTGAGCTGAATTCACACTTGAAGCCTCGTTCTTGACGCATTCCAGATAACAATGCACCGTAGCAATGCGACAAAGTTGCATTAATTCAACATTACTGCACGTGCCGCATCGCACGAAGAAAGTCGCATCAAGTGTGAATTCAGAGTTGTTTTCCACTTATTTTGTGGCATCGTTAAGTTTTAAAATTGAGTCTGGAATTGCATCATACACCGGGTGTCACAAAACAATGTATACACTTTTGAAAGGTCACCAAAATCGGATTACAATATCAATTTTCAAATCTTCTTTTAGGCAAAATGACGAAAGGCCAAAAACATTCTTCTATATATAGATCAACTTTTTTAAATATTTAGATTTGCAAATATTGCTGTTTGTTAGAGCTGCCTTGGTTTGAAGCATATTGCAAAAATGCACAGATGATTGTAAAATGGATTTCTTTGTCTTCATAAACAATCTTATTTTGGCTTAAATGTCAGACAGGAATGCACATCATAATGTGAAACTTGAATTTTGACGAACAATCACAAAATTGAGACTGCTAGATAAAAATCACTATGTCCACTTAAAAGGGTATTTTTCAAAACTGGATTTTCAAGAAGTTATTTCGTACCGTTGAAGTAATGATTACAATAATTTTATTATTTTTAAATATAATATAATCAATGGCAAAACAGGGCAAAAAGAAATTTTACTGAGGAAATTTTAGATAGAATAATATAATTTTAGTGATTGTTTGAAGGTGTCTACTTTTCTGAGACATCCGGGAGCTTGAACCTAAAATTTGATGTGCCAAGGGGCATGTCCTATGTATATGTGTATCTATGTATCTGTGTCTTATCAGCAGGCGTGCATAATGTTCAAACATGCCTGGGAGCGGTAGAAATTCTCAAAAACCTGCCTGCAGATCAGTTTTGTACAGGTAGGGTAGAGAAGCCTATTACCAGAACAAGTAAGAATGCAGGTATCAAACAGTAAGTTTTTACAAACATTTGTTTGGAAACTTACTACAATTACATTTCATAAAGAATTATTTAAAAAAACTGCCTGCAAAATAGTGCTTTGGAAAACCTGCCTGGGAACTTTGTTCCCATGATCCCATGGTTCATGCACGCCTGCTTATCAGTGTGCGTTTTTTGTTCACAGTATCGAGACAGAATTTGAGATCAATTTTCTTTTTCGAATTTCAGTATGCTACTGTCCACGTCGTTTAATTCACATACTCACAGGTATGCGTTTTGAGTTCTCTTTCCACTACATATTCAGGTCTTTTTAGGACTAAAATTTGCGAAAGACTTCTTTACACATTGATAAAGAGACTGAATTGAGCGTTTTTAAGGGTCGAGAAGCTGTTGCAGATTTGAATCGGCTGAGGTTGCCTATCTTGACTTTGCAAAGTTTGTAGCTCTAGAACAGCAACATTTCTAATACCGGGTGAGTCAAAAAAGATTTCCGTATAATTGATTGGCGAAAATATAAGACCCTTGATTCGATTATGTTGATTCAACTTTTTGTCTGTAGCTGAAAGGATAGATTGAGCAAAGATACCCTGGTCGATGCTTTTGCTCAATTCCTGTGCTTACAATAAAGTATTTTCTTCAAATTTCCGTCTCAAAGAACGTTTATTGCCCAGAAACCTTTGATGAAATAGCAGCTGACTCGCTGATATAGTCAGCTATTCAATTCAATTATTAGATGCAGGAAAATGTCTCGTTCTTACAACTATCAAGGGAACTTCTTTCGTGAATCAAGACGCTTTGTAGCGTTGTTTATGCTTAAGGCAGTTTGCAACGCTCTGATCTTATTCTTGATTAGCAACGCAGCTGTTATGATCAAATATTTTGGGGGAAATTTCGCATTTCCTTGGACGAAAATTGTTATTGCAAGCACAGGAAAATCATTTTTTTTTTAATTCCGTTAAATATTTACAATACATACTACGAATTGCACTACTTAACAATCTACATTACAATACTACAAGGACGATACCACGAGGAGCAGAAGACTACGACTACCCCGTAGCCATTACATGAAAACACGTAAAACAAATAAGAACAAAAAGAAACAAGAAACTACATACATATAAATGTAATTATGTAATTACCACAAGTGATTAAATACCTAAGTCTGTTTCGCATTAGATGTCCAAGCCAAGTTAGTGATAAAGAAAAGTCACTGGTAGAGAAACCTCTCTTGAAGTCTTCTAAATCGGCCTTCCATCTAATATGCAACAGACTTTACAAATGTAAAAGAAAAGCTTGTACCAACGGTGTCTTTGTGGTTACGTTAAGCCTCAGTTCAGGTCAATTCTTTCAACTACACACGGACATTTTAATCAACTCAATCCAATAACAGGTTTTTACCGCCGATCAGGCGGACGGACGTCTTTTTTACTCATTCACCGGGTAGAACATCTTTTTTATAAGCAAAACAAAACGATGCTTGATAGCATTTTTAGATCATAGCTAGATAATCAAACTCAACATAAACAATTGTGTATGGTGTAGGCTGGATTTGGAAATGGCCAGGGCGTTTACAAGCCTATAAATTAACATCTGATGCTCTTTATTTTTAGACGTACTCCTGTGAGAATTCCTTCGGATCCTCTACATCCAAGGTAAAGTGTTTGCTATTTTCTCTTTTATTGATTGTTAATGTTTAAGAAACTAGTGAATGTGCACTGATAGTTGAAATAACCATATCGAAGAAACCTAATTTTGAAATGTGTGATGTAAATATGAATTATTTCTTTCCTTTTTTGTAAATCGTACGACTTCAGTGTAAATGTTAATATTTTTTGAATAGATTCCATTATAAATTGTTTCTCATGTTTAATTTACTATCCTGAAAGTGATACAAGCTCGTCTTGCAATATGCTAAAAATCATGATTTTACGAAGAACAGGTTTAGGGTGGCTGAGTGGGTGGGTGTAATAAAACTATTAAACTATTTTGTGCCTGGGAACTTTAGCCAAAATTTTAAAGAAACTCTTATGAAACAAAATAAAGTTTTACAAAGTTCCTGGAACCTGGTCCCGCGCCCCCGGGAATTGTCGAGGAAGCCTGTGGAGCAACTTTTAGTTTTTTGGGATAGTCGAAAACATTGTCATATTGTTGCTTTACGATTTATTTTCTCTAAACAGGTGTACATCTCCTGCATGTGTATCAGGACGGAATCTTCTAGATGACAGCCTTATTGATGATCACAATGGAGAATTGCATTGTAAGCACAAAATAATTTTTATAAGCGTCTACCGGGTGTCCAAAGAAAAGTACCCATGTTTGGAAGGTAGATCAAGGATCAAAGTACTGTCCCAGTTGTAACTTATCTTTTTGGATTGGTTTAGAAATCAGCAAGTGTGCCTATTTTAGGGCTACGTGATTTTGAAGCATACTTTAAAAAAGCACGGATGATCAACGGATACATTTCTAATTTCGTCATGAATATCCGATAGAAATGCACACTATTTTGGAGACTTCAACGATGACAAAAAATGCCAAAATCAAATTTAATTTGCAGGTACGCTAATAGAATTTATTTAATTTCTCAAACTTATTTTGGCACACTCGGTAGAAATTCTTGATTTTGTAAATTTGATCATGATGAAGACAAACAAGATTTTTATATCAATATCTTACTACCCTTGTAGTGAATAGAATAAGTCATAATTTATTCACTGAAAAGTGGTAAGATATCTAAAATGTTTCTATGTTGTAAAGAAATGGCATTTAGAGTTAGTTAATGATAAATTATGAGGAAATATAGCCTAAATGGAAATATTTATAAAACGCGGGAACGTTTCGAATCTCAGATGATTCCTTATCAACAAAATTGCGGGAAAAGAAGCTATTTTAATCTCAAAGTTCTCGGCTCGTCCGTTCATATATGTAATGTTTAAAAAGGATTTGTTAGTACTAAAAAGCCCCCCCCCCCCACCCCCCTAGAGAGCTATGTTTTCGCTTTTTGAAGCAACTTTAAGGTTTTATGCTACATCAAAGACAACGGAGTTACAATTTTATGGACTTCCCACTTCCTCTTGAAGAGATGTTTATTTCGTACTCTTTCCACCCCCTTTTAAGCGTATCCACCACGATTAAGATAATACTCCACCCCTACTACGCGCATCCACCACATCTACGATAATAACCCACCCCCTTTTACGCGCATCCACCACATTTAACATAATATACCATCCCTACTACGCGTATCCACCACATCTACGATAATAACCCACCACATTTAAGATAATAACCCACCCCTTTTTACGCGCATCCACCACATTTAACATAATATACCACCCCTACTACGCGTATCCACCACATCTACGATAATATACCGCCCCGTTTACGCCACCACTATTACGCGTATGGGTTTGCTAGCGTGAGTGTGCTACAAGATAATTGCTCGATTAACGTAATATCTCTTTGGACTAATTGAATTATTATTTCTTTAGCAACGATGAGCTTTGACTCTGGTCTGGATCACGAGGAGCATGAAGTACATCCTGTTAAGCACAGGTCAGTTTCATGCTTTATTGATTTTGCGACCAGAGGACAACGTGCAGTATTGTTCTCTCAACTCATCAGCCATTCTCAGTTCATGGTCTGATAAACCAGCAAATAGCTTGCAAAACAGTGCTGCTGCATCCCTGTTTTCGATACATACCAGGTGGACCAAAAAAGAACTTCACATATTTGAAATTCGTAATGCGGAGAATACTTGCGGTATTGGAATCAATCAAAGTTTGGTTGATACCCGAAATGCTGAAGTATTTTTGTGATTTCTGTTCTATTTTTCTAAGCATTGAAACTGTTAAAGTAAAATCGAATTTACAAGAATCCGTAACTTCAAAATGCATGAAAAGAGGCCTAAGACCTGTAGTCAAAATTAAGAAGCAAATCTTTGTAAATACAATAACCTATATGATCTGATGCTTTGTAAAAATCACTTTTTGAGCCTTGAGGGAAATGAAATGTATTTGCATGTTGCTCTAAGTGAGGAGATTAATAATCCGTTTTTCGTGCATTTCGAAGTAGAGGGATTTTTATAAATCCAATTTTACCGATATTTACAATGCTCAGAAAAATAGTGGCAAATCACAAAAACATTTCAACCTTTTGGCTATCAACCAAACTTTGATTCATTCCAGGTATTCTCCACATAAAAAATTTTCAAACACGTGAGGCTCTTTTTGGTCCATCCGGTACATAAAAAAATCTAGAAAATATATTGCAGTCGAAGCTCTTTGTAATTCGAAACTACTTAAAAGGGAGACTAAATGAACAATGTCAACCGAGACTTCTCCGATGTTAAGCAGGCAGATAGGCAGAATAAATGAACGCTGTAGTTAATGAACCAATTTTCTAGTTTTGATCCATGAGCTGAGTGAACAGACTGTATGCTGTTTGGTTAATGGTGTCATGCTGTGATTTAAAAATCTTTCGCCTGCAGGAGCATACTCTCGAGTCCGAAAAATAATACCCTGGAATTGAAGGAGGAATGGAAAAATCCCCCCAATCCTAATAAATTAGGGTCTAGAATAAACGGGCGGGTGGAAAATTCCTGTCATGAGGCGAAACGCAGAAGTTGTTTTCAATGTAAAGGATATCAAAGACGGTAAAGAACCATAAGAAACTATTGAAAACGGAAAATGCAGTTCGAGTCGCATTTCAGGAGACATGATTGAAATTAAACAGGGTCTCTGGAAAAAGGATGCACTGGGTGGATTTTTTTCAAGAACTAATAAGCGGGGGACTTTTATTTCGGGCTTGAGAGTAATGGTTATTATTGTTAGAATGATTTTGTATGTGATAGAACTAAACAAAAGATTTGTAGCAAATCCAAAATTTGCTCAGCATAGGCGTCCAATCTTTATGAAGGATTGTGGGATTGGTTATTGCATCTTCCGTTTGATTTAATGGCTTAAAAGGAAATCCAGGTACTTTCCTAGTATTGCTGGTTGGAACTTTTTGATACCTTGATTATTTTCAGGATTATAGCGTTTTTTTGTGTTTCGACTGGTTTGAGGTTGTGACGTCATCAAATTGCTAAATCGTAAACCAGAAAAGCTACAGATTTCTGCTTACCGCCATATTGTAGACCTTCATAAAGCATTGTTTTCTTGAAGATTGTACCACTTTTCCTCTATTAAATTAGGATTTACGGTGATTGTAATTTTTTTCAAAACTTCTCATGATTTTTCTTTCTGAAAATAGTCAAGGTATCAAAAAGTTCCAATGAACGAGAGCAGCAAGGTACCTGAAGTTCTTTTTAAGCCATTCAATAAAAAGGAAGATGCAATAGCGAATCGTGTAATCTTTTTTAAAGATCTGACGCCTATGTTAATCTGCTCAACCGTCAAACGTCGAAACATTTTGCTGTCTCATCCGGTATGTTAAACGGAAGAAGAAAAAAAACTGCCGGGTGAGTCAAAAGAAGCACACGGCATTAGAAGAATACTGCTCCCTGAATATCGAAGCAATAATATTGATGACAATTACATGTATTAGCGCATGTTATCCTCTCTTGGGAGAACGGAATCCACCCTGAATTACTTCTTATACTAGTGGGAAAGAGTTCTCCATCCTCCCATGACAAAATACGTGCCAAATAAATGTGCAAGTCGCTGTTAAGAGGGTAGAAATTGTAGGGGAAGTTAATCGCGATTTTATGCCACTTTTAAAGGTTTTTGTGAGGGGGCCTCCTCGAGAAAATCCCTCGTATTCTCGGAAGAGAGCGGCCGATTCAGCCAGGAAAATTCCTAAACTCAATTTAACATGTCGGCTATTCAACAAGATAATAACAAATATAATTGCTGCGATATTCAAGGAACAGTAGACTTTCAAACGTCGTGCGTTTTTCCCGACTCACCTGGTATTTCCTTGATTTTCTGCCTAAATGTTTAACGATACTTTCAGTGTTCAGCTGAAGCAATCAATATGAGTCAGTATAATTTACAACTTCCTCTCTTATTTTATAGTTTTGAATGTGGTAGCGCAGATGAGCTTACTCCTCACATGCCAGAGACATATTTCAAATTGCAAGGTAAAGTTTTCTTTTTTATTTGAAAGTTTGTTGTCGTCTTCGACAAGATGTTCTTTATCATTGTTACTTGGCATAGTCTTCGTAACAGTAGCAGGCATCTGTAGATGTTAAAACATTTCTTGTTTCTTCCAAACTGATTTACGTCAAACTCTTTGAAACAGTTCCGTCTTTATCTTGCCTGAATATATATAACAGGAAAACGTTGAATTCAAAGCCGATCGATTGTTTGTAGTTGCTACAAACGGTCACTCCCATTATTCTTTATATTGCAGTAAGGTTGTGTCCTGTAGAAAAGATCTGTCATTAAGGCTTAATAACCTAAGGGTACATTCACTTGGTCTTCTCCTGTAGAGTTGGAATACTCGTGATTTGGGTCGCTTTTAGAGTTGAGGGACTTCAGATTCTCTTTTTAATTTGCTTTTTTGTCATTCTGTTTTCGAAAGTTTTCCGAGAGATGTATTTCGCGTTCTGTTGGGCCCTTCCGCGAACGGTAGAGATCCAATACGTGCAAAATTCAAATGATATGTTGTAAATAATTATCCTTTTTGGATTCGTATAACTATAGTGTGACGTAGTGTAGGGATGTACGGGATCAGGACTTTCAGAACCCGGCCGGCCGGAAGATTTTTCCTTGAAATCCGGAAAATTCATCCACGAAAGTGCGGGGCGACAACAACGAAATAAAAATGTTCATAAAGATATATAACAGTCTTACAGTCTTATATAGTATAGCGTTGCTAAGCACTTACATTTCAAATCCGTTTTTATAGTTTTCCTTACATTTTTAAATTTTCATATATTTAAGAAACTTGTTTATAACAAACTAAGTATTATTACCGAAACTTTAAGGAACTCTTGTGCTACGTTTTAGAAGCACTAAGAAGCTTTTAAAAACTTCAATCAGCTTGTTATAGCAAAGATGTCGTTGTTTTTTACTGCATCATAACTTGGGACGATTCTAACTTTTAAAATGAATGGTCCATAAAGAGGCTATTTTGACATGTGTGCTTTATTAGGTTTGATGATGTGTTCTGCTATTTGACTCAGCATTGTTGTTGGTCGTTTTATTCAGACTAATACTACCTGTTTTTGCCATCCTCTCCCAACCTGTCTCAGTTCTGAGTGGAATTCTTGAAAATCCGATAGCTGGCTGGATTTCAGACAAAAATCCGGCCGGAACTGGATTTTAAAAAAATCGGCGATCCGGCCTACCGACTATCTGGTACATCCCTAACGTAGTGTAGTGGCTTCAATTCGACACGATTTTCTCTCCAATCTCTTTGGTCTCTACTATTTTCAGAATGAGCTTTCTTTTCGGAAATTTCTGTGTGAAATCTGCTGACTCTATTGTTTTAAGAATGTGCGGTTTTTTGTTAACTTACCTTTTTGTTGACAAAGCCTACTATTTTCAGAAGACTTCTGAGTTTTCAGATACCCAAAACAACTGTCCCTTATCGCCTGCTGATCAACATTGTTGCCCTCTTCGATCACCTCGTTCAATGTAATATCTCTCAATGCTTGACGTTCTTCTAAAGAGCTTAGCACGCAATCATACTGTTGATAGTGATGATAATGATAGTGATACAGTTTCTTTTTACCTTGTATAAACATAGGATTCCTGAAGCGCAAGACTTACCTCAAGTACGGACAAAAGCCACGGGTACGTTACCTTAGCACTAATATGGAATTGTCCCACATTACGGTGCATATTTACTAGAAGGCTACTCGTAACATACATGTCAGAAACAAGATAATCAATGCCATAAGACATGTAAAAGGGCAGCGCACAAAATAGACAGCTATTGTTACTTATGTCTTATCGCAAGTGGACTGCTCGTTCATTTGCCCTTGTGCTGATGCAGAAAAGGTCGCCAAAAGTGGTACCTTGTTTGAAAGATCTTTTTATCACAAATCGCAAGCTGCTATAATAAGGAATAGTCAATTTCAGCAAACTAACTTTATTAAGTAATGTGGTCTTCCTTTTACATTCTAAACCTTTAACAAACAATTGTTTGGATTTTCACCAAAGTATATCCCAACAACACCCCTCCTTTTTATGCAACCAGTTATTTGATTGATCCTATGTGAACTTCACTTCGTCCTTTGTTTTATACTTTTAATTTAGCAAAGCGTCATTGCAAAGGTTGGCAGCTATTAGGCCGATTAATTTCCACCTTTGTGTACGATTACTCTAATTACTTCTCATAGAGAAAACATGGTTTCTTTTGACAGAGAAGCTTTTCATATTCACTTCATACTATTCTTTCCCGCACAGGTTACAAGATGGAATCGATATTGGGTTGGATTAACAGGATCCTGTTTAGTTTATTATCAGCCAAAGTATCGAACTTTCGGGGGCCATGAACGTGAAAATGTGAGTACCTGCTTTATTTTAACGATCTGTTATTTTTATTTAACTGTGTCTTTGTACAACCAAATGATGAGACGTATTTTTATCTATATTTCCGTTGACGGCAAACTGTTTCGAATATGATTGACTGGAATTCAGTTTGGCTTCAGAGAGATAACAACAGCAGTCACATATTTTTTAGCAGCAACATCCGTTGCTTTTATTGACATTCTGGTACCAAATGATTAGCTTTTGCAACAGGCATTTATATGGCTGCTTAGTAAATTTGAAAGTATAGACAAACAAAGCCATCAAAGATACCCTGAAAGCTTTGAGGCTAACTAACTTATTCTGCATGCGAAAATGGGTTATTTACTGCTCTCTTCTGTACATTTACGGTTTGACTATTTAGCCGTAGAAATCCCTTTGTTTGGGATCACCAGTCGTTTTGCACTGGCATGTCAATCAAAAGCAACATGTGCTGTTATCAATTCTGCAAATTCTCAAATCATAATTCTACCCTTGTTGATGGCTGATGGGGGCTCGGATATTTTTCATTTCTACTTTCTAGCTACAACCATGGCAAGAGTATTTAAGTGTATCAGCTGTGCAAGAGAGTGCCTCTAAGAATCCTTTTAGGATTATATGGGACCTAATTAGAGCCCAATTCAACTTACTACTTTATGTCTATGCATTCGTGCCAGAACTTGGGACCCACCTTGGACCTACCTTGGCAACAAAAAGGATTTTTTGCTCTTTGCACCGAGGTCAAACCACTCCTTTGAAATCTCCTACACTTCTTTGGAAACCCTTTTGTTTTCCTGAGAAATCCCTCAAGTCCTCTGAAATGCTTTTGTTTTCTAACAAGCTGATATGCCTTTTAGGGAATGATATACTTGTCCTTGCTTTGCACCTTTTCCATTGATCACACGAAACTTTAGGCTGGGCTAATTTCAGATTAGTGTTCTTCTCGTTTCTCCTTTTTCGGATCTCATCTGACGATTGCTTTGACCAGCGTCAGATGAAAATATTGTGCAAATTGTTGTCTTAATTAACACGGTTCTCGAACCACGAAAACAAAGTTGTTTAATCTGACTGTGGCTTTTGTGTTATAAGTTATTCCCTACAGACGTTTGATCTAGATTTGGGGCTTTGGTATCATGTCATTAAGAAGCACATATTTTGTCGTTATATGTAATGCTGCAAAGACTTTTGCAATTTTGTATTTCCTGTATCGATTGTGACATGCCTAGCTTTCCAACATTATCCCGCTTGTCTATGTCAAATAGATTCAGAATCGAGCCAACTTAACAGTGATTATGCAACGGAATTATTAATTTTGGACGTATGCAGTAAAACTCGCATAAAAGAACCTGTGATTTTCGGTACAGGCTGAAATGGTTCCTGTACATTTATATAATGTTCCTTACATATCAGGTGCTTAATTGGTCAAAATTCAGCCAGGGGGCTCTTAATCCGCAGTTTCTTTCATGTGGGTTTTTACTGTATAGTTTTTCTTTTCTTTATAGTTTCGAGTAGATCCGCATAAAGTCATGACATTATATAACTGGAGTGTTGTGAGTTGTAGCAATGCAGCCCATCCTGATTTATTTCAACTGGTTGATGAGACAGGAGGTGAGTATATACCGTCTTATATTTCTACGCATTAAAAGATACTTTAAAATTCTAATACGATTATAATACTAACAAGAGACTATGTTAAAAGTCTTTAGTAAGCATTAATGTCGTTACTCGTTTCAGGGCAATATTCTCAAGTTGTACCGGGTGACTCAAAAAAGTGTCCCCCTGTTTGAAAAATCACTGCAGAAAAATTACTCGCGCTATAATCGTCAAAATTGATTTTTCTGATAGCTTAAAGATTGTAGTATTTGTTGTGTTTTTTTGGTAATTTAAAAAAAACCAGTCTCTTGGCAAAATAGAAAGTTTCAGAAAATTAGTTTTGCGGAACAGTCGGAAAATGGCCTAAAACGAATGATCAAAAGAAGTTCGAAACAAGAGAAATGCAACTTGTTAGTTTCACTTGTTTTGATAATCCTTTCAATTCAAGAAGCAATTTAGAACAATAAATGAGTTACTAATTATCAAAAGCGTTTCCATCTGCGCCAATACACCTTCTGCATCGTGAGATCATTGCATCAAAGCTATTCCGGATCATCTCAGCTGGGATCGCGTGGCAAGCTCTGGTTACTGCACGCTGCAGTTCATCTAAATTTTGAGGCTGCTTTTCTGTCGTTACATCCCAAATATGTGCTATAGTTTCTTTTCATCCAAAAATTACAATGAAATCAACTTAGTGATTTAGAAAACTGCAAGATTTGATCATGCGTTTTAGGCCATTTTCCGACTGTTCTGCAAAAACAATTTTCTGAAACATTCGACTTTGCCAAGAGACTGATTTTTTGAGAATTACCAAAATAACACAAAAAATACTACATTCTTTGAGCTATCAGAAAAATCAATTTTGGTGATTATAGTGCGAGTACTTTTTCTGCAGTGATTTTTCAAACAGGGGGACACTTTTTTGAGTCACCCGGTATA
>REGM01000058.1:1331349-1351200 GCA_004194415.1 Aurelia aurita | reverse complement strand
TACTTTACCGAACTGAGAGTAGCAGATTTCAAAGTTTATGATTTTAATTCGTTGTTGTAGTCTTAACGTATTTAATTCGCTTCAAATGTTTGCAATAAATAGGTTTTTACATGTTGGTTTGCATTTCCCATTTCGAAATGATATGATTAAACAACTAGACCATGCCATGAGTGCCAACTAACGATACAATCGACAAAGTTTTTTAAATATTTAGTTGAGTAGACCTATCAACAAATTCAAGTAAATAGGCAGAGCAGTGAACGGGAACTGTTGTGGTTACGACACGGAATAGAACGTATTGATTCCCGATACATTTCTCGGGGTGAAATTTAATTATCGTAGCAAGTTTTAGTCATGCGTTTTTAGTAGTTCTCGAGCCCCCACATAGATTGGATTTTTTAAGATATGCACTTCTTGATTCAGTTTTCGCAACGTTTAAGATACAATTTAAACCCGTGAGACCAAGAGAACTGTTTATATGTCCCCTGACCTCTACCCGGGGGCAGTTGATCAGATTTTGGTTTGGGACTTGTATCAATTCTTGTCAAATGTATATCCGACCTTATACCAATTTTTTGAAAATGGCCTATTCATTTATTCTCTATTCCAAAGCCACAAAAGTGGATACTGTTCTTTGTATCACAATCATGAAAATCGATCCCGTTCTTTATGCTAAAATCGCAATAAGTGATACTAATCCTCATACCAAAGTTGTAAAAACAGTACCGTTCCGGGCGGCAAGACTCCAGTACCCAAAATATACATAGTGCCCCCCGGGGGCCTCTAACGCTCATTGCAAACAGAAACCCTTAACTCCTTGCTACAAAAAGCACTTCTTACGTCAAACTCTGATGCTCTTTCATTGGATGAACCAGTGGTATATCATATGATTACAATTAAGAAACCTGCTATTTTGGCCTTTCAACAAATCTACACTGTGTCTAAAAGACTCCCTTATAGAGTGTTTTGGTAGGGCTATTATCCTCCCTTGAATTTATATGATACAGTTATGCACAGGAATCCTTGTGGTAGGTTCTGATTCTACTAACACACCATGTTGACAAAGGTAGTCTGTGTTTCACAGAATCTTTGAGCCTGGATTCCTTATAATCGTAAAGCTGAATTCACACTTGAGGCGATTTTGTGGTGCTATGCGGTGTGGCTCGATAAAGTCCACCCAACTTTGTCGCATTGGCAATGCCTCGCAACACTTCATCGTTATCCGGGATGCGTCAAGAACAACGCTTCAAGTGAAAATAGGATATAGAAAAAGCGTTGTGAACTTTTTGTATACCTTATTACAGGAAATTATAGCTGCTAGAAATTAATCTACAGGGTGTCCCAAAACACATGTACGCCGTTTGAATGGTTGCTACGGAGCAGCCATGAATCCGATTTCCCACTTTTATGATTTTTCAATAGAAGAGATTTTAACTTAGAGACCTTGTTGTGTAAATCTGATAAGTAGTTGCTGATTTATGAAGCAAGAAAGTCAACATTGCTCGTTGCCTCAAAACCGGGGGATTTAATATTCTCCATCAATGTCAAAATCAAAGAAATTAAGTGAAAAAACGTGCCTAGCCCGGTGCTCTAATTTTCGTAAGTGAAACACGTATTCATAAATTAGATTTTGTGATAGCCAAAAAGAAACAAACGTATTTAGGGTTCCTGAAAATGAAGATGCGCACCACAAGGGCTGCAGGTCATCCCGCAGGTCATCCCGCAGGTCATGACATGCGTCCATCAATTATTTTGCTTTTCTAAAGTCATGAAATCCTTTTAAACCAACAATATTTCTTTCCATTGGCTTCCTGGTATTTATTCTTGAGCAAAATGGTCATTTATTACCCCCAAATGTGTTTCCTAGCACAAATGTAAATTTGATACTAAAATTCAAGTTATAAGGTTAAGTACGGAGATAAAATCCTCTGGTTTTGAAGCAACCAGTGATTTCGACTTTCTTTTTCCATATATCAGCAACTACTTGTCAGATTTACTCAAACTTGGTTTCACACTCTAAGTTGAGGTCTCTTCTATTCACAAATCTGAAAAACGGGAAAATTGGATTTTTATCTCCTTCACAGTAGCCACTCAAACGGCGCACATGTTTTTTAGACACCCTGTATATATGGAATGTACGCGACTTGAACTAACGCGATGGAGATGACAAATACTTAAATTTAGAGGAGATTAAAGCCAAAAGACAAGGAAGGACGTTTCATTGAAGGAAATTACCGAAAGAATTGTGTAATGTAGAAAAGTTCACTACATAATTTTAACTGAAACGGAACAATTTTTACAACTCGAGCCAAACCAAAATTGAAGTAAACAGCACAATATGTTGAAAAGCACTTCATAACAACAGATAGTGACGTTTGCTTCTTTTAGATTCATCATGTTAGTACTAGAACAAAATGATAGCAAATCAACGTCGTTTTAATCAACGCGTCATTTAATCAAAGTACATGAAATCATTGCCAACGAAATATCCCAGACTTAAAAATTCGTGTTATCTGCAATCATTGTTAATTTCCTAAAACAAAGGGATTTGACTACCGTCTCCCATCGCTTTGAAGGACAACTGACAAAGCGAGGCTAGGAATTGTATTTATAACGAAATAAAAGCTTTAATATTGTCTCATATTTGTAATGCAACTTGAGGTGAATCGCACGACAGTCATGAGTCAACAAGAGCAGATTTTACAAAAATAGACAAACAAAGGGATTTCTACGGTCGATTAGTCAGACCACAAACGTAAATAAAGCAAGCAACAATAGATGCACTGAACCTTTATCACTAACTCACCCAATATGCATGCGAAAATATGTTAGATAAGACATGAGTATATTTACAAAGAACAACGACAAATCTAAACTGATCTAAAATGTGCCTCTTGCATTTTATTTATCTAATACAGAAGTTAAATCAGTAAGTGTTTGAATTACACACACACAAAATTCGAATTAGAATTCGAAAAATTAGAATTAGATACACAAAATACATGTGCTTAAAACTATCGTTATTCTTTTGAAAAATAATCGTATTTGCTCTTATTAACCGATTTTCGCATGCCCAACGAGTGAGTTGGCCAATCAGGTTTCAAGGCGACTTTTTCGACTTGCTGTATTCGCATTTGCGGCTTGAATAAACGCCCATGTAATCGGTCTTTTGTTTGCAATCGTTAATCGGTGCGTTAATCAAAAGTAACATATGCTATTGTTACAAAATCCGCCCTTTTTACGACTGCCGTAACTGTTTTACGATTATATGGAAACCAGACTTGATAGGGTATTTTAATTGCGGCTATTATCTTCAGTTTTAATTAGTGTGGGTTTTTGCACTCAACTTCTTTTTCGATAGTAGTTATTTGAAATAGATTCTTAATAGTTTGGCTGAGTAGTGTCTTGTTATCTATCAAAATAGTGTAAATACAAATATATCATTGTCAATAGACTGTTTTATTGTTTCAAATTGAACATATGTGAATAGATATCTATCTTGTTATTATAAAAATTAAAAACAATTCCAAATCAACAAAGTTTGTTTATTTTTCCACATTTCAAAAAGCCTGGTTCTCATTAGGTAGGAGGAGAAACGACTCTGAAAGAAACCAGTCCAGTCTACACGCAGGCTACTCATCTGGTTAGCGATCTGGTTTAAACTGGAACAAAATAAGACAATGCGCCATTTATTGTCCTATAGTTTGATCATCGATGGAGAACATCAAATACAATAGGCTATAGTTCGATTGCTCAGACCCCTTACATAAATAATCTTATAACTCCGTCATTTGTCTTTAGGAATGAAGACTATATCCGATAAAAGTTCGGATACACTCTGCCAAAGATTTGTAATTTCGAGAGAGCATTTGGGGCATTATTTTTTGGCAAAGTTTAGATTAAATACGCGCAATTTCGGAAGAAGAGGTCACGGCGCCATAGGCAGCATAAAGTGCTGAATTTTGTTGNAAATAATCGTATTTGCTCTTATTAACCGATTTTCGCATGCCCAACGAGTGAGTTGGCCAATCAGGTTTCAAGGCGACTTTTTCGACTTGCTGTATTCGCATTTGCGGCTTGAATAAACGCCCATGTAATCGGTCTTTTGTTTGCAGTCGTTAATCGGTGCATCAATCCAAAAGTAACATATGCTATTGTTACAAAATCCGCCCTTTTTACGACTGCCTTAACTGTTTTACGATTATATGGAAACCAGACTTGATAGGGTATTTTAATTGCGGCTATTATCTTCAGTTTTAATTAGTGTGGGTTTTTGCACTCAACTTCTTTTTCGATAGTAGTTATTTGAAATAGATTCTTAATAGTTTGGCTGAGTAGTGTCTTGTTATCTATCAAAATAGTGTAAATACAAATATATCATTGTCAATAGACTGTTTTATTGTTTCAAATTGAACATATGTGAATAGATATCTATCTTGTTATTATAAAAATTAAAAACAATTCCAAATCAACAAAGTTTGTTTATTTTTCCACATTTCAAAAAGCCTGGTTCTCATTAGGTAGGAGGAGAAACGACTCTGAAAGAAACCAGTCCAGTCTACACGCAGGCTACTCATCTGGTTAGCGATCTGGTTTAAACTAGAACAAAATAAGACAATGCGCCATTTATTGTCCTATAGTTTGATCATCGATGGAGAACATCAAATACAATAGGCTATAGTTCGATTGCTCAGACCCCTTACATAAATAATCTTATAACTCCGTCATTTGTCTTTAGGAATGAAGACTATATCCGATAAAAGTTCGGATACACTCTGCCAAAGATTTGTAATTTCGAGAGAGCATTTGGGGCATTATTTTTTGGCAAAGTTTAGATTAAATACGCGCAATTTCGGAAGAAGAGGTCACGGCGCCATAGGCAGCATAAAGTGCTGAATTTTGTTGCTCTCTATTATTTTGCTGTGTTTGTAATAGCGTCCTGGATCCCTTACTGTGCTCATGTGTAACGGTAAGGAAAACGAAGAAATCATACACTATCGGTGTGAAAAGTTTTTGGCCACAATCAGATTAAGATAAAATAAATGTAAACCCTTGAAGTAGTACGGTAAAAGAGTACTATTTACATTAAAAAATATCTCTGCGAACCTCTCTCTGAAATGACCTCTCCAAAGTGTCTCCAGGAATCTATCAGAAATCGGATTTCAGTTGCAACAGAGGTGTCGCGGTCTTGCCAAATCGAAAGATTCTTTAGCTTTATACTTGAAGACTCTTGGTTAACACTGATCCTTTGCTGCAGTTTGGAAGAACATCTAACTTACAAAATTTGATTCTGGCTAGGCCCTCGTGGCATTTTCTTATCATCTGAGCGCGAAAAGGATCAATGTGAGCCAAAAGTCTATAATGTAAGGGTAGCTGTATGGATTTGTTTGTCCTTGGCTAGCTTTCCTTTTTGAAGCATTTGTGTATACTGGGCTGGATACTAGATAATGTAATCAGCACAGCTTCCTGTTAAAGAAAAAAGTAGTACATAACCAACAAGACCAGAACTCTAGTTGGACATACTTAAATACCGGATGACCTAATAAAAAGTAAAACTTTTTGAAAAATCATCAAAATTTGATTAAAATAACGATCCTAAAATTTCTTCATGTGAATTTGTGTCAAGGACCAAATTAGTTTAAGCCATATTGCAAATTCTTGAAATGGCTTTGAATATGTGAGAACTTCTGCTTTTACAAGCTACCTGGTTTTGAAGCATAGTCTGAAATCAAAAGAAATTGTTATTTAATTGAATTTTTGTCCCGCACCACCACTTAAATTGGTTTCTAAAGTCTTTGACAGAGCTCTTGTAACATCTAGGACTCGAAGTTTCACAACAAATTGCAAGAAATAGCTTTTTGGCCAAAATTCGATATTTCATAAAACAGGCACTATTGCTCAAAATAAGGTTGTTCAAGCCTCAGTTTAATCATCGCTCTCCTGAAGAAATAAAACAACGATTATCTATTAAATTTATTTGATCCTTAATCCAACCACACAAAAATAAACTGTGGAGATCGGTAATGTAATCAAATTTTAATTATTGTTCAAAAAGTTTCACTTTTTATTGGGTCACCCGGTACTTTTCAGTAGACACTCACCACACTGATTCCATTCATTTTTTCATTCGTTACTTTATTTTAAGTAGGCTGGAAAGATTTCTAGCTATATTACAGCTGATATAGGCCTACTATGCATGCCGCATCCAGGCATGGGACTCCTAGTTTAACATCCCTTCCGAAGGACGGCGAAGTGAGTTGCTTGGTCAGGCATCTGGAAGGTCACCCATCCGGATTTTGACCTTACACGACCAAGCTTAACTTCAGTTACCTAACGGAAGCTGTGTAAGCCGCTCGGCCACTCACCCCATAAATGCCTTGATAACAATGGGAAGATGAGACAAAGTTCAGACATTCTTGTTTACTGCTGACGAGGGGTTACGCCGCATCAGTTTTAGTGATTTATTATCAAAGCATTTATACTTCAAANATGCATGCCGCATCCAGGCATGGGACTCCTAGTTTAACATCCCTTCCGAAGGACGGCGAAGTGAGTTGCTTGGTCAGGCATCTGGAAGGTCACCCATCCGGATTTTGACCTCACACGACCAAACTTAACTTCAGTAACCTAACGGAAGCTGTGTAAGCCGCTCGGCCACTCACCCCATAAATGCCTTGATAACAATGGGAAGATGAGACAAAGTTTAGACATTCTTGTTTACTGCTGATGAAGGGTTACGCCGCATCAATTTTAGTGATTTGTTATCAAAGCATTTATACTTCAAAACAGAAACAGCCTGGGCTAGATCTTTATTATGATTGTTCAAGTTACATGGCTGCGATTTAACTTGCCAAGTAGTTTGTTTAACATTTTTGGCATTGAAGAATTTGACCTCTCCATTCGATAGTTATGTGTGATTCTAATGAAAACATGTTTTGCAAGATTTCTCCAAAACAGTCAAAATTCGATGCACGTTTCAGCTTCTGGACAACTGCAAGCGCCCTGCTTTCTACAAAAGAAATGAAAACAAGACATGCTTTGTGTATGGGCAGAAAATGCCAAATCTTGTTATTCATTTTTTTATCCAAGGGGCCTGCTCATTTACTTCACGATGTTCTGAAGCAGAAATTTCCCAAACATGCTACGTTTTTGACGAAGTTTTTCTACATAATAAAACTCGACCTATGCCTAACTAGACCAAGATAACAATTATGACATTTGTAATTTTCATAGACATGTTTCGATTGTAAGACAATCACCTTACCTAAACGCAAAAGTAAGAATTCTCGGCGAAATATAACCCGACACATATCTCGCACATTTTTCCTACTTAGCCTTTCATAACACAGTAAGTGGATACACTCCGCCAAATGAAGCTCTTATCTTAGAGGGCAGAAATTTGTGAGCGTGTTGTTTCACAAACATCGTATTCCTTCAAGCTGACGATCTGCCTTACATGTAAAATAGACAAAAAGACTAAATTTAGCAAATCGGTTGTATCGCTCAAAAGGTACATACAATTTTATGAAATACATGGTATCCCAAAAAGATGTATCGGTGTATGTCTAAATGTAGGCCCCTGAATTATGGATCATGCAAACATGATCACCCCTTAGTGTGCCAAATAAATGAAAAATATGTCTCTTACATGTATGGGTAGCACTAGCATTGTAAGTTCTTTGGAACGTAAATAATACAGTTGTCGTTATTCTAAAGCAGATAAATCTGATCGTAATATATTTCGATCGCAATATCAAACTTTTTTTCAAGACTTTAAAAAAATAGAGCTTCGAGGTCAATTGTTCCAGAACCCTGGAACGGCATGAAAATTTTAATGAAATAACTTTCTATATCTAAGTTAGCCTTTTACAAAAGCATAATTGATGATTCAATGGAATCAGTGCACAACTGATTACTGTATATTTCAACAAACGACGATACATCATTTTGAGACAACCAGTATTGCACAGCTATTCACGATGTCATGTTTCAAAAATACTTACCTCAGTTCTAATCGTTCGACTTCCTTGGCTAGGACATTTATGATTGGTGATTCAATGGAATCAGTGTACAACTTATTAATGTGTATTTCGACAAATGACGATAAAACATTTTGAGACACTCAGTACTGCACAGCTATTCACGATGTCATGTTTCAAAAATACTTGCCTCGGTTCTAATTGTTCGACTTCCTTGGCTAGGACAACTGTTAACATAATGATCAAACAGCAACGACGGGTCTGATTCTGAGAGTGTTTCATCTGATTCCAGGCTTACCTCCAAGCCACCAAGACCACCAAATACAATCAGTGCATGCCTATAGTTAAGCATAAACATATCACAGTAGCCTCAAAATACAGATCGACAAACAACAATTTAAGGAGTAAAGTTGCATTATTCGTCCAATCATTGTCAATCCTAAGGTCAGGACAGAAAGAGGCTGCAAGAAAGTCCTTCTGGTTTCAAGGATCATTTGTTTCAGCAAACTACAACTGACATTCGCAGGTTAGATTTAGAATCGTTTTATTCAAGTATCGGCTAAAGAATATCTACAAGACAGCACTTAATAAAAAGAATTAACCATCCACCATAACTATACGACTTTAAACATAAATATCAAAAGACTTTTTAGGTTTTTACATTGTAACATTATTGATTTTACTATTTCTTCAAATTTTAAACTGGGCCCTTTTTGAAACAGTACTTCACTGAGACATTTGGCCCTCAATGAATAGTTGTTCAATTATTATCGGACATCTATTGGTGGAGTCTAATTTTAAAATGCTGTCTGGTTGTCACTTTTGAAGTTACGATTTAGTAGCATTCAAATCAAGGGCCATATCATTCAGCTGTGCTATTCGTTTGCAACAATGAAAATTTCACTTTAAGTCCCTTTTAAAAGCTATCCAAAAAAGACTAAATGATTGACAAATAAGACATACCTAAACATTGGCAGTTTTAATTTTCGAACAGGTTTGCCTCGTTCTGACGTACCAATAGTAACATCATAGCCATCTTTGAAAGGAGATTGTGTGAAGACAGCCCCAAATGATTGTGCAATTCTGACATTATAGCCCCAATATAATCCTTCTTTAGTCCTTGGTTCTGAAGGTGAGACTATAGTGCCTCTTGCATGTCTACCCGCTGAAAGAGAATCATTTGACAATTTCTAAGTAGGCGGCATATTGCATAGGTTAATATATCTGTTCAGCGGATTTTTAGGGTTAGAGTTTTGATAAATATTCAGATTTTTACCAGTCTGAAAAATTACAAAAACCTGCGGACATTAACATTGAGAGTTCTTGAGAAAAATTTTAATTTCTTAAGAATTTTTGTTTGAAAATGTTTATAGTCTTTTATACTACTGAAGAATGCTCATTACAATGTGAACAATTCTTTTAAATTCTTAAGAATTTTAAGAATTCTTGAGAATCCTTGTCATGTTAATGTGCACAAGAATACAAGCGTACTTTAATGTACAAGAGCAATTAAATTCAAATCCAGAAAAGCTTCAAATTGCCTTTGCCGCCTTTTAAAAGACATTTTACAATTTCATTTTTAGGCAGGTCCATGATCACGATAATCCAGTTGCTGCTATTTCCATACGCAATATCTTTCTTAAGAACTTTGCACTTTGCTTTTTACACAGCGCACTTTTCAGAAAGAAACGTATAATTCTAGGTCTTGTCCATGTCACTTGCTTCGGTATAATGACCCTTGCCTTATTTTATCCCACTTTTATTACAGTCAGAAAACAACAAAACTCCTCACGACCCTTGACATGTTCTTGGCTGGGCTAATTTTCAACTCTCAATGTCTTTGTAACAGAGAGGTTAAAGTTATATAGCATCATGTAAAAGGGCAGATCAGTATTCAAGACCATATTGGCCTCGATACAAACAAATAGGATAGAGGAAGGAACAATTTAAAGGAGAGCAAACGCATTTTTGAAGCATACATGCAGAGTCGATTTTAACAGTGACACGCATTCCAGTTTGGATGTGTCTATCCACTTTGACTTCTTTTCTCATTCCAGCATTCACAAAAGAGCCTTCTCCTTTCTTCACTGGTCTGTCTACAACTACCCCTTCTCGATATAATGCTTCATCATCGATTCTCATGTGATGGGGGCAGTCCAGTGGATTCAATAAACCTGCGAAGAAAAGAGAGGTTACAAAGCGAATGTCCTAGCCTTGAGGGGTAGAATGGGAATTTGGACTTAATTGACAAAGTGTAATTTCGCATGGTCTCAATGTACTGGGATCGGGATTCAATAAGCTGGGAGTCTGAGAATAGAAATCTAATCTTGAAACAGGTGGTGTAAATGATTATGCTACATCTTTCTTTGGATTAAATGGTTTATAGGAGCTATAGGTACTTTGTTATAATTCTATATTGCAGATTTTTGATATCTTGATTATTTTCAGAATTACAGGGTCTTTTAAGCTTCAACTAAAGCTTGTCTCACATCAGATGTCAGTTGAAAATGTCCCCGAATAAAAACTACTAAGGAGTTTACATGAGTAATTTTGCGTTATCGCAAATTTCACCCGACATCTAACGTGAGACAGACTTTAGTTTTGAGGTTGTGAAGTCATTAAATTGCAAAATCATCAACTAAAAAAGTGACAGATTCTGTTCTGCCTACCCCATATTGTAGACCTTCATAAATTATGATTTCTTGAAAATTCTACCGTTTCTCTTCGATTGATATAGAATTTTTGATAGATTCAATTTTTTCAAAAATTTGCATGAACTCTTTTCAAACAAGGAAAACCCCTGTAATTTTGAAAATAATTAAGATATCAAAATCTGCACAGTGAAATTGTAAGTCTCTAGAGTTCCTCATAAGCCATTCAGTCCAACGAAAGATGGGATAACCATTTGAAAAATTGAACAACATGAACCACTCAAGGAAGCAAAATACTATAAAAGGTAAGAGGCAACACACCTGCATATTTCAAGTCCGGATGCTTGGGGAAAAAGTTTTTCCGCAAATACTGAGGGCATTCCAGGTACTGGAGAATTCTTGCTAATAAAATAGTTGGGTCGCTGGCTTTCGTTGAACCTTTAAAGGTGGTATTGCCATCCCCCTTTCCTGATTCATTGAAGACAATCACTTCATCAACATTATAAATAACCATCGCTCTAGCAATCTAGAAATTAATCAAAGTGAGAAATGATCAGTAATGCCATCCCCCTTTCCTGATTCATTGAAGACAATCACTTCATCAACATTATAAAAAATAACCATCGCTCTAGCAATCTAGAAATTAATCAAAGTGAGAAATGATCAGTATTGCCATCCCCCTTTCCTGATTCATTGAAGACAATCACTTCATCAACATTATAAATAACCATCGCTCTAGCAATCTAGAAATCAATCAAAGTGAGAAATGACCAGAATGCAACGCATGATCTTTGTGGTTACGTCACTACTTCCATACGAACAGGCATATTTGTTCTTTTCTTCTTCCGTGAGCTATCGCAAGTTCTTATTCAATTCTCAAAACGAGTTTGTAAAAGGGCAGATTCATTCCTATATACCGGGTGTCCCATAAAAACAAGAAACAGATTTGGTTGGGCCAATTTAGCTTCAACCGATGAGAAATAATTTTTAAAACCTTCCTCCATCGTTAACTTGAACATAGATACCTTTATCATTTATATTAATGCTTTGAGAGTTGAAATATTAATCTTCAAATTTCCCTTCACCTCCAAACCAGGGTTTTGGCTTCTGGGTTTAAGTAAATTCCTAAATCACATCGAATATTTCAACGCTCAAAGAACTACCCTCAAGTCTGGAATAGACGGGGGATCCGGAATATCCGGGGTGCGTGGGTGGAAAATTCCAGCTGCAGTCTGTAATGGGTCAAAACGGACACGTTGCTTAGACTCTAAAAACAAGTTAAAAATCATAGAAACTATTAAAAATGAAAAATACAGTTAGAGCCTCTTCTTTCGGGAAAGATGATTTCCCATGTTTCACATTTCAAAAAGCTCAAAATTAATAAACGGGGGATCTGGAATAAGGATGTCCTGGGTAGATTTTTTCAAAAAATTAATAGCCACGGGAAGACGTTTATCCCAGACTCGAGAGCAATATCAATAAACAAGGTGTTAAAGTTCAAGTTAACTATCGACGATCGTTTTAAAAATGATTTTGGATTAATTCAAACCAATTCTCATCGCTCGGCTCCAACAAATCTGCTTCCTATTTTTAGGGGACAACGGGTAGTGTGTGAGACGATGGAAATTTGCAAACCTGCATTTAGATTTCATAGACAATGTTATTTGTGGCTCTAGACTTCGCGATGTTTTTAGAGGGAGGCATACTTACCACAGGGAAGGCTTTTCTAGATCCCGTAGTTGCTTATTGCTATTTTTACGTCGAAGAAGATTATAATTGTTACAGACACTACTTGCGACTTGGCATTGAAGTAAATATAGTCATTAATTTCCACAATGTGAGAAGCCAGGAGTTGTGATACAGAGCCATAAAATTACCACAACTTATATGCTTCCCTTACTTTTCTGGCATATATACGATGCAATACATTTTCATCTGATGACTTCCCGTATACAGCCGATGCAGGAGAAAAGTGATGGCATAAAGCAAGAGTTGTGCTAAAAAATTCATCACGGTGAAAACGACCAGCCAGTGTGTAGTCTAATAGATAAGGCACTGGACCGGAAATGAAATAATGGGTTCATTTTCCCGTGCTGACTGATATTTTCTCTCCGTGGATTTCTTGGAACGATTTTATGTTTAATTTACACCAATAATAAAGTAGAAATCTGATTTCTAGCAAGCTGATGACGTCCCAATGTATCACGTGTAAACAAAAAGACAGGCAATAAGAAACGCAATAAATAGTCAACCTACTTGTCCAGCGAGGTATGTCCTTAATTCAGGTGACTGAGCATTCTCTAAAATTGAGCCTGGAAGTGCAACACTTATGGTGTAGGAACGGCCTACAAAAAAAGCAGCAGTAAATTACCATGGTAAAATAAAAAGATCTTTGTTGGTTGGCAGCCATACAAAATAGCATGCTGACTTTAATATTTTACGACAGTTTCCATCATGAAACAATGGCAAAGAAGAGATCAATTCTTTTGGGAAAACAAACAGATGAGAAATATGCATCCCCGGCATTGAAATACAAGCATGGCACATTCAGTTTCTATCAAGACAAATGATCAAATGAACATCACTATAAAGCTGAAGATTGGTTGACAACTTGTTCAAGTTCCTTTTTTCCGGCTTTCTCAAAGACAATATCAACACAAACTTGCCAATAACTTTAGGGTGGTTGCCCAATTGAATGAAACAAATTTCCACATCTCAGTTAATATTTCCAGTTTTGCTGGATTTGATGGAAAATTCATGAATATTAATTTCAAAGACTCATTTTTTGGACTCATGGTGATCATCCAATCTTCTGCAATTCTGTGACGTTCTGTTATTAATGCATATTATATTCTGTGAGGCAGTTTTAGGCAGTGGCGGACTGGCCCACCGGTCCACCGGCCCGTGGCCGGTGGTCCCCCTTCAAAATATGGCAAAAAGGGCCCCCTTTTCGCTGAAAAAGGGCCCCTTTTGCAAAAAAGACAAATTTTTCTCTTTGATGTCCCCTTTCGAATAATGGACATCTCACTATACACGCCAAAGCTCTGGTTTGGAGGTGGAGTCAAATTTGAACTTTAAAGAATAATATTTCAACTTTGGAAGCACCAATATCAATAAACATGGCACCTATGTTCAAGTTAAGTTTTCAGGATTAACTTAAAAGTTATTGTGAATTGATTGGAGCTAAATTGGCATCGCTAGCCCTGATCAAACCTGTTACCTTTTATTTAGGACACCCGGTATACCGCGTGCATAAAAAAAACTATCCACTTTTGACAGACCACGATAAATCGTTCACTGGACTGATTTCGAAGATTTATGACTTAATCCTTGTTAAAATTCATAATTAGATTCAAGGATTTTTGTAAAATTTTTAGTCTTCTTTTTCTTGAGCTGTAATCGAGTTTCTTAAAATTTTCGGTCTCGAAAACACTGAAAACGATAACAAAATATAGATCAATTTTTCAAAGACTCAACATGAATGGACGAAGAAAAAAGAAACTTTTCGTGGTGATTTGGGGATTTAAAAATTGATTAGTTATAATCTGCAGCACGAGCCTTGTTCAAGGTTGGGAAAATGTAGCAGTATATTCTTTTAATGAAGAAAATGATGTGGGGTGCTAATTTATAAAAATTCTGTTACAAAATGGTCAAAATCCAATTTTAGCACTGGCAAACAAGGGATTTGTAGAACTGTTCTAAGCCAAAGTAGAAAGAGTGACCTCGGAAACCTCCATTTAATCTGCACTAGCCATATGCCGCTGAACGAAATTTTTTCTCTTGAACACACCCTCATTTATCACGCCACACCCACTAGAGCCCCCTTTAAGTCCTGCATGGCCGGTGAAAAATTCTGAGCCAGTCCGCCACTGCTTTAGGCAACAAATGATTGGATATAACGGGTGGGCTAAAAACAAGTAACCCCTAAGATAAAAAAATTCTGACAAGTATAACATAGATACACCAACTGAGTGGAAATCAGTTCATTATCCGCTATATTTACAGAGAAAACGGATCAAGTTTTCTAAGGGCAGAACTAAACAGAACAATTTGAAACATCTTCAAAGCGACTTGAAAATTTAGAAACGGATTAGCTCTTGACACATTGCATGAGCAGTGCGCTTGATGCTAGGAAAAATCGCACAATATCTTCATCAAATACAAAACCATGTTGTTACATAATTCAACGATTGTCTTTGCAAAATTCAAAAATTGGCAAGTAAACTTTTTGTCTCTTCGNTGGATATAACGGGTGGGCTAAAAACAAGTAACCCCTAAGATAAAAAAATTCTGACAAGTATAACATAGATACACCAACTGAGTGGAAATCAGTTCATTATCCGCTATATTTACAGAGAAAACGGATCACGTTTTCTAAGGGCAGAACTAAACAGAACAATTTGAAACATCTTCAAAGCGACTTGAAAATTTAGAAACGGATTAGCTCTGACACATTGCATGAGCAGTGCGCTTGATGCTTGGAAAAATCGCACAATATCTTCATCAATACAAAACCATGTTGTTACAAAATTCAAAAATTGGCAAGTAAACTTTTTGTCTCTTCAGTTTCAGTCCTTAACTCCTTACACAAATTTGCTGAATTTTTTTACTGATTTTGGCTGGTTTTAAACAAGAATTTTCAATAAATCGGTTGGAAGTCAGGAAGTAGCGCACCAAAAAATTGAAACAAAATCGTAAAGTATTCTTTGGGATTTTGCCAGAGATAAACTCCTTAATCTTTTAAATCGGCCTAGATTACAATTTATCATTGCCTGTCGAAAATGGGTACTTTTTGGCGTACCCAGTATATTAAATATACAGTAGATTTAACAACCTTTTCTGGTCTCTTCAGGCACATCTTGATCTTGAGCTCCAAGATTCTCATTAATCCTTGCAGTCTTTTCAGGACTTGAATCTTGTACTTTTAGATGAAGATCAAATTAATACACCATCATTGAGCAAACAAATTCGAGGATAGTAGCAAGAATGTGAATTATAAGACAAATAAAATAGCATTGTACTTCATTAGTGGCGTAGCTACAGGTTGCAAGGGGGCAATTGCCCCTCACCATACCAGGCCTTGGAAAGGGCTCCACTGCAAAAACTTTGACCTTTTGTCAGAAAATTGAGACTCAGTCAGAAAATTTGCAAATAAAACTTGTGATGCAATAGTTTATTCCTGGTTTGAAACATGTTTGAATTGATGAAAGCTTAGCAACTACCTATTTACTCCTTTTCTTGATTTTGATTACCTTCGAAATTCAAGTTGTTAAGGTCAAAGAAGTTTAGACGTTGAAAAACGAAATGTTATGCTAGAAGTAAAGAAAGAAGTTTAGAATTAAGAAGTTAAGAACATTACATAGATGTCATTTAAGATTTGTAAAAAGCAAAATTACTCATGCAAAACTCTAATCCTGTTTATTTGTAGATATTTTCACCTAACATCTAAGACCACGTTTACATGGAATCGGTACAGTTTGGAATCGTTATAAAGTTGTTACAGTTCAAGAGTGTTTACATTGTTCCAGAACATCATTGTTATATAGATAAAAGGAACAAAAGTGTTACGGATTAGCAGGAACAGTAAACAGGAGGCTGATCCATTACACTTTTGGTACGGATCAAAAATTTTACCTGTATAATGTAAATGGGGTCAAATGTGAGACAGACTTTTAGTTTATTGAAAAACATCTTTAAAAATGCAAGCTTACAAAATCTTGGTTTTTCCAATAGTCAAGTGTAATTTTCATGAAATAAATTTCATTTGATTTTAAATTTGTTGCTTTATCTTATAGATATTTGCACTATTTTGTGCGTTATTTAATCTGAAAGTTCCAATCTGGTATTCAAATCCTTCGTAATTTGAATCATTTCAGCCTCTGTATTTGCACGGACTCTTAAATTTCTTGGTAAACATGAGTTGTTCAGTGAAAGGAATTGCTGAGAAGAATTCTTGAACAAATGAATGGTTTAGCTTGGGTTTGGCTTGCAGCCCAATGAAAATCAAATTACTAGCTAATTTCCAAAATGGAAAGAAAAAACATCATGAAAATGCTTCTTGACAAAATTCCATTTCTAAACAATTTTTAAGCCTTATTTTAAACATTTCCTAGCATAAGTCATTCGTCATTTGCAATCCATTATTCAATTAAACTTTTTGAAAGAAGAGTGTTGTTTCCAAACAATCATTATCCTTTAGAATTGTCCTTAAAATTTGTCTTCGCTTTGCTTGCATTCACTGTTCCAATAGCGCTTACCACTAGGCCAACCAACCAACCAACCTCTTCTACTGTATTATATCTCACATACTGTACGTATATATACTGTAAGAGTCCATGATAAACTCAGAATGAAAATACGATATTTGCATAAATTGGTGATTGCTTGGGCTGTATGAATTACAATATAATAAACTTCTATCAACCAAATTTGTGCAGGCAGTACAGGGATTTACAACGTCCTGGGTCTTTTTGCACCGCCCTCGTGACCTCTGCAGGCTGCACTGAAGACTGTGTGTATTGTAAATACTGGTACTGCCCTTTTCATTCAATTGATAAAAAGACCGTACTGACACAAAGCTTTAGCATTTTATATTTAGGTTTTTATCCTCACATACAAATACAGTCATAAAATTATTACCTGGCTCTTTCCTTGATTTCTTTCTTTTCATTGTAATAATACCACACAGTAGAGCTGAGCTAGCTATAAAATAAAAACTTATTGTGAATCTACTGTAATGGAGAAAATAAATTATCTAAAAATCTACTTTGTTATAACCCTCTTGTATCTAACCCCTCCTTTTATAACAAGCAGGCATTGGCGAATCATGTTGCCGTGATTATAGCAATGTGCGGCTAGATTTTAGAATACCCTAACCTCTTTCTAAAATCAATTTTCTGCTGATACATTGATATTCGGTCACTCGTATTTCATCAATATTTTCTTGTTATATGTTAATACAGGGTCAGAACTTGGTGTAATTCAAGTCAACCTGCTATCAGCGTATCAACAAAGCATATTAAGAGCTTAAACTTCACATCACATTTTTCGTTCTTAGAAAGACCCCAACATAATTAAGGAGGGTCTCAAACCCATGGACATTTCCGTGGAGAGTCCGTGGTGTCTGTTGACTATTCCCTGACTGAGAAAATTATTTTAAAACCATATGGAAGATGTCCACGGAAATCTCCAAGGACATCCATTAGAAACCACGAGCATTCACTTTCTACAAAGTGCAATATCAAGGAAAGAGCAAACTAAAGACCATTTACCAATCACAATTAACTGTCATTGGACCGTCTGAACTTTGAAAATAAAATAAACAGAGATTAAAGGCTAGTAAAGGCTCAGCACTTAATATCATATCAATTAATCAACCACAGGAAATCACGATATACCATGGTAATTTCCGTGACACAAAAAAATTCCTCGAAAACCACGGGTAGACACGGAGAGGCCTATGGTCATGGACCTTCCACAGAAATGTCCGTGGGTTTGAGACCCTCTTCATAATTGTTCTATAATTTTAACAATAAAAAAAGACAATAAGGTTCTTGATGCCTAAGTATCAACATATCAGTCAGTGTATCAGTAACAAAATCTTAAACTCATAACTTAAAGTAGCATAATAGCATGGTGAGGTTGTTGTTGAAGCGTTAAGTCAAGACATGGATTTTGAAGCTCTGATCAAATCTTAATTTTACTGCCATGAAATTGAGAAGATAAAGCCTTTACCATTTGTTCTCGTGGAATTTGAAGCTTAGCGAGTACAGCTGCTAGCAGCACATTACTACTGTTTCGACAACACAAGAATTTCTGACCGTCCTTCGACCTTTAGTTGACCTGGCCTAAATAGGCCATCAAGCAAGATGGCGTCAAAGATCGACACAGATGTAGATAAAGATACAGTTATTTGTCCGATGTGTTCTGAGGAGGTGGAAAAGGGTGGCGTGAGATGTGATCTTTGCGAATTTTGGCATCACAGCAAATGCGTTAAAATGCCAGGAGACACATATAAGGTTTTGGGACGAAATAATGATCCAAGGAAGTGATGCTGCAGTGGCTGTGTCCTGGATGCCAACGTGGCGCTAGTAAAGTTATGCTTCTACTACAAAATATTGTCTCAACACAAAGTAAACATGAAGATAAACTGAGAAACATCGAGGAAGACATCACAGATCTTTACAAAAAAGTTGACAAATGTAACGAAGCCATTTCAACAAACACTTCAAATGATATGGGGAAAATGGATATCAATGAGCTGAAGAACGATGTCGCTACAGAACTGGCAGAAAGGCAAAAAAGGGAATTAAATGTGGTGGTATTTGGTTTACCTGAGAGTGACAGGTCAACAGCAGAGCTTCGAAGAGATGAGGAGCAAAACCAATTGGCTAATTGCATTCGTGAAGTTGTAGGTTGTGATATAGAGCTTAAAAAACTGACAAGGCTAGGAAAGAAAAATGAAAATGGGGACCCAAGACCTTTGCGTGTGTCACTGAGTAATCTCAATGACAAAATCAAACTGTTGTCAAAAGCAAAAAATTTCAACGAGTCTAATGATGAGGTCTCAAAAAACTTGACTTTCAAACCGGATCAGACCCCCAACGAGAGGGAAATTTGGAAGAAGCTAATACTCGAAAGAAATCAGAAAAGAGAAGTGTGTCAAGATCAGGAGGAGAAAGAGATGTGGCAAATAAGAAACAACAAAGTAGTAAGGGTGGACAAAAGACAAAGGAAGCAAGTAAAGAGCGTTCAAGACGCATAAATGTTGAAGCTGTAAAAATTGACGATGTGTGTACTGTTTTATATACTAACGCAGATACATTAACAAACAAAAAGAATGAGCTGATTTTACAAATTGAGAAAAACAACGCAAAAATAATTGCAGTAACTGAAGTAAAACCAAAAAATTCAACGTATCAAGTATCGCAGATAGATCTTCATATCAAGGACTTTGATTTATTCATAAATTTGGAAACAGGAGGTAGAGGAGTCTGCATCTATACTCACCAGTCACTCAGAGCAACAGAATGGACCCCGGTTATGGGGAAAATTACTGATGTTGTTTTTGTTGAAATAAAATCGAAAAATGGAAAAAAGATGATTATTGGAAATATCTATAGAAGTCCAAACAGCAGTGATGAAATTAACGAAAAATTGAATGATTTAACCAGGAGCCTTGACAGAACAAGAAATTTGGAGCTTATCATTGTGGGAGACTT
>REGM01000058.1:1307933-1330244 GCA_004194415.1 Aurelia aurita | reverse complement strand
CCCTAAAAGTTTCTCCTCTTGTGAATTATTGACGGTACTGTTGCCAATATTTATGCTGACATCTTGATTTGTTCTTTCACCAAAAATCATAAAGTGGCATTTGCCTTCGTTAAGTTTCATATAGTTATTTTCAAACCATTCGATTATAATTTTAGAATCATTTTGTAACCTAGAGATTACATTTTCGAGACGCATATCGCATGTATAAATTGTTGTATCATCGGCATAGTTACATATATCCGTCTCTTGAATTGATAATAGCAGGTCATTGATGTAGATATTGAAAAATAGAGGTCCAAGGACGGATCCTTGGGGAACACCGAACTGAATATGTTTATAGTCACTGAAAGATCCATTGATTTTTACTCTTTGTTGCCGATTTTCCAGATAGCTGTGGACAAGCAATAAAGCATCACGGCTAAAGCCATATGCATGTAACTTAGCAATCAGTAGGTCATGTCGAATGCAGTCGAAGGCCTTTGAAAGGTCCATGAAGATAGCTCCAACTTTCCCACCCATGTAAAAGGCGTCTTAGAAAATGTACCCCCATTTGCGGGCGTCTTAGAGAATGTACCGGGCGTCTTAGAAAATGTACCCCCATTTGCGTCGCGGCACAGAGAAAACTTAGAAATCATTATCAAAAATGTCTTCAAGTGAATATAATTTAGAGGCTTCACTTCAATGTAAACTTTGATATAAACATAGTCATGATATAAACAAAGCTCGTGAGAAATGGTCAAGAACTCGCAGGTTTATCATCATTTTCATCCCCAAAGTAGGTCATAGTCAAAACCTGAGCCTAAAGTGAAGCAATCAAGAGAAAAGCACCCAGACAATTTACAAGACTGTTAGAAAGGCGTTGTTAAAACAAACACCCGGGATTTATCAAGGACAGAGACGTAGGAACCGGGGCACTGTGGGCACGTGCCTCCCCAAGATTTGCAATAAACGAGAAATTGCCCTTTTTACTTGAGGAAATGCCCCTCTAGCTTAATGAAAAAAGTGCCCTTGAAGTGTCGTGCCCCTCCAAGTTTAAGGTGCTTCCTACGGCCCTGATGTAGGAAAAGAACTATTGAATCATCATTTGAACTATTGAATATTGTTCGATTTTGCTTCATCAGAGCTCTGGTTTCAACTATGTATGATTTTCTGTTGTAGTTGAAATTATGATAAATCGGCGAGTATATATTTCGATAATAGCTTTTAGATTTACTGTGCATCGACGCAAAGAGGGGTACTTCTTTCTTTCTGAGATACCCTGTAGATCACTTGAAAGGCAAGCAAAGATCAGAAAGGACACCATTTTAAACACATTTTTCAACTCAAATTAAAATGAATGGCAAACGTATAGTGATCACACTTTGTGCTATTTTATATCTCTATATAGCATTAAATATTGTGTCGCCTATTTACAATTTATTATGTGAAAATCATAGCTTCTAAGAAAAAGATCGTGTTACCCAGTGAATTGCAAAAATATATTTTCATGTGCATTAACTCTTGCCTGATGTAACTATCCTTGCATTCATTTGGCAATCAAAACAATCATGATTGTATTGTTTAAGATTTTAACATCTAAATACATTCAAGTCAAAGAACGCATGGAATCAAAGGACTCAAGTCTATCCACGTAATTCATTCGTCATCCAGTTCCTTAACTGGTTTAACCAATACTCTACGAACAGTCTGTTTTTTCTTCAACGGCACAATTGATGTCAAATCTTTCGACATTTTCATGAATGAAGAGTGAAGGTCATCCCTCAGATCCCTGTACATGACATTATACCCTTTGACTTTCCTCATGATTTTCATCTCATCTGTCGTTCCGTATTTTAGCCAGCCAAATATTCCAAAGTAGTAGTTGTTGTTTTTGTACCATTGCAGCATTTCATTTTTGTGTTTGGTTTCGAGGGCCTTCAGCCTATCTTCCATTGATGTAATAAGTTCAAGGCTTGTCGACGTCAACTCATTTTCAATATGTTGTAGGTACTCTTGAGGACGTCTCACTGTAGTAGAAAAGAGGTTTTGATTCTACCGGGTGGTCAACAAATATATACTGTATTGATGTTTGAAAGCTTGTAGCTCTCAAACCATTTATCAGATTCTCATAAACTGATACTCGTTATATAGCTAACATATTAACTTAGATAAGAAAATTTCGTTTGACAAGATCAGTGGCATCTTTCTCATATTACAAGGGACTTCATAAACATTCTTCATCTCAAAATCCTTCAAAACTGCCTTGACATCTTTGATCAAATTTGCTAGCAACTTAGCCCCACAGCTAGCATAATCAAATTCTATCAGTCTAACTGAATTTGATAAAGGATTTTAGGCGTGTTTTTTTTTTAGATGAAGCATTTTCAAAGCAAGTGTGCAAAGCACCGAAAAATCTCAAATTGAGACAGAGATAAATTTAACGCTTTTTCCATCACGTTTCTAATATATTCCTAAAACGATTTTCCAGGGGAGGGGGCACCATGTATATTTTTGGTACTGGGGACGTGCCATCGGGAAGGGTCTCGATTTTCGTGATTTTGGCAAAAAGAAAGGTATCGATTTTCCCAATTTTTGTACAAGGAACGGTATCGATTTTCACGAAGAGCGGTATCCATTTTTGTGATTTTGGTATAAAGAACGAATAAATAGGCCAGTTTTGAAAAGTAGGTACGAGGTCGGGTATACATTTTCGAAAAATTGGTATAAGGCTAGGGTGTAAATTTTCGAAAAATTAGCATATGGAACGGGTATGTTCTTCAAGCTTGGGTGGCATTCCCCCAACCAAAATCTGGTCAAATGCCCCCTCCCTGCGGGAGGCGATTTTCCTCTAGTTTGAACCAAGACCAAGAACATCGAATCAATACCATTTGGAGCTATCTTTCTGTTTCGTCGCATCACTGCCAATTTCTTTACCAAGGGGAACAAAACAAAACAAAGTACAAGTGCAACCGCTAGTGCTTTCAAAGTGGTGTAGAAGAGTGGACCAGACAAGATCCCGGCATCTCCACTATCATCGTCTCCTTCCTTCTCGTTTGATTTCTGTAGGAATAAGAAAAATGAATCAAAACTTTTATTCAATTCGCTGGTGACGAGTTGTGATGAGTTCAGCGTATTTTTTCATCTATGAACCTAAGAATTGGACCTAGTTCTGAAATATTATTAAAATTCTCATTATTTCAGTTCTAAAAGTTGTTCAAAGGTTTGCTAGAACCTTCCCAAACTTCTTGTCCTTTGCATCGCTTGGAAATCTCCTGTTGCCTCGTGAACATTTCGAAAAGAACCACTGCCTGGACGTTATTCAATTATACCATGACTATGATTATACCAGGTAATACAATACAAGAAAGAAACTGAAATGACAATATACTATCGATTTCCTTGACTAAAAAATAATGACAGGTTTCTTCAATTTTGTTCCTGTACTCAATTTTCTTACGTTTTAGTGATTTGAGTCCGTACATTGCTTATTGTACCGAACAGGATGAAGATGCGTACGGAAGCAAATTAGTGAAGCCTTCCCGTTCACAATAGATCTACCCATCCACAAAACCTACAGTCAGTGCTCCGGAAAACTAGCTGGTCCTTTAAAGACCCATGACTGACCAGCATCCTTTGCAGCCCTTGAATGCTCTTCGCCACAGCTTCCACCATTTTCTGAATACAGAAAATAGCACTGGTTGTAATCCGTTTTAATCTTTGATTGAAATAACGTAAATGGCCAACAAATTATATCAGTAGTCTCTTTAGTTCATAAACAATGCATTTAGGCATGTATTTTCGTACTGCATAGTCAGGGTTGTGCAAATTGGAGGAAATAATTTTAGGCCAAATAGAAGAGAGAAAGACCGACAAAACGAGGAGAAATTTTGTTTATTTGCAGGCAAATAGGCATCAGAGATTAAATTAACTTTATCATAAAGCTTTAAACTCAACAAGGAAATGCATTTGAAAATCCAAAGATTAAATGGGGAGTAAATAAAAAATGAACTGTGCCTCGCCTACCTAGTCATCTTTTGGTCGAGCAGTGGAGCAAAGTAAATATGAACATGCATTTTCCAGAGCCGGTGGGTCAAAATTTACAGCCTAAGCTGGTTTGTTAGTCTTGGTCCTCAAAGCAACAGATCGTAGTTATTTATTTGATGTCCACTTGGAGTTGTATCGATGTCTGAAGGCAATTCTTCATCATTGCGACCATGTGATTTCGTGCTGTTCAGCTTTCCGTTAAAATCTAGTAAGCCCTGCATGTAAGCATTTTCTAATATCCTGAACCTCAAGTATTGAGAGAAACTCATTTCTATGGTTGTACCCACGGTTCAGGACGTTAGAAGAGGCTTACATGCAGGCTTAACTGTTGTAAACAACAACATAGTCGTGCAAAGGCTGCTGGTCAATCATGGGTCTTTAAAGTTTTAAGCGGTAAAGTTTGTATTGCTCAGAAAAACATTATCTATCAAATATGCATCAATCGAAAGATCGATAGAGAGAGTAGAGTTTGACGTTTAGAGGAAATAGAGTTTTGCTCTCAGTAAAGCCGTTATTCCATTTAAGAAAAGTTGTGAGGAATGCGAAATATTTCTCTAAAAAGCGAGCTATTGGCAAGCGAAGAACCATTCAGCTAAGTAGCCTTGTCATCACGATGTAAATTTGAGGAGAAATATTTCAAAGTTCGCAGAAGAATATTTAAATGGAATATCCAGCTTAAGATACACATAAAAATTTATCGATGCACATCACATACTGTCAGCTCGTTGTTATAAGACGCCAGTAAATTTTGCAAGTTCTCGCTATTTTCTTCGCAATATTCTCTGAAGTTGTGTTCCAGTGGTAAAAAGTCCCCAGCAAGGACAGCTCCATAGCCATTTGCATCCTTGATAATTTGCGATACTTCTATTTGCTTTGTTTGGAGACTCTGAAGCAATTCAGCTACAGTCATTGAATCGAGCAATGCAGCCTTTACCTTGCCGTGTTCTAACGCTGAGATGATGTCAGGTATAGTGCTGTATGTATCTATTGAAGAATCAGAAAGTAAATACGTAAGCCTTCTGGGAAATGAATATATTTATCAAAAGAAGACAAATGGAGTTAGGGACAGCGCAAAATTTATTTTATTACATGGCCGGTGGAGAAAAAAAATTTATGCAAAAAATCTGCTTACCCTGTTGAAAATTTTTTCAAAAAAACTAACCGCCCTGTCGCCCTATCTTCAAAAAATGTATCGGCCCCGTACTTCTAAGTGTTAGTTGTTATACTACAGCTGAATAAGCTATGAAAATCTCAGATACAAACGACTGATGAACTGGTCTTGGATTTGGAAAGGATGGACACTTTGGGAATTTTACATCATTTTAAACATATCTCTTTAAGTACTTCTCATGTTGTATGGTATTTACATTTTTTTCAGCAAAATGAACAATTTTGTTTTTCAAATTTCAATTTTAACTCATAAAAAAGTTACTGCCCCGTACATATTCGCGTGATAAAAAGTGGTAACCCCGTTCTGCATGGGCTAAAAAAAAGTAGTTGCCCCGTCGCGTTTTCCGCTGGCCATGTTATAAAATAAATTTTGCACTGTCCCTTAACCTAGCCATGATAAGATTCATGGATGCCATTTCCTGCCATGTACGAGTGCAAAAAGGGAACCACTGTGAAGTTTACTTCCACTAACAGAAAAATTGATACCGTATTCTCTCTCATAAGCAACAGGGGCGCTCGTTTAATTGTTGACTTCAAATGGGGCCCTCATTAGTGATGGGTATAAAAGATGGGTCAAAAATTTGTTATTTTCGGCTAGCAATTACTGGAGGGTACTTATAAATATAAAAATGTGTTATTCTGGGGTTCTTCGGTCAAAAATTGTCTATTTTGGAGAAACTAGTTGAATAGAGGGTCTAATTCTAGTTATCATCAGGGAATTTACGAAACCAAACCACGACGACAACTGCAACTGCAACGAAATTTTGCTTTTTTCAGAGCTTCTGCCTCAATGCTAGTCGAAAAATCGATTTTCGTGCAATTTTTCTTTCCGAGGTACTGCATCAAAAATCTAATTTAGATTATAGTTATTGATTATCATATCAACAGCTCTCAATTAGTGAAGTTATGTTTTATTAGCCACCTGGTTTTGAAGCATACTAAAATATTGCGCAGAATTTATACAGATCCCTTTGTCCTTTCGAATTCTTTAGCATGGTTGATTATACCACAAATCTATTTAATGATCATTTGCGATTCGAAACTTAACGACATATCGTAAAATGAAGAATCCTGGGCAAGGTTTGGGATGTCTACAAAAGCCTATATGGCTCAAAATTTGTAATCATTTCAAAGGCCTTCGCATAATTTAGCATAAATGTTCTTATTGCTTAAAAATAACTGGCCATTGATATGATTGAAAAAGAAAACATTTCAAAGATAAGAGATGAAACCAATTTTTGCATATTTTTCAAGCATCGAAATTTTTCTGACTTTCCAGGTAGATTCCTTGTTTTTCGTGTGAATTTCCTTCCCTCGAGAGACTATGAAGTTATCCTATTCAATGACACAACTTGAAAATCCAATTTCTATCGCTCTGTACCTCAGATCCAGACCTCCGAAGTAAAACTCACACATTTTGAATGTTAGTTTTCAAGAAAAAAGATGACTCTCGAGCATTTGATTGAAGAAATATTTTCATCTTGGCCTTTTGAATGATATGTAAAGGAGTGCGTAAAGGAAACAATACTTGGTCTGCATGATAGAAGATGCCGTTTTGGCTGGTATCGCCGTCCTGGCTTCGTAAACTCTCTTTTAAAGGGCGGCACTCATTGAAGAGGGTCGCTCATTTGAGAAAATAAGATGTGTACTTTATTCTAAGATGGAACAACCGAAGCAAAGTTTAAACTATCCTAATAGTTGCTTTAAAGCAAAACTCAAATTATATTTGAACTCACTTTCAGCACTGACTTTTGCATTCCTTCGTATAGCCAAATTGTATTCTGAAGAATTTGCCAGCACAGCTACCTACAGACAGGAATATGGAGAGGATTATATAAAAAATTCAGTATTCCATAGCCAATGTTGGCAGGCCCATCAAGAAACTTTGTGGGGCCCGGGGCACTAAACCAAAGTGCAGCCCCTGGAAAAACCATATGGACTAAAAAACGATGGAATGTGATGTTTCCGCCATTTTTAGAAAATGTTGTTCCATCACACTCTCCAGATTCTCTAAAAACACGGGAAATGCCTTTTAAGCATTCTTTCTATGTATCATTTTCTTTTCCACTTTATACAAGAGTTTAGTTAGACCTTTACTAGAGGCGGCTGGGGCTATAGTGAGCCCTAATCTACAAAGGAATGACAAAATGCTTGAAAGTGAACAGGGTAGAGCCATAAAATTAGTGAAAGTGATCATGGACAAGTCACACAGTGATCGGTTACGAGCATTAGACTTACCATCACTCGAGGTTAGAAGAAAACGTGGAGACATGTTTTTAAGTATAAACTGTTAAATGGCTTCATGGTTTCATGGACACTGATCCGTCCTTGGTCTTCGAATGGACAATAACGATAAAGATAGCGGCTCCAAAGACTCTGTTGTGTTTTGCTGCAAAGCATGCTGGTAAAAATCTCCCCGACGACCACCTAACGACATAAAAATTTCGGTCTGCTGTTTCCACTAGCTAGCTGGAATTCGAATCGACCTTGAATTCGAATGCAACATGGTTCGAAAGGAAACCTTTCCAAAGCAAAAAAAGTAAAATTTTGATTCAAATTACAAAATTTTCTTATTTGTTTACATTGATTACTTTACCAGTCGAAACGGCAGACCAAACTTTTTATGTCGTTAGGTGGTCGTCAGGGAGCTTTTTACCAGCATGCTTTGCGCGGCTGCCATCTTTAGCTTTACTGTCTAAGCAAGATACAAGAGGACAAAAACTAAAGCTATCCAAGAAACGGTGCAACTTAAAGTTAGTTGAAGGAGCTAAAGCCAACGTCGTTCCAAAAATAGTTTCAATTCAACTCAATTGAAATTTAGTACGCAATTGAATTGACCAATCAGCGCTTGCCTTTCCACGCGTGACTGAAGTGATCACGTGAAATTGGAACCACAAAAACAAACTGATCACGTGAAATTGTTGATCACACAAAGTTGGTCAATTTTCATTGGCTAAGATACCAGATCTATTTTTATCTTACCAAGTCCCCTGCATATGCAGCTCTGAGTTAGCCATTTATCTCCGTCAACTAACTTTAAGCATTTGCAAGCATTTTTCATGCTGAGTCATCAATAAGTGGAACAATTTATCAATCTATTCATCAACTGTTCGACAATGCAACAATTTGAACGAGCATTTGATCGACTAAAGTACGTAGGCAGATTAACTTATAACTTAGATGCATTTGTGTGATAGAACCCCGTCTGAAGTCGCTACCTAGAGCAATCTTTTCACCATGCCCTTCTCTCAGCAGTTCTGATTTTTAGACTTGCTACATTCGTCTCAGTCATCACTTTCTCGCCAAAAAAGCATCGCTATGGAATTACGTAAATCAAATCAATATTCTTACCGTTGTGCCATAAAGTTTGACTTTTTCTTTGATTGTAATGGTTGTAAGTGATGTGGTGATTGCACCAATCAGAATTGCATTCAGAATTGGTCCTAGTAGCATCCATGACATTGCTACTAATTTTGCACGAAATGATTTCGGCGTGATATCACCATACCTAGAAACACAGCAATTCTGAAGAATATCAAGATATCAAAAATTGTACAAATGGACTTACAGAAAGTAGCTCAAGTTCCGTTCAGGCCATTACATCAAAAGGAAGATGCAATAACCATTTCTGCCATCTTTTTTTAAAATGACGCCGATGTTGTAATTTAACACTTACCCAACAGTTGTCATAGTAACAAATCCCCACCAAAAGCCAGCCAGATAACCTCGCAGAATACTTCCACCATTAAATTCTTCAGGATTAGCTCCATGGTCCTGCGACAAAATAAGAGCATGAAAAAGTTGTTCACGACCTTACGCGCGAACAGCAAAAAGATTTAATTTAGCGGAATAAAATCACATTTAGTTGCATTGATAAAAGACTTGTTTGCACACAGAATTGTTCTTGATGCTGTAAAATTTGCAGTTGCTGTTATTCAGCGTTAAGGATCCTAAAATATCTGAGCACATGATGAGCGGTGCTTTTGGAAATTCTCCTTCGGATAGTAAGCTACACAAAATCTTCAGGGACCTGACAAATCCAAAACTTCAAAGAATTTGTGTCTTAAAGCAAGCAAAGAGAAAGTAAAGTTTCAATAAACATAGCCGTTACAATTTATTCACTTGTGACTGATGTAAGAAAGATGCTTCCCATATGGGCTGCTTTAGTGGAAAAAGTTTCCTTCGTCGCAGGAATTTTATCTTGCCTGCACTAAATTTTTGACAACAGCACTGTGCTCACTGTAGAAAAAAGGTTATAATGAATTCAGAAACGCAATTTTTCATATTCTTGTCGCCTTTTTGACAAGATATCAGAAATAAATATTCCTGTACAATAAGATTCTTGCGTGTCCCAAAATATACGTAACAAATTTCAATTTCTGTAGTTAATCTGAAATGTTACAAATCATAATCTTAGACAGTAAGCTAAAACTTCAATCATTTATTGTTTATTCCTTTTCGTCGAATGCAAAAATATTCACATAAAGTTCAATTTTGCGATCAACAACAACAAACCAACATTTTAGCAGAATAGTCAATGTAGCATAGGATAAAAAAAACGTATGGGTAAAATGGCTTTGTTTGGATCGATTTTGAAATTTTTGATAACATCAATATCTATCATCAATTTTCTGTTGTGAATGCTTAATTTCGCCTTGCGCTTGCGCCTTGCGCTTTCCTTAAAGCTTTCATATATTGCAAAATTAGGAAGCGTTACAAATTTTCTCCATTTCCTCAAACCAACAATATCTAAAAAGCTACAGGTTTGTAAAGAATAAACAGTTAGTGAATTAGCGTAGCAAAACGACTGATCAGTAGCAAAGGAATGATTAGCAATGGAAGTTTTGCGACAAAAATCAAAAGCAAGTCTACACTGGCCTACACTCACAGAAATAATTTGGTTTTGAGAAGTACTCTAGAGTACCTCTATGGTTATTCTAGAGTACCTCTATGGGTATTCAAAAGCACCTTTAGGGTTATTTAAGAGTACCATTTTGAGGTTACTCTACAGTACTCCTCCACTGGGGTACTCTAGAGTATCTTTAGGGGTACCATATGTGCGCCGGGCTAGAGTACCCCAAAAGGTACTCTAGAAACCACCTTATTTCTGTGATTGTACACTAAAACATGTTTTGATAAAGACTGTAAACACCATTGAGTTTTTTCTCCAGTATTTTGTGAAACAGTTTCAGAGTCGTGCTGAAGAAAAATATTTTGCATTCGTGTGGATTCGTGTGCATGCATGTGCTTGTTTGTTTTGATGTTAAAACAAAATAGATGAAGGGGGTATCATCAATTGAAAGATTTTCAGAGAGTTTTTTATCTCAAGATGTTAAAACGTTATTGTTTGTGCCCAACTGATGGTTGAAGGACGTTTTGCTTCGCTTTGTTTGCAATGATTTCAAACTTCCCAAAATTTGTTGTCCTGGTTTTTGAAATGCGCATTAGTCCTTGTTGAGCGGGGGGGTGGTTGTTGTTGCAGTCATATATCGAAGGAAGGGGCTTTTGTCTTAAGGATAAATTAAAAATATCTAATTAAGTATATTTTCAGCACTCACCGCAATCCAAATAAATATACCCATGACAGCCGTCATAAGCATGATAATTACAAGGATAGGCCAGCATCCAAAAATATGGAAAACCATCGACACTGTCTGCTGTCCTTTATCAAGCTTTACCAAAACAACTGAGCCAAAATTCTCAACAATGGGAACAAATTTAAAATCCTTTTGAAATACATCAACATCACTTCTTCCTTTAATCGGCATGTATAAATCTGCGTTATTGTCGATATTGGCTTTCAGCTCTTCTGCATCTAATAATAGTGGAAAAATATATCAAGCGCTGAGATCGCAGAAGTAGCTAAGCACTAATCGAGTCCGCAACCCCTTGTCATGATGCTCAAGGGGTGCTGGTGGGGTTTGAGCCCCGTCCACCTGACGTTCTGGCTGCAAAAGTCAGTGGTTACAACACGGCGCCACAACACCTTCAAAATACAGGATGAGTACGAAACGTGCGGTGTTTGTCAGGTCAGGGTATATATTGCAGGCGTCAAATTTTTAATATAGTATAAAGTTAATCGAAATCTTGCATAGGGAAATTTTGAGAGATTATATAATTTTTTAGTTGCCTTTTGTGGGCGAAACTGTATACTATATTATCTCAATTAAGAGGTTGAGAGCTCATTCAAATCGGGAAAAATCACACTAAAGTTTCGAAATTCTAAAAACATGAAATCTTTACAATCCCTTGACGTCTCATGCAAATTTTGAGGTGATTTGCCCTTTCCTATGCGCATTAAAGCAGGGAGGGGCACTTATTCGAGGAGGACACATTTTCGAGGGGCGCTGAATATAAGAGATGCGGTAAACTAAGACTGCGTTCACACGATACCGGCACAATTTGAAAACAAAGAAAACTGTGACGTATAGGCCTCTCGTTCACACGAAAACGTCACATTTTTTTCCGGCAGATTTTGAAAACGGTAGATTTTGAAAACGGAACTCTAACCGGCACATTTTGAAAACGGCATCGTGTGAACACTAGAAAACGATAAAAACGGAACATTTTTCGACACTTTCAACAGGGGACTGGTCGATTCTTAAGGTGTAGGTACATTTCTTTGGCATCAAATTCTTTGGGAGATTGCAACAAATTTGTTACCGTCAAATTTCCTACCGTTTTCAAATTGTGCCGGTATCGTGTGAACGCTAGCTAAAATTTTGCTACCGTCACATTTTTCACCGTATTCAAAATGTGCCGGCATCGTGTGAACGTAGTCTAAGTCAACGAGAAATCTGATAAATACATCCTAACAGTCATCAGAATGCCAATAACATTTCAATTTTTGAAGTAACTAAGAGATTTATTTCTGCAAAAGATATGTATGAAAAGAATTCTTGAACAGAATATCGATGAGAAGAAAACTTACTTTCAAAAACGGCTACCCATCCATCCTTTCTCCTTCCAAAATACAAATCAACACCCCCAAATGAATGATTAGTTTTCCCATCACAAATCTGGCAAATTGCGTTTGTTGCATTCAACAGAAATTCAGCAAGAAAGCCTTCCATGCTGCTTGAATCGGCAAGATTGTTTTTAGTTGCACTGCTATAGATGAATGGTTTATGGCTGTACCATGATGCGTAAAGGTGACGGGGGCATTGGCAAGTTTCTGCGAAAGAAAATTGATCATTCTTGTTGGGTAAAACATGGGTATTCGGAGACATAGTAATTCTTGGGCTAGGCACAAATTTAACGAATGTTCGTCAGTTTTTATTTGCATGAGATAAGATTTCACCTTTGTGTTTTGCTGAAGATCGCCTTGTTTTTCTTGCGTTTTATCTGCACGATCCACTCACGACAATGGTGACCATTACTGTCGAGGTTATCAGCATTATTTATCGTTGTCGTGGGCGGCTCTTGCAGCGACGACGCAAGAAAAACACGATGATTTTCAGTAAAACATGAAGGTAAAACATTATTTCATGCAAATAAAAACTTATGAACGCTCGTTAAATTTGTTTCTAGCCTAAGAAATACCATGTCTCCCAGCATACATGGGTGAAACAATATGTTCAGCAAATAGTATTTATGAGTGAAATAATTTTTAATGCAATACAAAAGAAACATTTTCAGTGAAACTCAACAAATTTCAGCGAAAGTAACTAAAGTCTCAAATTAGATGTCACGTGAACAGCCCGCGAATAAAAACAATTTAAAACCTTTACATAACCAATTTAGCCCCGTCGCAAATCTCACGTGACATCTAATTTGACACAGACTTTAGACTATAACAAGGACAGATTTTGTAACAGTAGCATCCATTGTTGTTGATTGAAAGCGATTACCAACTGTAAACAAAGGGATTTCCATGACCCATTTGTCCAGCAGCACATGTAAATAAAGCAAGCTGCAAAGATGCTCGAAATAGGGTTGGCTAACTCATTAATTGTGCATACGAAAAAGGGGTTGCTAAGAAAATACACAACAACATATCGATGCAAAAGGTTCAAAACTTCTGTCTCAGGATTTTATTTATCTAATTCAGAAGCTGGTCACTAAGGGCGATGCGACTCTAGCCAGTTTGATGGACTATTTCAATGAAATTGTACAAACAGTGGTGTTTATGTGAGATAGCAATAATTGTGGCAAACTATTAAAGACCCATTGCACATCAGCAAAACGGCGCGTGTGTTTAAAGCAGCTTCACAAAATTTCTGTTTGAGAATATTTAGCGGCCGTAACAATTTCTTAAGGGATTTCGCATGACCGGACGCCGTGCATCAATCTTCAAACAAGAGGTTTGTTTATAAGCAAGGCTGCTTGTGTGCAAAGGGTCTTTAACAGGGCACTGTCCCTTATTGTCATAAAGACACAGGGCATGATTCTTTGTACTGCACCTAACCTCAGAAAACTAAATTACAGTGATTCGACCAATTTTCCCCTCTTTGAAATAAATGAAGAAAAGATTGAGTCCACATGTAACATCAAATATCTTGGGGTACAAATTGATCCATTTCTAAATTGGAAGGAACAAATCAACGTTGCAATCAGTAAGATTTCTCGAGGAATAGGAATGCTCAAGTATTCTAAGAAATATCTTTTGTTGGAAACCATCCAAAGGATGTATTTCAGTATCGTCAAAATTGTGCAATGGCCTTCCAGCCGGTACGAAGCAGGCATCTTCCCTAAATAGTTTTAAACAATCTATTTAGGCTTTAATTTATCATTTTATAGTAGACTTTGTAACTTTGTATTAGGATTTTAACATTATGGTTTTTATATTGTATTTAATTTCTTCTTAAATAATTTTATATTGTAATTAAAGTTTTTAGTGGAGGGCCCCTTGTAAAACAGCTCCGTCTGAAGGGCAACCCTCCTTAAAAGAATCAAATATCAAATATCAACTATCGTAGACAAGCATTTTAGATATTGCTGCTCTGTTTGGGGATGTGCTGGTGATACTACTCTAAAAAAAATTGCAAAAGCTACAAAATCGGGCTGCTCGTGTTGTTACAAACAGTCCCTTCGATAAAGCATCGCTGCCATTAATATCACAACTAGGATGGTTAACAATCAAAGAAATTATTGATTTTGAAACAACTTCTATATCCTTGAATGAGCTTACACCTCCCTATATGCAGTCAATGTTTCACAAATTGCCAGATTCTTACAATCGGACCCTACGTAATACCAGTACTGATCTCATGATTCCACTGTGTAAGACCGCAAATTGGCAACGGAGCTTTTCCTATCGAGGAGTTACTGTTTGGAACCAGTTGAGCTATGAAATCAAAACTGCTCTTTCGCTATCTACTTTCAAAATGAGACTGAAATTATTTTGTTTGAAAGATCAAAGGGGTTGATATCTAAACCAACGTTGAGCACATACGTATGACTTGTGAGTCCCTTTCTTTCTACAAAGTTGTTTTTTTTATATAGGATCTTATAGTTGATTTGCATTACATAGTTATTAATGTATTAGGTAAGTTTGTTTTTAAGTAGGGCACATTGAAAATCAGTTATGTAAATTTTACTGAATGTATTTAACCCTGTTGAAATAAATCAAAATGAATGAAATGAAATGAAATGAAATGAATGAATGAAATGAAAGGGTCCTGATGGGGTAAAATGGGATCTGGGATTTGCCTAAAATGACACTACTGGTAATTAGATTTCCATGCTGGGACATGCAGGGCCGTGGGAAGCATCTTAAACTTGGAGGGGCACGACACTTCAAGGGCACTTTTTTCTTAAACTTGAGGGGCATTTCCTCAAACTAAAAGTGCAATTTCTCGTTTATTGCAAAATCTTGGGGGGGGGGCACGTGCCTCCAGTGCCCCCCGGTTCCTATGTCTCTGGGGACATGGGATTTTATGAACTGTACTGAGAATACCAGCGGTAAAAACAATAGATTGGGAATGGGATTTGACCACATACTGTACGTCAACAAAAAAGTGACTGGGATTGTTCCCAAAATGTTACAGGGAAAATGGGATTGAGAACACCCCTTCAGGACTCTCCTTTAAGTCTGCTTACCCGAGGAGGGGTGCATCACGAGCCAAAACAGCGTACGAGATATCCCGAATTTCTGAAATCCCTCCAAATTTGGTAGGGATTTCTGAATTTCTTATGAGATTTTCTTGGATGTGTGGAATTTCAAAAACTTTCTTGTTGAAAGATCTGTGCTGAAACTACATCCTTTTTTCCGAATGTATTCTTTTCCAATGCCAAGATGAGGAGATTTTCAATTGATTTTTCTGAACTATAGAGTAATTTCCCTCCGCTTCTTATGAGATTTGGAGGATTTTCAAGAAATTTTGTCCCACTTTTCAAAGATTTTGGAGACTTTATTGGATTTCTAGAGATTTCCTAGTTGAAGAGGGATTTGTAGAATTTCCAGGATTTTCAAAGGATTTCGGGACTTCTTTTTGGGTACGAGATTTCCGCTCGTGATACAACCCTCGTGCTTACCAATATAAATTGGGTCACTGAGAGGCCCATCCCCTGCTTTATTGCGAGCAGCCACTTGGATTTTAATTGTTGTGTATGGTTTGAAACCATCCAGAATCACTTGGGTTGCATATTGTGATACTTCTGTTATGTTAACCTCACTCCCGTAGGCAGCTTTTTCTCCTATCTTTGTCACTAAATGATGTATCACATAGTTTAGAACGACACCATTTGATTCCAGGCTACTGATATGAGACCAATCAACAGCTATCTTTCCACTAGCAGAAATCAAGGTTGCTTTGACGTTTTTCGGTGATGCAATCGGAGCTATAAGTAGAGTTAATATACGAGAGTCAAGTCAAGATATATCTACCAGCAAATCTACCAGAAACTTATCTACAAAACACAACCTTTCAAAACTCGTTTTGCTTTTCAAAATGAAAATCGTTTGCCATGGGCCTACTTGCAGTCCAAAATCAAACGTCATAACCTATAGACCAAAACACTTTTCTGTATCAAAGCCTGTACCTGTAGCACTTTAGCAATTCCTGATCAAAACTTATATCACAAGAATATATTTCTAAACATCAAACGGTAGGTTATTCAAACACATTTAGGGCGTGTTTGATTGGTACCAATTCTGAAAACGGTAGACTTGGTAGACTCAGAATTTGTGTTTGATTGACTCCAAAATTCTCAAAACGGTAAGTTTTGTAGGTTTGGAAGACCTTCTGAGCCTTCTGCTCCAAAAGGCAGAAGGTTTGGCAGACTTTGGAGAGATCCTCGTTTTTCATTAGCAAACCCTGGTGGTGAATCTGAAACCTGCCATTTCAAGATGTTTGTGTTTGATTGGGAAATATATTTATGACTCTGCGAAATCTATTGTTTTCAGAATTTGGTAGGTTTGGAATTACCAATCAAACACACCCTTAGTCTTCTTCAAAGATCATAGTTTGTAATATACAGGGTGGTCCAAAAAACTACTCTGTTTGGAGGGCTACTGTGGAAAAGCATTGATTACATTGTCACAAAAATTGCACCCATGTAGGCTCGAAAGCCAAATTTAGTTTTTTAGATATCACTCAACCTTTCTAGGGTCATGTTGAGGTATTGCACATCGAAAATAGAAGTACTCTGTTCTTTAAGATTTGACAGCAACTAGAGGCAATCATCATTACTTCATCATCATTTCTTGCTTCAAAAAATACCATCTTAAAAACGGCTCGTAGAAACACAACACGGGAGTTGCAAGATGAAGCTTATAACTATCAAGTGAATTTTTATTGGAAAGGATTATTTCAGAGGCAATCATCATTACTTCATCATCATTTCTTGCTTCAAAAAATACCATCTTAAAAACGGCTCGTAGAAACACAACACGGGAGTTGCAAGATGAAGCTTATAAATATCAAGTGAATTTTTATTGAAAAGGATTATTTCAGAGGCAATCATCATTACTTCATCATCATTTCTTGCTTCAAAAAATACCATCTTAAAAACGGCTCGTAGAAACACAACACGGGAGTTGCAAGATGAAGCTTATAAATATCAAGTGAATTTTTATTGAAAAGGATTATTTCAGAGGCAATCATCATTACTTCATCATCATTTCTTGCTTCAAAAAATACCATCTTAAAAACGGCTCGTAGAAACACAACACGGGAGTTGCAAGATGAAGCTTATAAATATCAAGTGAATTTTTATTGAAAAGGATTATTTCAGAGGCAATCATCATTACTTCATCATCATTTCTTGCTTCAAAAAATACCATCTTAAAAACGGCTCGTAGAAACACAACACGGGAGTTGCAAGATGAAACTTTGCGAGTCAAACTAAAAAATTAAAGAATAGGTCAATAGATCATTTCCGAGTATCTTTGTGAAACCCAGGGGGGGGGTCAATAAATTTTAGGGTGTCATTTTTGGTAAGATCATACGAAACCATAAATTTTGAGGTATCATTTTTGGTATGATCATAAATTTTAGGGCATCATGTTCAAAAATAATTCTTTGGAGTAAACTTTTTGGATTTTTGACCCATAATATAAAATGTTAGGGTATGCATTTTCCATATCCTGTAAATTTTGGGGTATGGTTTTTGAAAAATCTATAAATTTTAGGGTGTGATTTCACTTGTCAAAATGGCACAGCCCCGTCATCTCCCTATTGAAGTAACCCCCGGATTGTGACAATGAGACCAAGGTTGACAAGTCCCAAGCGTGGAACCAAACAAAGGACTGTCAATTTTGTTTCATGGTAATCAAAGGTAAATTTTGCATTTCAAAGACAACCATGTGCGTTGGGAATCAAAGATGAGTGGGAAAGAGATCAAGGATTTTTCCTTTGTTTTGTCAAACTGAAATCGAGACTCGGAAAAGGTTTATTCTATTTTCAATTTTTCGATACCTTATCATTCAGTAATTGCCCTAGAAGGTTCATGATATCTAGAAATGTAAGTTTCCCTTCAGGATACACTTGAGTGCAATTTTAGTGTAAACAACATAACCAATGACTCTCTTACAAGAGCCCTCTAACCGGAGTAACATTTTAGGGCTATCCAGTACAACATACCATCTTCTTCCGTAGAGCATTCTGTCCATGCGAAAGGTCCTATGCCAAGTCTTGTAGCAGCAGCAACTTCTACTTCATACCTCTTAAACTGCATGAGCTTGACAATTGTAGCAAAGGTGTTCGAATAGCTTAGTTTTTGCTCTTGCCAAGGTATGTAGTTCGTGGAGTCAAACTCTCTATGACGTATGACATATTGATATTTTGTACCACGCCAATGATTCTCTGGAAGATGCTGCCATTCTATTAACAATTCACTGGTTGATCTAGGTTTGCAGGTCATGTTCGGTGGATGCTCCAGTGGCACTGTTAACAAATAATAAAGAGATACCTAAAGAACATGGGTAAGATAGTACAGGGTGAGTCAATAAAAAGATAAATGTTTAGAAGGATGAACAACACCACAACACCATTGCGTGACTTCATTTTCTCTCAATACCTTGAGTACATTGCCCACATCTGTCGCTCAGAGAACACAGCTCTCACAAAATTGCTACTGTTCGCAAAACCGGAGAGAAAGTACTACCGGGACTCATGGATCAAGATTGCTGATCTACTCGGATTATCTATTGATCAGGCTAAGAGGATGACTCAGACACGAGACAAGTTCGCCGAGTTGTTACGGAAATGTTTCAGCTCGCCTCCGTGATGGCAACGTCTATTTTTGGAGGAAACCACAGGTACAGGTAGGATGTAACGTCGTAGTCACTTGTTCGATTATATTAGTATATGCTTTGTTGAATATCCAATATCTTCAAATATAATTAGAAGTTCACCTCGTAAAAATATGGTCTTTGATTCAGAAATTATGAGTGATTTCCAAAAAAAGTATCTTCAAAATCGTACATAAACGACTGCAACTTGTCTGCTTTAAATCAATGACAAGAAAGAAGACGTAATAAAATCTTTAGAAAAAATTAAGTGCTATGCATAAACGGTCAACAGACTCAATTTTCATCCCTTGGGAATTACTCTTTGCTCCCAGATGAGAATACGTACTAATCTTTGATCTGCAATAGAGGGAGATCCTTGGCCAGTTCTCAGAACTTGCTAACATTGATATCACAGCCCATTTACACTACAGAATCGTTTTGGCACAGAATGGATAAAATTTTGTGCGCGTACCAAAAATATTGGCACTCCGTAGCTTTTACAAGTTTGAATTTGAAGGTCTTAAGTAAAATACTGTTATTGGGAAGTCCAGTCCAGTCCTTTTTTATATATTCATCTAAAATATTCCAATACATGATACGACCTGCTATACTTTCTAATTACTATACAACTATACAACACTACAGGGACGATACCACAGGGAGCAAAACATCATGACTACCCCATGGCCATTACATAGAACATGCAACTAAATTACACCTAAATATATAATTACAAAAAGCTACACATAAACGATTTTTACTGGTAAATACTAAGTCCTGTTTCACGTTGGATGTCAGACCAACATCGGTGCATGATGTTGAACAACAGCAACCCCAGCACGAGAGAACAAAAACGACAACAATTGCAGTCACAACTGCTCCCCGTCCAGAATCCCCATTGCGCAAAGCCCGGCGCCCATGCTATAGGATCAGGGTGCCTTGGTTTGTAGATTTGAATATACAAATTTAGTGTGGGTGAATCGTCATTCACACTATATATGCCTTGCATCAAACGTGAAACAGACGTACAAACAAACGAGAAAGAAAAAGAAAGAAGGACTTAGTGATTGTGTGGCATAAAACAAGATTTTGAAATTTTGGTGGCCTGAAGCGAAAATCCCCATCGATGCAAACAAACAGCACCGCTGAAACGATGAAAAATGTCCAAAGGATTTTCCATAATCCAGCAGCGCCACCCACCCGTACCAACAAAAACCCGCTCCTCAGGTCGCCTCTAACCAAGCCGACCAGTTTTGTGGATGAAATTCATAGTCAGTTTGAGTATATTTTTATTAACGTCTTAACGTATTAACGTATTAAAGTTTTATTAATATTTTTATTAACGTTTTATTAAGTTTTATTAAGTCCAGTCTTGACAAAAGTATCATCTTGAACACGACAATTTCACTTGTTAAGGCGAGACATAATTACCAGAACACATCTAGAAGGGCTACCCTGACCTGAAGGCTAATAAAATGACCAGAAGGGCTCCCCTACTTTCATTCCGATGTGTTCTTTTTCTCGCCTTGAATTTAAAGGATAATGTTACATTAATCATAAATTTAACCCCTAGCTAGAACTCGATTGTTCGGTTTCTTTCCGGCCTAAAAATTAGTTTTTGTAGTTGTATTTTAGATTCATGCAAAAACAATTCAAAGTAACGAATAGAATACTACGATTGTAATAATTCATAATCATTTTAAGGAGTCCTCTTAATAGCATATTTACCTCCCTCGTTTGTTCTGCAATCAAAATAGGAACTGCCAATGCCGTTTGCAAAATTTGAAGATGCAGCAACTCTTATGGTGTACAATGTATCTTCCTGCAATCTCAGTAGTTGTGTCTGCCTGATATCAGGTGCGATCGCAACGCGATTCCATCCATTCTCACCAGAACGCCCTGCCTTAAGAAATGTTCGATAGAATACTACGTAAGCAGTGATGTTCTCGTTATAATCAACTCCTGTCCAATTGACCATCAGACTTGTTGCAGATGTGGGATATGCGCTAATTGAAATTGGTGCTGGAGGTACTATAAAAAATGAAACATAAACATGAAGACATAATGAAGCTCTGGCAAAAGCGAACAAACAATGTGTGGCATACATTTGAAATTTGGCTACAAAGCAATATTTTCCTGTTTGACCACATTGCAAACACAATGCTTAAGAAGCAGGATTTATGGGGAAATGTTTCTGAATAAAGTTTCATACCGGATGTTTCAGAAAAAAGTACCCCCGCGTGCATTGCTGCACAGTAAACTGAGAAATAATTATCAAAAATATTTTTCAATAAACGTAATTTAGAGGTTTTAATTTAAACTTTGATGCAAATTCCGTGAAAATCGGTCAAGCACTCGCTGATTTGTCATCGTTTCAATCACAAAAATAGGTCCTAGCCAACATTGCATGTTTTCAATGAGTCATAACGACAATCAACTTGCAATGAGTTCATCCATGCCCTAAACAAACAATCTTTAATTGCTTTGTCTTTGTTTAATTCCTTCTAATATACAGAAATGCTTCATTTAGAGAGTTCCTCTTGTTTGATAAATATGAAACCGTTTTTATCTATATTGAGTAGAAAGTAGTGAGAGAAATATTTTGTCCCAAATTTCTTGCACTTGCTCTTTCGTCTTTTTCTTTTGGCCAAAATCTTGTGGTAGGCATGTTTTTACTGTAACTTTGTGACACCATTGCCGTTGGTATGCCACAGCCATTTAAATTTAAATGGAAACCAATGATCTCAGTACCGCCGGCAACCGCAGCCATGATGTTCGGTCCTTACGATATTGTTACAGTATCTTGTCGCATCGAAGGAACGATGTTTGCGTCACCAGATTCAGCCATTTCAATTTAAATGGAAACCAATGATCTCAGTACCGCCGGCAACCGCAGCCATGATGTCCAGTCCTTACGATATCGTTACAGTATCTCGTCGCATCGCAGGAACGATGTTTGCGTCACCAGATTAAGACGTTTTCATTTAAATGGTTCAACTAAGGTACAGGAAGCATGGACATGGAAGATGGCAAAAGACTGCCATCCGCAACCTTACGGCCATTTGATTATACTTTATTCAGGCAGATGCGAGCCCGGGGGGCACTTTACCAGATTTTGGTTGGGGACATGCCATCGAAGCTCCAAAAACATACCCGTTCCTTATACGAATTTTTTGAAAATGTATACCCGACCTTATACCAAATTTTCGAAAAAGTATACCCGACTTTATACCAAATTTTTCAAAAATGGCCTATTTATTTGTACTTTATACCACAATCACGAAAATCGATACCGTTCCTTATACCAAAATCGTGAAAATCGATACCGTTCCTTATACCAAAATCGTGAAAATCGATACCGTTCCTTATACCAAAATAGTGAAAATCGATACCCTTCCCGATGGCACGTCCCCAGTACCCAAAATATACATAGTGCCCCCCCC
>REGM01000058.1:1272152-1299760 GCA_004194415.1 Aurelia aurita | reverse complement strand
GGCTAAAGGGGTCGCGAAGTGTGGTAAGATCGAGAGGAAGGATCAAGACACTGCTCGATAGGCTTAGCTTCTCAGTGTCCTAAAACTACCTTCGGATGCTAGGTAGCAATATAGAAAAAAAAACAAACACAACAAGTGAGATAGGACTGTTCAATTCGAATAGGTGGATTTTGCACTTCAATTTTTCAAACAGTGGATACATATTTTGACTCATCCAGTATGGAGTGTACTTTAAAAATAAAGAGCGCAAAAGCAGTAGTAACAATTATGAGAATTATGTACCGTAGGCTGAAAGACAGAAAAAGGCGTTTTACAACGGTACGCACTTCAGTGCCAACCTTTCGTGGCCGACCCCTAAATATTGTTCACAAATTTTTGGAGACCCAACTATTGTAAACTGATTATTGCGGAAGGCCTTCTCGATAAAGTAGTGACTGCTAATTGAAAATATGGGCAGAGATACCTCAATTTTAAGCCTCCTTATTGACAGACCCAAATATCGAGGCCTTGTTTACGTTTTTATTAACAATAATAATAATAATCACTGCAAGCACCGTAGTTACATACAACTATAGGCTAAATACTTACAAGATACAATAACTCTAAATAAAACGAACAAGCAACTTAAGAACATACTTAAAAGGAATGGCGAGAGGAGATGTGAGGGCACTATCTCGTTGGTACACATGGATTGTCTATCAGAAAGTCTTTGCATAAACCCAATACCCTGTGCAAAAACATAATTGTTGTGGTATTTGTTGTAATAGCCATGTTACCAATCATGTTAAGTAATATTTCTTTATTAACGGACCCCAAAAATTTAATTGATATGAATTTCCAGACCCCAAATATTGACATTGACTTCTTCGTATTAAAACCTAGGAGTTTCGCCCCCTCCCCCGCCTATTCCTTTCAAAGAGATCCCCCCTGAAGCTCTTAAGGCTGAAGATTCCTCTGAGCACAAATCAAAGTCTTAATACATTGACTTTCCTAACCTGTTCTTGAAATCTGGTGTCCCGATATCTTGATATATTTGCCCCGTCTATACAGGGTGTTTCAGAAAAAATGCAACCCAACTATAATTGAAAATTCTCAACATATAACAAGGTCTGAATAGATGTTACATATACCGTCTGATAGCACAATCTATCTTCTTTCCAATGATATGCAGTTTGGAGACGTTTATGGAATTGCTTAGCATTTAATTGATATTTTAGTAAGTATGGCCAATTTCAAATACAGCATGCTGCAATAGCAAAATCAACACCTTTTTTACCATAAAAAGTTATAAAAGAGATTTTGTGAAAAATTTTCAGGCCTAGAAGCACTTCAGGTGATGCCCTTAGGTTGGAAACATAAAACGTTATTCCCATGAGATCTGTTTATTAAAAATGAGAAAAAGATCTCAAAAAGATGGGGTTTCGCCTATGTAAATTTCCTACCACTTTCCTGCATCTGAAATAGGCCATACTTACTAAAACGTCAATTAAGTGATGAATAATTCAATTAATACGCCAAAGTTGGATATCATTGGAAAGAAGATAGATAGTGCTTTCAGATGGCATGCATTAAATTAATTCTAATATCATTATGTTTTTAAGAATCTCGAATAAAAGTGGGTTGCGTTTTTTTAAGACTTTCTATAACATTTTTTAGATATAATCTACCGTATAAGCCGGCGGTCCCTTGAAGTACGCTATAGCGGAATTATAGTGTAGTTTTAAAGCCCAAAGAAGAAAAAGTCTGAGGCAAAATCTCACCTGGGCAAGGATTGAAGTTACATTCGACTTTTTCCGTAGATATTCCACCACAGTCTTGACCATCAATACTTTTTGGCGGATTGGAACATGTTCTGGTGCGATTTTGACTTCCACCTCTGCACGGTTTGTTACAAGTTGACCAAATGGACCATTCTGACCACTGACCGTCAACTGAAACAAAAATGTACTTGCAAATCATAACCAGTAGATTTGATCGGCTATAAAGCAGGGACCGCGGAGCCGGGGGGCTGGGGGGGCTGAAGCCCCCCAATAATTTTCAGATAATACTTTTTAGTTTTGTAAGAAATTATGTTTATATCAGCAAGTACCACCTACGGTTCATAACATAAGCACTATGGAAGTCCCAACTATTTTTATCAATAGAAATGAGAACGTAGGATACGACATACAAACTTATCAAAAACAATGTTGGTTCTATTAGGTTCAGTTATGTTGAAAATCTTTATTTCTGAAATTAGAGAGGCTTTATGTTTCCTTATTATGTACGTTTTGAAATGTAATAATTCCGCGAGATTACAAAATTTTTAATTATAAAACACACAAGACTAAAGTGGGGCATTCCTCTCAGGCCCTTGCCCGTAATCCAAAAGATGCTCCGTGGTACATGAACTTTTCACCATCAACTGAAAAATTGCAATACTGTACATTTTATTTATCGATGATCTTATGGTGATTTAGTGGTTGAATATGCTACTAATGAAGATCTTTCCTTGGGCAGGTCTAGCTATGAAAAAGGGCGTTGGTCGCATTCATAGCCAAAGTAGAGGGTGTGGTCGAGAATTTTTTTTCTAGCCCCTCCAATCCAAAATATGCTCCGCGGTCCCNTTCCGCGAGATTACAAAATTTTTAATTATAAAACACACAAGACTAAAGTGGGGCATTCCTCTCAGGCCCTTGCCCGTAATCCAAAAGATGCTCCGTGGTACATGAACTTTTCACCATCAACTGAAAAATTGCAATACTGTACATTTTATTTATCGATGATCTTATGGTGATTTAGTGGTTGAATATGCTACTAATGAAGATCTTTCCTTGGGCAGGTCTAGCTATGAAAAAGGGCGTTGGTCGCATTCATAGCCAAAGTAGAGGGTGTGGTCGAGAATTTTTTTTCTAGCCCCTCCAATCCAAAATATGCTCCGCGGTCCCTGCTATAAAGCTCAAGGTGAAGGTGCGCTTTTTAGCCCCAAGAGCTGGGGTCGCACAATTAGTTAAACGCTAATCGAATCCACGACCCCCTGTCGCGACGCTGAAGAGGTCGGTGGGGCATGAACACCGTCCGCCTTACTGTTCTGGCAGCAAAGTCAGTTGATTACAACACGCCCACAACACCTTCCAGCCCCTTTAGGTCTAAGGAAAAGCAATATTTTACCTGCTAGATATCCGAAACAAATTTTTTATCCATGGGAGATGAATAATGAGAAAGTTAGTTGACTTCAAGGCTCTGTTGTTTTTTTTTTGGTAAACCCGTTTTTATTAAGATGTAAAATTTGAAAAGACAATCTTGCAGGCAAAATATTGACCAATAATCTTTCTCCGGTGCATAACAAAAGCTTTGAAACCAATGAATCATTCCAATTTCTTTCTCCACATCTAAATGTGGAAATAAATTCTTTGCAATCTCCTCAAGAATTTGATGCCAAATAAATGTACCCACACCTTAAGAATCGATCAGCCTCGTTTTTTAAAGCGTCGAAAAATGTTCCGTTTTTCATCGTTTTCGAGTGTTCACACGACGCCGTCTTCAAAATTTGGCCAGTTAGAGTTCCGCTTTCAAAATCTACCGTTTTCAAAATCTGCCGGCAAAAAATGTGCCGTTTTCGTGTGAACGATTTCGCCTATTCATCATATTTTTCGCCGTTTTCAAATTGTGCCGGTATCGTGTGAACGCAGTCAGAGGTAAGGATGCGGATGTATAATTGTATGGTTTCAGCGTAAAGAAACGGAAACTTGATATTACCGGATGACCTTAAAAACTTCACAACCTAGATTGCCCCTGGATTCTTGAAGGAAAAAGTTATGAAGGTATATTTTGTATCAGCATGTATGTAGTTGAAGGGCTTAGCTATATTTTGAGATGTTGCTTTGTCAGTTGTTGCTATGAATGCCCTCCAAAAACCAGAATTTAGAAAATATTAATTCACTTCTCAGTCAAAGTTGAGCTATCGCCAACGTGAAGATGTAACGAAAAGCTGAATTCCAAATTGCCTTGGAAACATGAAATTTGAATAAGGAGAAGATGTCAGTCTTTGTGCAAACAATAGATTTCGCCAGCGCCAGACAAGTTCGAATACATCTCTGTCTTAAACCTTCTCAAATGTTGACTGGAAAAGGATGGAGATTATTTCACTCAAATGCAAAATGCAGGATTCGAAATTTTCTTTGATTCCGGTATTTCGGACGGTAATCATAGATTAAAGTGCCATGCAATGGGTGTGTTCTTTTGACCAACACCATGCTCCTCATTTTTATGCGTTCTTTTGGGATGCTTAGCGATTTTAGCCTGGTTTCCATATAATCGCAAGGAGTCGCAAAGAGTCGCAGCGAGTCGCAATAAAAGTGATCAACTTTGGTTGTGACTCTCTGCGATAATATGGAAACCGGCTAAAAATTTGTCTGCGACTCCTTGCGACTCCTTCCGCTGGCTGTCGCAAGCAGTCGCAGAGATATAAATTTTCTATCGTTGCGCCTCATTGTGATTCGCTGCGATCTGTTGCAATTAATGGAAACCACTGTTCACAATTTGTGCAACTTGTTGCGATAACATCTGTATTGTTTCTGGGATTAATCTCATTTCCGTCCTCAACATTCCTCTCTTCAGGGTCACACAAATTGCAACTCCTTGCGACTCACTGTGACTCTCTCCCGGACTCTCTGTGACTCCTTACGATCATATGGAAACCACTCTTCAGGGTCACAAAAATTGCAACTCCTTGCGACTCATTGCGATTCACTGCGACTCTCTGCGACTCCTTACGACTCCTTGCGATTATATGGAAACCAGGCTTTTCTTCGTTTTTAATTAGAGAAGCAAGCGAATGAAAAACACTGCTAATTCGATATTCTTGTATCGCGAAATAAAGCGTTCTTCCAAACTGCGTCGATTCTACAAAGTGAAACAGTGTGCAACACAGAAAAGCTGTGTTGGTCCAAAAGAATACACCCAGCATCTCAAAAGATAGCCATACCTTTCAAATAAACAATGATATAAAGTGATACAAAGTATGTGCAACAAATTTTGATTCTACCGTTTCACGAAGCTTGTTACGACCTAGCTTGTAAAGGTTTTTGGGTCTTACCTGAACATGGCGGATTATTACAATTTTCAACATCGGTTGAGATTGTGCCGCAATTTTTATCTTTCGTACAGTACTCATATCTTCTTCGTTCTGCCTGACCACACGACTGGGAACATTGGCCCCAATTTGTCCATGCTCCTCCACATAAAGTACCTGGGATAAAACAATTTCATTCTAACAAGCGGCTAGTGTAAAATGCAGGACTTATTTTGTAGGTCACAAAGGCAGGTCACCATTAGGGCCAAGGGCTCATAGGCTGAACAAAGGAATTCTTTTGTGTACAGGATACAAGAGCCACCATCATCGTACTAACGCGTGGAAATGTATATATATTTTTTTTTTATATTCATCTAAAATTCATCTAAAATGTATTTGTCGGCACAGGACAAAGGGTAGTTAAAGGAGTGTTATATTTTTCCCAAAGGTCGTATTATTGCAACGCCTGTCGCTTCAGGATTAATAAACTGGTTATGTCTGTTATGGGATTCAGTCCTATTGTCCTAATGCATGTTGTCCTGCAGGTTATTGTATGTCTAGAAACGTGTTTTAATTAGAAGTTTTTAATTCGAAGAGGGTCTGATATTCTAATCACCTCTTGTCCTCCTTTTCAAACAAAACGTCAAGGAAAAACTATTATAATCTATTCGAAATACTATATTATCAATAAGGAATAAGAATCAAGACTAAAGGCTCCTTAAAAACTGCACTGAGACACATCTTGGCGGTTCCATTGTGCCGTACAATTCATTGCACTTTGACACGTTAGTACAAAGGCGGCTCTCGAATCTTGCACACAAAAGAATTTCTTTGTTCAGCCTATGAGCTCTTGGTGTAAAAGTGGCCTGCCGCAGTGACTCGCAAAAATATTACCTGCATTTTACACTAGCCGTTCTAACAAGAGTGCGTATTATTTTGGGTATCTTCCAAACCGGTAGGTTTCGCAGGTTTAGCTCAAATTTACATGAAAAGCGATTAATTTAGTCGTTCTGTTTTCGGTAGACTTCGGTAGAGATTTTCGGTCGCATTCGTTTGAGCTCCTATGGACAAGGTAGTGATCCGAAGCGTCGGAAATTTTCTGCTCTCGAGTTTGGAAGCATTGCAAAAACTACCGTTTTTAGAATGTGCATTAATTTGGGATATGATATCTCTGCCAAGTCTACCGTTTTCAAACGATTAGCGGACGTCAGATGACCAAAATAATTTGCGCTTCATATACGACTTACTCCACTCGTGAATTCGTACCAATTTGTTCACTCCATTCCATTTACGGCATAATCAACTGTACCAAATATATGCCACTGTAGAGGAGAACAAAATCTCTCTTCGTATAAGCATTGGGGATTATTTTTTTGGCTGAATTCTTGGCCCGAGAATCGTACCAGTGCTACATGGCTTAACTTTCCGAATTTAGGTCCATTTCCAAAAGTGACAAACATAAAATGCTAAATTCCTCAAAATTATATTTTTTGAAGTGTAACAAAATTGTTTTTACTACAATAAAGGTGACTGTTTCTTAGTGCCAATAACAACTTTAGACTGGTGCGACAAAACTCTGACTCGATGGACCAAAAAGATACAGCCTTTATATTAATCATAAAACGAAGGATATCTCTAGCGAAAATGCCGTTCTCTGAAAGTTGAATCTTTTTGCTGCGAAGGAGCATAATATTCTTGGTCAATAGTTTCGTAATGGATTCTGTTTCAGAATTAGCACTATGGAACAGTCTAGGACTTGATAATCGGTTTAAGTCCGAAACGTCGTACAACAAAAAAGTCCGTTCATAGTGCAATTATATATATACTGTATTTATTTGTTTTAACTACAAATGAGTACCTTTTATGTTTCCTAATGCGCATGTGGTTATGGGGCAAGTGTCATGGGACAAGGCTCATGGGGCAAAGGTTGGGTCTTGAAGGGTTTTCAGAGCAAGTTAGGGTAAGATAGCATTTATTTAATTTTTGTAGAATTTGGTCAATTAATTCGACATGAAGCTGATCCGCTAAAATGCAGTCGTCTCAAGAATAACACTTCAAGCGTGAATCCAGCCTAACACCCTAGATTGCAATACTTACTGTTACAAGTAGTCGTAGTTTGGCTATCACAAGAGCTAAATTCCATGTCTCTTCCTGCGCAGCGTCCTTTTGCAAGATTTACCAGCACTTTGCAGTCGGTTGCGTCCTGTTCCAAGCATTTCGGCGATGAGCAGACATCCAGAAACTTTTGACCTTCACTATTTGCAATTTCGTTGTCTTTAATTTGGTCTGTAAATAATGAAACGGAGGCCTGCTATTTTGACATATTCAAAGGCTGGTTTCCACTCATCCTAAGAGCTAAACTGTTGAACAAATCAGGATTTGAATCGTAAACAAATAACTGCTTCTCTACTTTTAAAAAAGCCTTTAAGTGATCCACATTTACATTTTGATTCTACATTTGTTTACATTATTTATGAAATAATATTGTATATAGGTAGTTTATCCTCTTTTTGTTTAGTTAACAGGGCAAGCTGGAAAGCAGTATTTACAAAGATTGATGCTTTTACCCTGAATAAAGAACTAAAAGTGAAATGAAAAAAATAGAGCCTAAAGTGGTCTAATCGATTGATTTCGCGCATGCGCTTCCAATCTTTTCTTGATTGTCCCTCAACCGCTGTTGATCACTATCAATCGCTTGAAAAAGTTAAAACCATTTTACTTTGGGATACAAATGTTGGCTCGTGATGTAGTCTCAAGCAATTCAATAATAGTAAACGCCTATAGGATCTATTTTATTGTGCGCGACGAAGGAGCCTGCTGACTATTAGGAAGCATCGGTGTTTTCGTCCACTATCCAAGCATATTCATTTGGTTTATCGCTTCATCACCGCTCGTTTAAGTTGCTGCAGTTATTGTTCTTTACTGTTATTGTTCGTTGCAAGAAAAGGAATGGCATCAAACGATAGAAAGTAACGAGGGTTACTTTAGCAGTACTTTATTAAAGTGAATATGACGCGAAAATTTGTATTGTCCTACATTATGCAATAAACATCGCTGATCATGATGGTGTAGTTTATTTTCGAATTTGGACTCTCATTTCTTCAGAAAATGGGGTTGAACAGCCTCCACTTTGCTTCGAAAAGTGGCGGTAATTTTGCGAGGTCAGATAGGTCCCTGTGACGTCAAGAGTTTGTGTGGAGACAATAGCGTACAAGTTTTATACAGGAAACCATGATGAAATCCTTGATAAACGGGCAGGTTTGGCTTGTTTATTCACCCTTATAACCGAATAAAACAAAGGAATTTTACTCCTAGTTTCTTGAATGCCTCAAAAACAAATTTACAGTATTTTTAAACATTTTTCTCTCGTCAGTAGTAGTTGGTAATAAAGGCAGTTTTGCAAGTTGCAGGACACGATGGGCGGGACGATGGGATAACACGAAGGTACAAAAGCACGTCTTGCAAACTTTGCATATCTAACTTTATCCCCCACAGGCCAAGTTTTCAAAATAAAATAAATAGTCTTCGTTGCAAAAACTTTCAATATTTGTAGCTTTATGAAGGGACGAATTTCGGTACTTAATGGGACCAAGGCTTTCATTGGAAACGAAGCTTGACCAGGCTTATGATATCCATGCTATAATTTTAGGCGGTTCTACCATCAAAAGACTGATCAGAGACAGGTCTTGCATCAGACTTGTCTTTGGTTTAGTTTGACAGCATGAATAACAAATTTAAAACTTACCGAGGCAAGGTTGTTGTTCAGTATCTTTGAGCCTCATAAAACTTCGACAAATACGATTGCGTGGAAATGAATTGCTTTACCAGATTATTTATCACACACAATATGGCCTAAACCTGTAGACTCTCCATCGTTCACCAAAGACTCAAGCAGTGGTTATGGAATGCAGTCTCAAAGGCGATCTCGCGCTGATTTTGGCACACATAATCCTGCATTTTTCCTTCCCTTCCTATAACATGTGGCTTTTTGGCACTGTAAAACATATGCAAAGATTCCTGCGATGTTAAGTTGTGACCTTCGCATTTCTGTTTACGATCTGAAATCGCGCAGTTGTGTTATTATGCCTATTGTATTTCATTGTTTTCTAACTGAGTCATGCTGAAAGCCCAGATCCAATATCCCCGCAGTTGAATATCAGACCTCACCCGTTGAATCACAGAAAGTAATTGAGTGCTATTCTGTTATTTCATAGAATTTAGGTGTACAACAGGCGACAATTAATTCCTAAAATAGTGTGAGAATATAAATGCCATCGTATTCGAAGCATATCAGTGTGAAGATTTGCTATTTGACATCGTTGAAACCTCAAGAACTCCTTTCATTATTGCACTTTTCCTTGCTATGCTGGTATCTCCATTCTACTTCCCCAAACTCTTGACGTCACGAATCAAAACCCTCCCGGACACTTTTTCGAGCTGAAAGTTGATTTTCAAACGGCGATATCTAAAAAACGGCTTAGTATTGGAAATTTTAATGTTGATATTTGAAATCAGCAAACTCAACTTGACCTTTTTCATCAATAAAAATGTTCGCGTCATATTCACTTTAAATAGAAATTTTTATCTGCACAAGTGTCCAGTTGGTGTGTTTTGACCTGAAATACATCAATCGGTGTCAAATTTGTTGCCAAAAAGTTAGTTCCCCTCGTGGCTGTGGGTGCCTTAGTTACTTTAGTTGCCTCGTTTGCCTTAGTTGCTCTAGTACTGTTCGCTGCTTTAGTTACCTTAGTTGATCTAGTTACCCTTTTTGCCTTAGTGCCCTTTATGTAGTCGTTGTCTTAGGCATAAGAGCCAGGGGGCTGGGAGGGCGGCAGCCCCCCCCCCCCAACGTTGGAAAAATCTACCAAAATCAGTTTTTCGGGCAAAAATCCACCCTAAGTCAGGCAAAAAATCGGTAAACAATAAGACTTTTTATCAAGCAGCCCCCCCCAGATTTTATCTTCCCGTACGCTTTTGGTCGTTGTTGTGGTTGCCTTTGGTGCTTTAGCTGCCCCAGTAACCTTCGTTGTTTTAGCTGCTTTGGTTGATATAGTTGCCTTACTCGCCTTGCCTGCATTAGTTAGCCGTGTAGTTACTGTTGTCATAGTTTCCGTCATTGTTTTGATTGCCTTCGTTGCCCCAGTAGCCTTCTTTGCTTAAGTAGTCTTAGTTGACCTAGCTGCTTTAGTGGCCTTATTAGTATGGTACTTCTTTTCCATGTTAGTGCATTCAATTTGAATCGGTTCCTGATGGAATGTGAAACACGGAACGAAATGAGAATGAGGAACGTAAAAGAACAGAACCATTTTCATGCGAGTTTATCTCCTCACAGCCTGTTGCATTTGCGTATTTTATGTTTTTATTGGAACCAGCGGGACCCCCAGGGCCAAATCTCAGATTTCTTCGCATAATTTCATTCAAATTGCAAAAAATTTCAATAAAATGTTATAAAATCACAAAAAGGCTCTGAAAAATCAGACAAAACTTACGAAACAAAGAGATTCGCGCAAATCGCTTGAAGTCAAAATGAATTCAAAAGAATAAAAGAAAACTGAAAATCATCAGACAAACTTTTTTGGAGAAATTCTGACTTACAACGAGAAGCACATCCCTACAAAATTTGAATTGAATTAGCTTTTTTAAAGCTTCGTAAGTTGCCAATTTTAAATAAAATGATGATGATGATGATGATGATGATGATTAAAAACAGAATGCGCGCATTGACTAATGCCATTGTACTTTGGGGAGAACTCGACGTATTGTTTCTTGTTACCAGTGTCACCTGACATCTGCAATTGCTGAATCATAAACTGATGATAATGTCTGCTTCAGCTCAAGTCTTGGTCTTAGGCAATCTGTATCCTGTAGATGTTTAAATGGTTTTTAACTCTGTCTTTTAAATCAAAACATCCAACAAAATTACTATGTATCTTAGAATGAATTTTCTACTTTTATTTGCTATGGACAGACATTGCTGATGAATTATACTTACTGTCTTTGGTATAGATCTCCACCTCGCAAAGAGTTAGAACATCGTTGTTTAGCAGCTTTACATATACAAATCTCCCGTCTGTAATTTTATTGCATTTAAATGTCCTTCTTTCTCCTGCGGACATTGTTTCTCCGTAATAACTGCATCTGAAATTGAGAAATGCAGGTTTATTAACCCTATAGTGGTTGGGCTATCAGAACTACCCTATTTTGGTTGGGGGGCAAAATAACCCCCCCCCCCCTACCTAACTCTTGACTGATAATAGGTAGAGCAACCAGATTTGGTCTGCTAATTGCCCCGGGCATGTAATTTTCAAAAATATAAAAAGTAACCTAAAATTTGCCACAGATATTGCTCACGTCAGCATTTTCCTTTGTGTGGTCCAGAAAAGCGGCAAAATCAGCCAAAATCAGGAAATATGAGATAAAATCAAATTTAGAGCACAATTTCCATCCAAGCATAAAAATTATGATAGAATACATCAAATAACACTACTCTGCAAAAGAAATTTGCCAAATATTGCGATTTTGCTACTTTTTTCGCGAGAATTGAGATTTGAGAATTTGCGATTTTGACAGGGTCAGTCCCGGAAAATTGCCTCCCTCCCCCTCATTTTTCCAAATATTTCAATGAAACTTTATGGGTACTTGCACAATAGGTAGTTGCTAAAAGTCAAAGAGTTTCGTTGTTTTATTTTTTAACCTTGCGGAGTTATCAGAAAAAATTTACTAGGGGAGGCAAATTTGCCCCCCCCCCAACCAAAATAGGGTTAAGTTAAAGGGAATTTGAGCATATTTAAGTCTTTGATAAAAATAGCCTTCCCAAGATAATAGGCATTGACATTCACCGAGCCATATTTAGGTAACTGATCTATATCAACAGGGAATACTGATCTCTGATTGGCTAGAATTTGGATCTGATTTTTATAAGAAACTACGAATGTGACAACCCCTGGTAACTACCCCGATGAGAGTTTTAGATTTTCGCAGAAGCCCTGGGGATCGAAAAAAAATTGTTACTTTTCACCGGGAGCTCCAATTTTGTATCGAAGACAGCATGCATTTCGGTCAAAATTGTATCTGCGTGGATAGGATTTCTCAAATTTGCAGCCGAGATTTCACTTGTGTGGTGCTTTGTAGCGGGGAGATTGACATCTTGTCCAGGAACAGAATTTGATTCATTTTTACACCAGTGAAATCACCGGGGTAGAATGTGCCGGGGCATTATATACATGGGTTTAATGACGTTCCTCGTTCCGTTCCGTGTTTCACATTTCAGAAGGAGCCGCATCAAAGGTGTTGGTTACGTGGCAGTGCAGTCTCCCTATCTTGCCTGTCTTGCCTTGCAGTCTCCCTGGTTTTGATTCAGTACGTGCTGGGTTCGCAAGGAAAACACACACTTTCCTGTTACACGATGAGAAAGAATATTTATTCATATCGACTTTGCTTTTTTAGAATTATAATTTTAGGCACAACAATGTTGATACTTTGCCTGATGTTCACACCATGGTCCACACCCACAAGACGAAAAAACCTCGACCGATTCGAGAAGAAGAAATCACACTTTCAACGACCGTCCAGTTCGGCAAACATATTGATGAGCAGTTCATCTACCATCTCACTCACGAAGAAAGAAGTAGATTTAGAGCTTGGCAAGAGATTCGAATTGTACGTTCGACTAACTAATACAGTGTCGTTTCGGCAGCAATTAGATGCCTGGCTATTCCGAAGTATGAATTTATTCTTTGCAAAGTATTTGGCCTCAACTGTTGTCGTGCTAGATAGCGAAAAATCAGCAGATTGGGACTACGGAAAAGTGCTTTTGAAGCGATACTCACATATGAATTTAAGATTATGTTTTATGAATCCCGTACCTGGAGATATAATTCATTTTTTTGGTAAGGAAAGAATGTATCTGGATATGATGCACGCGGATTTTTGTACCAAACGAGAATTTGTCGGTTTTGTAGATGTAGATACACTGTTTGTTACTGCAGTCACCGAAGATTTATTATTTGAAAATCAAAAGCCAGTAGTAACAGGAAGAATTGGCATGCCACGTATACCTTGCTGGATTGCCACTGGTGAGTATATTCTTGGATACAAGCAAGTTCTGCAATGCATGTCATATTTTCCAGTTGTGTTTAGAGTTTCACATATTGTCGAGATGAGAAAACACGTCGAGAAGCTCCACAACAAAACGTTTCTAGAAGTGTTCAAGATAGCCCCGGAGGTAATAAACGTAGATGGGTCGTGCTTCTGTCATTACAGCATCATGTGTAATTACGTTTGGTATCATCATCGCGAGGCATACGCTTGGCATCTGCAAGTAGTACCACGTGGGAAATGGAATGGCATTGGAGCAATACCAAGTATGGTTAATGCAAATTACTTTGAAAATGAGGTACTGGCAGGCGAGAAAAAACCGATACCAAGATCGTCAGTGCATGCAAGGCATTTAATGGTCAAAGGAGAATACTTAGATGCTATAGTTCCACCAAAGAATTTAACGAATAGACTCATGAAAGAGGGCATATGTCATTCATTTGGATTTGAATTATGCCCCGAGAAATGTGCTGAATTTGAACCTAATAAACTGCAAAAAAGTTTGTTTGAATTTGAAAACTATCGATGGCAATGGGACAAACGGTGTTATGAAATGCAAGTAAAACATTACTTGAAAGTAAATGAATTAATTACGTCACATCCAGAACAATTTTATCTAGACGTAAAGAATAGCTCAAAAATTTGCACTGTACTCGATAAACTGTAGGACAAACCAGGAAATAGTTTAGACTTACGAACACCTCAGGAAATTTAGCCAGAAGGGTAAATGATTTTTCACGTAAAATTCCTTAATTTCTTCTTTATTTGAAACTATTTAGAATTTCTTAATAATGAAAGATAGTCTTAAAAACTGTTTTATTTAACTGACACCATAACTAGACATACTGCGCATATTTCGAGAGGACATGAAAACATACTTGTAATAGGACATGAAAACATACTTGTAATGCTGTGAAAGGTGCCTGACGAAAAATCTTTCAATATGTTCGTTTAACCCTTTAAGGCGCTGGTCCCAATTTTCAAATTTTGGTCCCAGAATCATAAAATGTAAAAATAGTTCGATTTCACTGGAAATTGGTGTAGGCCCAATCACAACTAGAATTCCATTGTGAACTTATTTTTCAATAAAATGCGATCTAGGGAGCCAAAACGGAAACGGGGGTTGAAAGTAGGGGCAATATTATCAAACAAAGAGTCAAACAGAGACAAAATGTCAAACATAGTCAAATTGCCTAAACCTTTGCACAAACTCCATTTCTAAGCCGTAGAAACTAATTTTGGTACTATTTTTACAATAAAATTTGATTTAGGGGGTCAAAATGGGGGTTTAAAGTTCGGTCAACATTCTCTCAATGGTCACATAGCCATGTCCCTAAGAATTTAAATTAATTTCAGACATCACACTCTTGCAATCCATTTAAAANTCCAATTTATCAAGTAGTCTCTGTATAACAAATCTTCAAACGTGTGAAGTTCTTTTTGGTGCACCCAGTAAGAAATAAAAGTTGCAGAAATTATGTTGAGATTTTCAGACATTTTTGCAAGTTTTGAAGCCTCATGTTTAGAAAAAATCGCAAATGTTTCGGAAAAAAAAGTTAAATTTCAACATAGCAAACTCCAATATTTAATTCAAGACCTTGGCAATTCAACAAATTTCGATACTTTATCGCAAGAAACCGTCGAAATACATTCCTGCAATGCGTCAGACTAAGACACTTTTTGCCGAAAAAGGGCACTTCGGCCCTTTTGACAAAAAGGGCAGGGGTCTGGACCCCCAGGACCCCCCCCGTAGTTGCGCGCCTGCAAAATGTCAAACATAGTCAAATTGCCTAAACCTTTGCACAAACTCCATGTCTAAGCCGTAGAAACCAATTTTGGTACTATTTTTACAATAAAATTTGATTTAGGGGGTCAAAATGGGGGTTTAAAGTTCGGTCAACATACTCTCAATGGTCACATAGCCATGTCCCTAAGAATTTAAATTAATTTCAGACACCACACTCTTGCAATCCATTAAAAATTAAGCGAGTGACGAGCTTTTAAATGTCAAGTTTATGCGAAAGCAGAAACAAGAGGCCCCTAATTACGTGAACCTCCACTAGCCGGAAAAATCGAGCTATTCGACTTTTCCGCGATTACACATGCGCAGGTAACATCCGAAATAATGTAGCTGCGGATAAATTCTAGTGTTACAGAGTAGGATCTGCTTCTACTTTTCGCCAAATCGCTCTCTCAAAGAACCAATCAGAGCGCTTGGAAAACCTGTTAGCAGGGAAACGGAAATTGAACATCGAGCAGAACAAAGGAAATGGAGGCGAAAAAATTTCAATCGTGGAAATTTTTCCGCCTTATGGTTATAATGACCCTTTGCACTTGCAAAAATCTGACGCGAAATAAGTCGAATTGCTCCACTTTTTCCGGCTAATGGAGCAAAGAAGCTCCAAAATCGAGGCAAAAGAAGGTTATCGAATCTCATACCTTCCATTAATATCAAAGCGAACCATATAGCAATTCGAAAGTAATTTAATTCCTATAACCATTGTCAAATTCGCCGTAGAATGCAAGTATCCATAACATTAAATCCACGAGAGACTGAGTCATTTTCAAACTATGCTCGACAGAATTCCTCAAAGCATCCATACGCTTCAATAAATTTTAGAAAAAGTTAGGTTGCCGACTCTTTCCAAATCCTATTGGGTTTGCTTTGAAATAAACGAGAAACAAAGGATAGGCCCCATGTTACTTTCAAAATAAATGCTATCAAGAAGCCTCTGGTTCAAGCTTTCACACAAACTTGAACTTCAAAAACTAGATATTGAAGATTTAAACGGTCAAATTGCTAGGTATTCAGCTAGATTATAAGCTAAATTTTGAACAGCACATCTCTGAACTCTGCAGAAAAGCTGCATCACAACTCAATGTTTTAAAAAGACTCAACAATTTATTGGCTTTAACAAAAGAAAAATCCTTGTCCAAAGTTTTGTATATTCAAATTTCGATTGTTGCCCTCCAGTGTGGTACTTCTCATCAGCTAAGGCTTTGCAAAAAATTGAAAAGATTCAAGAACGTGCCCTTAGATGTTTATACAATGATCACCGTACCTCTTATAGTGGCTTACTTTTGAAGTCAGAAAGATGCACTATGCATGTTTCTCGTCTAAGAGTTCTTTGCATAGGGATTTCTAAGACATTGAAAAATCTAAATCCATCTTTCATGCATGAGATTTTCAAAATAAAATCCTCTATTTACGCATCACGAAACCCAAATGATTTGCAACATTATAGACCAAATCAAGTCACATTTGGTTCCAATAGCCTTCGATCACTGGTACCTCAAATCTGGAATGGACTGCCAAGTGATATGAAATCTGCCGAAAATTTAAGCAATTTTAAACATATGATGAAAAAGTGGGATAGCCCACACTGCAAATGTCATGCTTGCCAGTATATGTCCGAAAGTTAGTTCTTATTTATTTAGATTAGTAAAATATATACTGTAAAAATATTTATTTAGTTACATTTATTTATCGATTTGGATTAGTTTGCCTTGTACATATATTTGTTTATAGTAAGCTCGATGTAAATATTGATATAAAACAAGTTGACAAACAAACAAGGTGAATCTTCAGCAGATTAGTACAATTGTCGTGTTTAAAATTGATGAAAGGTCTCAGAGATAGGGCTATCGTACATGGAGCTAATTCATTTTATCGTTATTTCATCAAACGTCGAATAATTTTTTGGAACACCCTGCAGACTTAAGCTCACCATCACACTTGGGGGAATAATTCCAAAATAATCTATCACAATATTCAAAGTAAACTAAAGCCATTTGTTTTTATACAGAGCACCTTTTTATAAGTACATATATTCAGAAGTGTGATTCGTACGCAATGTGCTGTGGTTAGCCAAGCTCCACGGCCGCATTTAATTCATCAGCCAAACCATTAAAAGAACATTAAAAAAGTCAAAGAAGACCTTGTTTCTATAATGGCCCCTTTTTTCGAAAAGCAGTTAAGAAAAGAAACATTTCATCGCTCGCAGAAGTTTATGTAAAAGGAGTGTGGAATATCGGCTTTAACCACTGCGCGATGAACATTGATTTTAAGCGATGAGCCTTCGTCGCACAAATGTTCATCGCTTTTCTCGTCGCTTTTGCTTCGTCGTCCAAACGTTCCCACTGAGTTATGAATTATCATCGCTTTCCTCAATCTCGTCCCAGAATGAGTTCGTTGCTACCTCTACTATGGGATACAAGTAGACTTGCCCCATGTCTATTTCCTGCAGTCCGTCTGACCGATCCTTTTCCCATTGTTTCTTTACCGAATGTTGGAATGGCGGATCCGGGAAATATGGGAAAGGGATCGGTCAGACCAACTTCAGTAAATAGACTTGGGGCAAGTCTAGGATACAAGAGGCTATTCATTTATTTCATTTCATTTAATCTTATTTATCCACGCCATCCATTCAGTTATAATACAAACAAAAAAGTTAATTACAGTGAAAAGTTACAAGAATATACTCTATAGATCTAAAATGATATTATCCCTAAGTACTGATCTCCATGGATTCGTGCAAACTGGTTTTTGTTAGCTCAAAAGGTGAAATTTAAACTATTTTTTGAATTGTACCATGGATCCGGTATCTCTGATGTGCTGTGGGATACTGTTCCAAGCTTTTGCACTTGTGTACAAAAAAACTTCTCTTAGTATGTTCTAATGTCAATTTTTCTACATGGAGATCCTTCCTGTTCCTCGTGTTGTATTTTGATAAGGCAGACCTTTCTATAAACTTACTTTGTAGGCTTTCAGGATAAAGCTGATTGCCAATTTTGTAGGTCATCAAACATCATCAATTGATTTACGTTTAGAGATCTCTTATTCCAATCGTCTGTTACCTTCGAAGATTCTATCAGATCGAATGCCCTGTTCTGATATTTCTGCAGAGTGCTAAGTTTGGTATCGGAGAGGGCTCCCCATACCACGTTAGCATACCTTAAATGGCTTTGCTTTCAATAAGTGCTTAATACACATTAAACAACCGAGATTGTGGTAAGATGCTTTTCAGCTTCCTGTGCGATGCTAGGCCACCAGCTACTTTCCCTTTGACTGATTTTTACTGTTCATTCCAGCTTAGCTTATCGTCAACAGTAAGTCCTAGATACTTCGTTTTACGAACCTTGTTTTATTCTAGTACCATCCAAATAAGCGGTGGTAGCTCTGGTAGTTTGCTCTGCCTTCGAGGATGAACCATGAACTCAGTTTTCTCGGGGGTGGTGTATACTTAGCTTATTTGTGCTCGTCCATGCAGATATGTTTTCTAATTCAGCTGGAAGTTCTGCATTAGATCTCCAAGCTCATTCGATGAGAATGAAACTTCCGTCTCATCTGCATACAGGTTAGCCTTCGAGGATTTTAGGCAAGATTCAAAATCATTAAGATACACGATGAACAGCAGTGGGCTTAGACAAGATCCTTGCGGTATCCCACATGTAACTGGCCGGGAACCCGACTTGTGGCCGTTTAATGAACAGTACTGTTAACGGCTACTAAGATACGATCTAAACCACTCAACCTCTATGCCATGTACTTTCAGCTTTCTGATAGCTTTCTGATAAGTATTTCATGATCTACCGTGTCAAACGTTTTCTTTAGATCGAGAAAGAGTGCAAAGTTGACATCGTTTTTGTCTACATTCTCGTACCAGTAGTCTGAAACACTTATCAGAGAGGTGATAGTCGAATGCAGTTTACGATAGGCAAATTGGCTCATTGTCAATTTTCTTTTAGAGAGATGGAGGTCGGATGATTGATCATGCACAACTACTTCAAATAATTTTGCAAAAACAGAGAGAATTGAAATAAGCCTGTGATTGTTTTTTCTCATTTCGAGCTCCAAAAAGTTGAAAATTGATGTGATTTTTTCAATTTGATAGGCTATTAAAAAAAATAGCAATCATAAATCATTTATCGAGAACTTCCTAATTATTCAAATAATAGCATTATGATTTAGTCATTGAATAACAATCATTACAGTGTTACTGTATTTCTTGGAATCGAGGTGGATAATTAGCGTTACCTAGCCAACTGTAAATCCATAATGCCTGCTGATCTGTCCGCTTTTTTAACCGACTTGTGCAATGTGTAATGTGTACCAGGGTACCAGAGTACCAGGGTATTCACTCAGCTTCGTGAAAAGCATATGATGTAAGAACATCCTGAGAACGAGGTTGCGCTTTCCTCGTCGGTTGTTATGCTAATGCGATGAAAGTTCATTTGACGATTATATCAAACAATAGGTAAGCGACGAGTCAAAGCGATGCATATCAAAAGGTTTCTATATTCATCGCTTTCCTCATTGCATAAAGTTTTAGCGATGAGCTAAAAAGTTTCATCGCTATGTCGTTCCCACTGAGCAATGAATTTTCATCGCATTTGAAAAATAAGCGATGAGAAAAGCAATGACGGTTCATCGCACAGTGGGAAATAAGCTTTTAAAAATCATTAGACCTAATTGGCTAAGGTTTGTTTTACCCATTTCAAGTCATGTGACCATGCTCTTGGGAAGTTTTCGTGTCCTATTTTTTGGATTCATGGCACATGTTTTCATTACATGAAATATGTCCAAGAAATCAAAGATGTTTATGAAGAGATTGATCACTTGACTTGAATTAGGTGTAAACAAACCGTAGCCGATTTCTCCATTAAAAACGAGTAATAGCAAGGTCGAATAAGAGTAACTTACAAATCATTCATATCTGGATCTCCGTCAACATCGCCAACTCTGATCTCAAATTGCCTCAATCTGTAATTGCAACAATCGCGTCGATTATTTAAAATGACCTTATAAACTGGTTGAATAATCCCAAGATCGACTCTCCACCATGGTTGATATTCTTTTGTTGTATGAGTGCATGATCCAGTGTTCCAGTAACCGTTTTGGATCCCATCTACAGCTCTTGATGCCACTCCACCATCAGAAGTTGAAGACTGCGAGGTCGGTCTTCCACGAGCAATATTACCTGTGCGATTAAATATCATGATATTGCATTGAAAGTCAAATGTTTTCGACTCAACAGCAAATCGTCATACCGGTGCGCCAAAAAAAGTTCAGAGGTTTGAAAATTGCTAACACCTAAACAACTGGATTGATTTGAATCAATCCAATTCTGCTTGATGGGTGAAAGACCAAAGTNGTAATAGCAAGGTCGAATAAGAGTAACTTACAAATCATTCATATCTGGATCTCCGTCAACATCGCCAACTCTGATCTCAAATTGCCTCAATCTGTAATTGCAACAATCGCGTCGATTATTTAAAATGACCTTATAAACTGGTTGAATAATCCCAAGATCGACTCTCCACCATGGTTGATATTCTTTTGTTGTATGAGTGCATGATCAAGTGTTCCAGTAACCGTTTTGGATCCCATCTACAGCTCTTGATGCCACTCCACCATCAGAAGTTGAAGACTGCGAGGTCGGTCTTCCACGAGCAATATTACCTGTGCGATTAAATATCATGATATTGCATTGAAAGTCAAATGTTTTCGACTCAACAGCAAATCGTCATACCGGTGCGCCAAAAAAAGTTCAGAGGTTTGAAAATTGCTAACACCTAAACAACTGGATTGATTTGAATCAATCCAATTCTGCTTGATGGGTGAAAGACCAAAGTATTTTTGTGGATTTTGCTTGTGCTTTCATGAGTACTGGAAATTAAGGTAAATTCGACTTTAAAAAATTCCGTGTTTGCAAATTCCTGGAAAAGGGCCTAAAACACTAGATCAAATTTTAAAGAAGCTTCTAACTCCGAACAATGTAAAAGTACAGCTTTTCAAGGGTATCGGATTTTGTCTGCACAGTTATTGCCATTGGATCGAAAAACTTCAGAATTTGTCTAAAAATTCATTTCCTATAACCCCTGAGAGAGATTAATTGCTATTGCGTGTTGTTCTGTGTGAGAAATTCCTCACGATTCGATCGAATGTTTTAGGCCCTTTTTCAGCCATTTTGCAAACAATGAATTTTCGTAAAGTCGGATGTACTTTGTTTTCCTTGCTCATAAAAATGCTAGAAAAATCACAAAAATAATAGGCATAAGAATGAAATTTTATACCCCAGTTAAGCCTGGTTCACATTAGGTCGTTGCAGTCGCTGGGATCGTTGGGACGAACGACCCAAAAGACCCAAAAGACTGAATGCGAACAGCGAAAATAAACTCCCCAATGACCCTGACGATACCAACGACTGAGTTTTTGTTGTTCATATTCCGTCATTTTGGTCTTTTGAGTCGTTTGTCCCAACGACCCTAGCGACTCCAGCGACTGCAACGACCTAATGTGAACAGTGAACAAGGCTGCGAGGGTTTTGTTTATAAAAAGAAAGGTTTCCCCTCTCCAACAGGTAATTCCCTATTGCAAGGAGATTGTTTATCCACTTAGTACGCTGCCTACCTCGCATCTTGTTGTTTGACAAAAGAATACGTTTTATTAAAAATCAGTCTTTTGCAGTTTGTGTTCCGTAGACAATAAGTTAAGAAATTTTTTGATTTAGTTTTGCGATTGTTTAAAACCAATCTTCTAACATGTTTCATTCGTATTTGGACACGGAAAGCAAAGGAAGCAAAGGCGCTGCAAAGATCTGCCGTTTGATTTTGCGTTTTATTTCACCCACCCACCCACAACCTAAAATTGTACTATGCTCTTTCTTTTCATTGTGGGGATCTTCTGCACTGGTTTGTGGAGAAAAATCTGAAATTTTTTCTTAAACCCCCAGCTATTTCGGTTGCCGCGGAGTGCACGTTTGGCCAGTGTGTTTATCCCAAACTTGTGCCCCTGTGACGAGAGAACCCTACCCTCGGTAAATAGCAAATTTTATATTTGTGATCCTCTGAGGGGCCGTATTAATTTGTTTATCTATCTGAAGCTAAGAATTAACTTCAGTCTTCCTGCTATCAAGCGAATTTCGATTCATTCAAATCCATCCAGTACTCTAGGGTACTACGATTTTTTAAAAGCCGTCTGAACTTTTCTTGGCGCATTCGGTATAATAACCGAAATTGTATAGTCTGTGTTTCAGACTCGACGGAGGAGGACATTTTCCTCCTACGTAGAATTTGAAACGCAGACAGAACATATGAGAATAGATAGAGAGTCCTGAAGGGTAAAATCGGATCTGGGAGTTGCCTAAAATGACAGTCTGGGAATGCATAAGCGTACGGGACGAAAAAATTTGGGGGGGCGGCCCAACACAAAGTCTATTGTTTACGAAAATATTTGCCCGACTTACGTCGGATTTTTGCCCGAGAAAGGCTGATTTTTGTAAATTTTTCCAACGCTGGGGGGGCTGCCGCCCCCACAGCCCCCCCGCCTCGTACGCTTATGTGGGAATGGGATTTTGTGCTGGGACTTGATGAGTTGGGACTGGGAATACCAATGGCAAAAACGATAGACAGGAATTAAGAATTGATCAAGGACTGCATATACCTTATTAAAAGAATAAACGCCCCATGATGATTTCAAAAATGTTAATGTACCGGGTTTCCCAAATTAAGGGTAACAGATTTGATCGGGGCTAGCGATGCCAGTTTAGCACCAATCAATTCACAATAGCTTTCAAGCCAATCCTGAAAAGTTAACTTGAACAAAGCTACATTGTTTATTGATACTGGTGCTTTCAAAGATGAAATATTATTCTTGAAAATTCAAATTTGACTCCACCTCCAAACCAGAGCTTAGGCGTTTTGGCCTAAGCAAATTCCTGAAGCACAGCGAAATTAAGAATCAAAATTAAAGAACAATTAAGAAATGCACGACAGGTGAACTCTAGCAAATACCTTATAATACTAGCAATAACAATAGTCAGTGAGTGCGGCGTTTTTGCCTTTCCTTTTCCCTCCTCCGCACTTTCATTTCATTTTTTTTCATTTTAAAATTATTTATCCACGGTAGCCCCGTCAGTATGACTGCACTGCAGAGTAACAGGCCTCTGTGGTTCTGTTGACGTTGCAATTCTTTGTTCAATTTGAATTGAAAATTCAATCACCCATGGAAAGTTGTTTTGTGACCACAACTGAAATCAGACAGCAACACATTCCACAAAACAAGAGAGAGATTAAGGTTTCATGCCCTTGACGTTTCATGATTGTGTGATCACAATACGTTGTTTACATAGATTTTGAATCGAAATTTTTGAATCTCGATATCGGAAGGTTTTATTCAACTTGAATAGATATGCGGCTCCGCCGCAATAATCTAATTTTCGTTCAAATTTTATAAATGAGGTTTAGACTTTGTTTAAACTGAGTTAATCCATCTAAGGGAGGTACGGTTTGAGGTGCTCACCCCATTATCCCGGGCTCCATTCCTTCCGGGTAGCTGGGCTTGCATCTTTCCATCCGGGAACTTCATTTATTCGCTGTGCTTCAAGAATTTGCTAGACTTGCCCCAAGTCTATTCCATGAAGTCCTTCCGACCGATCCCTTTCCCATAGTTCCCGAATGGCGGATCCGGGAACTATGGGAAAGGGATCGGTCGGAAGGACTTCATGGAATAGACTTGGGGCAAGTCTAAGAATTTGCTTGATCAAGTCTACAAGCTATATGTGAGACCTCATCTCGATTATGGTGACATAATCTATCACAAACATGATCCCGACATGAAGCTTGATTTCAAGCAGGCAAAGACTCTATGAGGAATTAGGATGGAAGTACCTGTACCAAAGAAGGTGGTTTCGTATCTTGTCTCATTTTTATAATTTGAAAAAGTCACACTCTCCTGCATATTTATTTGCTGAAATCCCAACTGAGCGTCATCTTATGTATAGTCTTAGGCATCCGCGCATTTATGACCAAGGTATGGCAAGGATTAATCGTTTTTCAAATTCATACTTTCAAAACGTGCTCAGTGAGTGGAACTTGCTCAATGATGACATAAAAAATTCATAGACTATTTGCGAATTTAAGAACAGATTGCTAAAAATCATAAGACCTGTAAAAAACTCTGTTTACAAAGTCTTCGATATATTAGGTGTTGCAGTGGCGTGCTGGCAGGGGGGCAAGGGGGGCAAGGGGGGCAAGGGGGCAAGTGCCCCCCCTGTGAGTGAAATATGAGGGGCGCCAAAGCGCCAATCTCTATACGCATGGGCGCCGAAGGCGCCCTTTTAAAATTGCTTATCAAATATGGGAGTTTCCTCCGAGGATTCCTCTAAAACTTGAGAAATATTTCCAAAATTCAAAGATAGGAGAGTGAAGTTACTTGGAAATTCTAAATTTGAAAGAGCTATAACTTCTCGCATTTTTGTTGGGCCTGATACAAAATGCATATCGCGATATGAATGAAAAGAATGAAACGATTTCACAAACGAGACGTTTTCACAACTCATATGAAGCATGCTAATCAGTGGCGGTGCCACGGGGGGACTGGGGGAACTTGTCCCACCCCCTCCCACTTCTCTCCAAAGTCGGTTTTTCTATTTCCAAATCCGTAGAGAAATTGTCAAAGGAGGGGTAAGGCAGTTAGATCCTGAATTTTGAGGACAAAAAAAAGGCGTTTCTTAGCAATAAAAAGGGCGTTTCCCAAGGACAAAAAGGGCGTGGTCCTGATGTAGGGTGCCCCTTTCGTACACCCGTCTTTCTGTAGTCACGTGACTCAGTTGTAGTATTTATATTTCGTTTAGGCCATTTATCTTTATTCAGTTACAGTCTTTCGCAGTAAGCTAAACTTCTATCGAATATAGTAACTAACATTACTGTAACTGAATATTCAAATATGGATGCGAAAGTAAAGTGTTTTGATCTTTGATGGCACTGGTGACGTGAATGTATTTGTTGAGAAAGTTTCACTTTACTCGTCATTGAAGGGATACGATGGTGAGAAAGCTGCCCAAAATCTAGCAAGCAAGCTTGAGGGTCGTGCCTTCGATGTTTATATGCGGTTATCCACTGCTGACAAAAAAGATGCAAATAAAATAAAGTCAGAATTACTGAAGGAGTTTGAAAGTGGAAATTTAGACAGAGAAGCGGCAATCGTGGAGCTAAACAATCGCAGACGAAAGTCAGATGAATCAGCACAAACCTTTGCTTACAAAATAATCGAGTTAGTCAAGCTCGCATACCCTTCTTTCGACGATAGTACACGCAAGACAATCGCCAAAGATTATTTCATGAAAGGTGTTCACCCAAAGATGCAAATTTCATTGAAATCTCTGCCAAGTTTTACTGATGCCGATATCGACAAGCTGGCAACGGAGACAATGAGATTGCAAATAGCTGGTATTGATTCATTTGCCTCTAATAAAGCTCAAGAATGTATGAGTGTTGACGCAATTGCAGAAAAAGTGATTGAAAAATTGCACAGTACATCAATTAACATTCACGGGGGTAACGACGGGGGTAAACAAGAAACCGCAACGGCAAACTTTGTCGGAAATCAATGGCGCGGGGGGTACAAAAGAAGAGGAAGTCGAGGTAATCTTCCCTACAAATCTTATCAGCCCAAGCCAGGAAATCAGGGAAATAACCGCCCATCGCAAAGAGGGAGAAAGTGTCGCACCTGTGAAAGCCCAGAGCACTTTTTTCGAGAGTGTCCCCTTCGTTTTTGCCAAGCTTGCGGGAATAAGGGTCATGATGCTTGGGATTCAACCTGTCCCAAGTATCAATGACTAGCCGGCGGTGACAAAGAAACTTGTAATTTTACCGAAGAATTTTCTGCTATCCTTAATGTCAAGTTTGATAACAAGAAGGTAAACACTTTATTAGACACTGGCGCCAGCTGCTCCTTAATTGATCTAGGAAGCCTACAAACCCTTGGCTTAGACACGAAAATTAACACAACTGAACATAAATTAGTCGATGCATCTGGTCGAGAAATGAATATAATTGGATCTGTGATAGTGACCATAACCTTGGGTGGTGTAAACATAACGCAAAATTTGAAAGTTCTCAATGCAAAAACGTACAAACATGTATTATTGGGCCGAGATTTTCTTTCAAATTTTGGAACAATTGAGTTCGATATGGTTGCTAATAGAGTAAAGCTCGGTAAAGAATGGTTTTTATGTGTTTCTTCAAAAGTGAAAGAACCTGTTAGAGTGCAAAACAATGTATCTTTGCCTCCTCGCTCCGAAAGCGTAGTTAATGTCACATGCAGAAACTCATTATCTTTGATAACTGCAGACTTCGAACCAAAGCCTATAGGAGGAACAATGGGTGTGTATGCTACGCGTTGTAGAGTAATTCCTGATTTAGATGGTATCTTTCAGATAACCTTACTGAATGTCAACAATGAAGAAGTAACAGTGAATTCCAGGAAATATGTTGGTAATTTAACCAAAGTCAATGAAACTGTTTCCAAAGTTGATTCAAATGACAACAAAAATCCAACAAGTCCTCAGCTGAACGTAGTTCACGGAAGCAATATTTCTGATGATGAAAAGGATCAGTTAATGGCATTAATTTCCAAATATAAGGATATTTTTGCCTCTAACCCAAGAAAACCGACACCAGTACGGAATATGACGCATCGTATAATCACAAACGACGCTCAACCAGTTCGAATGAAACCATATCGTATTGCTCATGCTTGGGACAAGGAAGTAAGTGATCAAGTACAACAAATGCTTGACAACGGCATCATTCGACCATCTTCATCGCCGTGGAATGCCCCAGTTATTCTCGTTAAGAAAAAGGATGATTCCATGCGCTTCGTTTGTGATTTCCGAGGGCTTAATAATGTAACCAAGAAGGATTCATACCCTCTACCACATATTCGTGACGTGATCGACAAAATGCAAGGGGCGAAATTCTGGACAACTCTGGATGCTGCCTCTGCGTATTGGTCGATGCCCGTAGCGGAAGAAGACAAAGAGAAAACAGCGTTCTCCGTGCCCAGGGGTAAATTTGAATTCAACGTCACACCATATGGCCTATGCAACGCTGGAGCGTCTTACCAAAGGATGATGGATATCACTTTATCTGGTCTTCCTTCAGATCGAATCTTGGCTTATATGGATGACATCGTGATCTTCAGTGGAAATTTTCAAGAACACCTCCATAATCTTGAGCAAGTATTTCAAAGATTGCAATCATCGGGAATATCGTTAAAGCCCTCGAAGTGTGTGTTCGCCAGCGACAAGGTCGATTTCCTCGGCTTCGAGCTTTCAAAAGGAGGAATTAAACCACAAGCCCGGCTCACAGAAGCAATAGACAATTACAAACGCCCAGAAACTAGAAAAGAATTAAAAGGATTTCTGGGACTTGCCGGATTCTACAGGTCATTTATTCAAAATTTTGCCGATATCTGCCAACCCTTAAACAAGCTAACTAGCGAAACCGTTCCCTTTCAGTGGGATGATTCTTGTGAAACTGCCTTCTCTGTTTTAAAACAGAAACTGTCATCCAAGCCAGTTTTAAGCTTTCCCAAATTGGGGGAACCGTTTATCGTCGAAGTCGATGCTAGTAACCATGCAGTTGGTGGAGTTTTATCACAAGTTGGAAACGA
>REGM01000058.1:1258702-1270132 GCA_004194415.1 Aurelia aurita | reverse complement strand
CATCATCATCATCATTTATTTATTTATAAAGTAGGCTGAACAAAGCAATAGCTAAAATTACAGCTAATTAAGGCCTACTTATTTACATAATTTACAAATCTAATAGAAAAAACAATAATGTATCAATGCATATGTATATAACTCTAATTACAGGAACTTCAGTCTATCCTGTTATGAACCCAACCTGTTGTACATATACTTTACAAAGCCTACAGTTGCATTTATCACCATTCCAGCACCTTATTTGCTTTTTGAAAATTGGAAGGGTGCTGGAGTCTTTTATCTCGTGTGGTAACAGTTGCCACATTCTATTACCAAGGAAAGCTATTGTCTCGATTCCAAAGGACGTAGTGCGTACTTTTGGAACCTGTGCGTCGGTCCCATGCCTTAATTCGTAGCCAGTGTTTCGCTGCGTGAAGATATCCTTCATAAAAGTTGGATTTAGATATATTTTTGTTTTAAAGATCTCAGTCATAAGCAACTGTAGGTTTCTTATATGGATGGGCACTGAATTAGTCTGCTCCAGGAGAAAACCAAAGTCATGTTCGTAATCTTTTTGTGCGATGCGCAAAGCCCTTTCATTTCATGGATCCACTTTCTATGATATGAAAGTCGTATCTTGACCTCGGTTTTTTGTTTTTCTTTTTATTAGGCGAGCAAGGATCATTGCTAGCAATGGGTCTTTAAGTTAGACTGACTACACGAGTCTCAGTTTTCCGCATTGTTTTCTTGGATGATGATTATGGCTTCAAAAAGAGACTCATGACAATACAGCTTCAAAACAGAGACTACTGAGGCCTAATGCTCCGCATTTAGGGCGCATCCAATCAAATCTCTACTTTCTTAATAAGGTTGTACCACGTGCCTATTCTTAGCCTTTGATTGGCTGATTAGATCAAAGTTCGATTTTTCGAAGCTAAGCGACGTTTCAAACTTTTCTTTCGACGTTCGAAGGATAGAAGACATTCGATTTTTTCTTCAGATTTTAGTCTCTGTTTAAAATCCGTTTGGTTGTAAGTCCTTGTATGAGCCAAAAATTAAAAATATAAGGTTAAAACATTGAACGAATACAAGGAGTCACGTTGTCAGTCTATCTTTAAGTCATCACGCGTCGTTCATGGGAGAAAAGTTTCAAGAAAATAGTCATGAGTATATACCGAAAGAGAAAGGGCTCAGTTCCCCGCCTTGACTAATATTTTCTCCGTCAATTTCCTGACAAGATTTAATGTTTAATTTGCACCAGTAAAGCAGAAATCTGGTTGCTAGCAAGTTGATGATGACGTCCCATATGCAGCTAATGCTTAAGAAAAGCGAACGCCGAAAGCAAGATCTGTGCTAAAATTCAATGTGAAAACTATCGTACAATGTAGATTAATGTTAAGTCGCTGCACCGGAAATCTCCAGATCATGGGCTTCCATCACCGTGCTGTCTGATATTTTTCTCTGTCAATTTCCTGACAACATTGAAGGAAGAAGATTATCTCTAAACATCTGCCTCGAGCATTTTGCGTACTTAGTTCAGAAGCAAATGGAAATGTCCGATTCCTCCAAATTTCCACGCAAAAACTATAGGGAAATTTTGGTATTTTTTTGCTGTGGAATATAAGCCAGTAGAATTCAAGTATATCCTTATGGGCTATTTTGAAATTAGAGACATAAAATGCCTGAGGCATGTGTTCAGATCCGTCTTTCGATATAAACTACATCTTCTCTTAACAACCCAATGTGGCATGTGCAGTTCATGAACTAGCCATTCCGCTTTCGGGACATTCTTGTGGCTTGCTTTGTTTATTCTTACGACTAGACTAATCAGCCATGAAAATCCCTTTTTCCAATCGTTTCTCGCTTGGCACTACTGGCGTGTCAATCAAAAGCAACCGATGTTATTTACCGTTTTACTGTCAGTGGCTCTACTCACCCCGTAAGCTATAGATTTCCGATTTAGGACAAACTCTTCTTGTTCCGGTGTAGACCATAGGAACACAAGACTCCATTTCTTCTCCTGCATATTTGACCATCAAACAATCCCTCTTGCGCGTCATTTGCCTTGGCGTTGTTTGACTTTCTTTGCAGCTTGTCCATGAATTCCATGGAGACCACAATATATCTACAAGCGAGAAAACTTGCGGTTACGGGTAAGATGATATTGGATAAGAATAGCTTTGCATTGGGCATGGAGCCGAAAAATCTCCCCTACTTAAAGACTCTTTTCCCTTGCCAAACTTTTGGGGAGAAGTTAATTGCAATTGGGAGTGAACCTTTACTTATTACCTGAGCTCCATGTTTCTCTCTACTTTTCAACTTTAACGAGGTCTCTTCCCGTAATTAGTCTCTGTACACAGAAAGAGTTCTATGAACACTGAATATAAATTGTCGACAATTAAAACAGGTAAAACAGGTACAAAGGTAAAAAATTACGCGACGGAGAACCTTATTTTGAGCTATAGTTTTTAAGAACAATAGCCAATCTTGCCTAGAGCCAAAATTTTAAAATTATCTATTTTTCTTGAGGTCTCCAATGATAGTGTGCTTTTATTTTTTCATTTATGACCAAATTAAAAGCATAAATGCACACATAAAATGATCTGATAATAATCAGTGCTCTTCTGCAGTATGATTCAAAACTAGGCATCCCTAAAAAGAGCCAAATTTGCTAATTTTTAAGCCAATGTCAAGATCAGCTATATCTAGGAAAATAATTTGGTCCTTCATCTACTTGCCAAAAAAAATTAAGATCGGCTTTGCAATCAAATTTGGTGATCTTTCAAGCGGGAGTACTTGTTTTTGGGACATCCGGTAAAAGAAAAAAATGAAATATCTACATTTTGCTTACATTTGCATAATTTAGCCTTTTTGCAAGTCTTTGTTTCTTCTAAATGGCTGTTGCAACCTGACGTTGCATTACTTCCAAATATCGAAGCACATTCAGAGGAAGAATTTTGATAGGTTGGCATTAAATGTTGGTATTGCGTTGCATTGCAATCCTTGATTACCTCAGTGAGATTTGTTGTTTGATTTGAACCTAAAAAGAGAAAAGATCACTTTGATAATACGACTTCTCAGCCTGCAAATCGACGTCAAATCAACGTCGAGTAAACGTTGATCAGTACCGTTTGAGACGTCGCTCCTACGTTGATATATGGTCGACAATGAAAGTTGGAAAGACGTCGATAAATCAACGTTGTATATACGCCGCTTCTGACGTTAGTTCAACCACCAGTTATGACGTCGCGTGGATTCATTTAGACATCTGTAGACGCCATATTTATAGAAGCCATAATAAAATTTTTTTNCTAGGAAAATAATTTGGTCCTTCATCTACTTGCCAAAAAAAATTAAGATCGGCTTTGCAATCAAATTTGGTGATCTTTCAAGCGGGAGTACTTGTTTTTGGGACATCCGGTAAAAGAAAAAAATGAAAAATCTACATTTTGCTTACATTTGCATAATTTAGCCTTTTTGCAAGTCTTTGTTTCTTCTAAATGGCTGTTGCAACCTGACGTTGCATTACTTCCAAATATCGAAGCACATTCAGAGGAAGAATTTTGATAGGTTGGCATTAAATGTTGGTATTGCGTTGCATTGCAATCCTTGATTACCTCAGTGAGATTTTTTGTTTGATTTGAACCTAAAAAGAGAAAAGATCACTTTGATAATACGACTTCCCAGCCTGCAAATCGACGTCAAATCAACGTCGAGTAAACGGTCGATCAGTACCGTTTGATGACGTCGCTTCTACGTTGATATATGGTCGACAATGAAAGTTGGAAAGACGTCGATAAATTAACGTTGTATAGACGCCGCTTTCTGACATTGGTTCAACCACCAGTTATGACGTCGTGTGGATTCATTTAGACATCTGTAGACGTCATATTTATAGAAGCCGTAGTTAAATTTTTAATTTTCAAATAAAGTCTTCGTGATCACTACAGGAGAAGAAGTTGTAAGGCTTCCATCCAGTGCACAACTGAACGGTAACCAACAGCTCAGTTCATTCATTGCATCAGCTTCAGCACTTCAAGTCGAGTGGGTTGCCTGGCATCCTGGTGGTCGCTACATTTATCTGATCATGAAGTTCTTCACAAGCGCGATCAAATCATATGGTGCCCCAAAACGGCTAATGAAAATTCACAAAAAAAGTTTTACCTAATTTCTATTGCGCAAAAACATGCTTCTTATTGCGCAATACAATGTTTCTTATTAATAAACTTGTTTCATTGCGCAATAAAACAGATTCATATTGCGCAATAACATCATCACTTTCTTGCGCAATAACATCACCAAGACAGATGCCTGCTTGTCTGCATGCACGACCACACCATAAAGATGATAACACTTATTGAAGATCGTGAAAAAAGCAATGGGTCATGGCCTGGGGCGGGGCACTATGTATGTTTGGGTACTGGGGAAGAGTGTTGTTATCTTGATTTTGATACAAGGAATAGTATCAATTTTCACCATTTTGGTATAAAGAACGGTATCCATTTTCATGATTTTAATATAGAAAACAGTAAATAGGCCATTTTTGAAAAATTGGCAAAACGTCGGGTTTACATTTTTGAAAAATTGGTACAGGGTTCGGTTATGTTTTTGAAGCTTGAGTGGAAAGACCCCAACCAAACTTTGGCCAAGTGCCCCCCGGAGCTGGTGGTGGCTACAACAAAATCAAAATGGGGAAGTCTGTTGAAGAAATTCGTTTAATCTTGTAAAATTTTAACTCTTGATTTTACGGGTGCCCCACAGCAGTCCTTACTTAGGACTAGACAAGACCATTGGTCTTCGTAATAAATAGGCTTCACTTGTATCAGCAGTGACTATAAGTTTTTGAATTGCGTATGAAATCAAGAGTTAAAATATTTGTACAAGATTAAAAGAACCTCTTCAACAGTCTTCCCCATCTTGATTTTGTTGTAGCCGCCACTACTCTTTGCTTTTTCCGCCATCTTCAATAGTTGTTGTTATCTTTGTGGTGTTGTCGTGCATGCAGACAAGCAGACGTGTCTCTTGGTGCATGTTATTGCGCTTGTGCAATAAAAATCTGTTCATAACGTGACATTTTTTCGACCACATATCGACGTCGACTTGACGTCGCCTGCCGGCTGGGTTAGTACAAACGCTGCTCTAAAAGGAACTATCTTTCTTTATACTTTTTGGTCAGGGCCGCAAACCTGGAAATACATCTGATTTAATAGAGAGCGTTAGAAACTTACGTTGTAGTATTCTCAGTAAAGATGGCTGTCAGATTCGAACAGCATCAAGTAATTTCATCTTTAATGGCTTCATGCTAGAACTTCGATCATCTTTACCTTTTGAAACAACCTTTTCATGCTTTTTTATCGATCTTTCTAAATCATCCAGCCCAGCCATAGGGTAATAAACCATATAATAACTGTTTCATTTGGGCAATACCGACATTTTCACCCTCAGCCACCATCCAAACCCTACGGCTTCCGGTTAATAATTTCTGGTCTTGCCCTCAGAACCAGTTATTATAAGCTTAAAGCCGGTATTGAAAATAATGTAATGTAACAGCCACTTAAAAATATTTATTTGGACCTCGTTTACACTGTACCGGTACAGTTTTGATCAGTTGTTACGGTTCAAGAGCGTTTACATTGCTCCAGAACAAAATTTTCTACAGAGAGAAGGAACCGAAGTACTGCGGATTAGCAGGAACGGTATAAACGGGAGGCTGATCAGTTATACTTTTGTTACGGACCCCAAAGTTGTATCGGTACAGTGTAAATGGGGTCTTATTCTAATCAATGCATCCATCAATATTCATTAGTTTACTTGCACATTTGTATATAGCAGACAAGACTGCTTTTTTGTCGATGTAAAATAAACATACAACAACATACCAAACATACCTTTGGAGGACGACCTCAAAACGAGGCAGCCTCTTTCACGATCTTTTACCAAAGTACAATTTGTGCCACTTAATTGGATGAAGCCATTGTTGCTCGATTGATGGAAGATACAATCCGTATCATTACCCTGCAATTCGCAAATCAAGCTTGCATTGCTTATACTTGTGCATGTTGTGCCATTTAATAGGAGCAGGGAGATGTTACATAATTTGCTTCGGATTCTTTTACCCCGTAAGCTGTTAGCTGGTTTCTGTTCACACATTCCCCATATGGACCATTCAGCGTGTGTGGTCACTGTAAAAAGAGATAAGGAAAATGCATTAGACCTCTGAAAAGAGAAGAGACAGAAATTTCTCAAAAATGATTCAAAATGACTAGCAAGAAGAAACCTTTCTACTTCTATTTTAGATGTCAGGAGATATCTTTGGGCGAGGGGCAAACAAATCCAGTTCCGGCTTAGTTAAAAACATTACTTTAAAGTGCACCTGCACTCAGAATTTTGTATTTCATTTTCCGATAGAACTCATCAAAATAATGCTATTCCAAGAAAAAAAATGTTTCAAAATCATTTCCCAAACTTTAGTTTTTACCAGCTTTGTGAAGCATTTCGTGTGTATACGACCTCGTAAGCTGGGGCCTGGGACCTGTGGCTACGTGCACCCAGGAATACAAACATTTGCTTGCACAATGCTTTCACTAAGGACAATATTACTTTTATGATTGAAGATGGAATCCGCCATGATGTCTTTATGGAGAAAAACCTAACAACGAATGTACTTAGTATCCTAATCAACAGAAAATGAGTTTGAAAAGTTTAGGGACGTCTACAGAACTTACATAAACTCAATGCAAAGGCCAAGAAACCTCTACGGCAAGGCCCCAGGGGGAGGGGACTCCCTATGGAACGTGACGGAGGTCAGACACAGCATCTTTTAAAAATCCGAAAATATAAAAACTTAAATTTTTTAACCCCAAAAATATCCTCATTGCTACAGAGTATATAAAATGAAAAACATAAATGAAGTTTTTAAAAAACTTCATTTATGTTTTTCATTTTAAATTATTTATACACAATATCCCTTCAGCTAATAATACAACAATATACAGTTGTATTAATTAATATCATATACAAAAAAAACTTCTAAGCTAATTACAGGTGCTGTTCTTCCAGGGAGTCGTGTTTAATTGGCTTTCAGCTCGTCAAATGTATTTTTAGTTGCTTTTTAAATTGGCACAAGGTGGGAAGCTCCCTGATACTTATAGGAATTTCATTCCAGACCTTAAGAGCTGAGTAGGAAAATCCTTTTTTGGCATACTCTAGATTGTACCTTGGAATCTGGAGATTTCTACAGAATCGCGTATTGTAACCGGAGTATTGTGATCTTTGTTGGAATTTGTTCCAAAGATTTTCTGGGCAGAGTCTGTTCATGATCTTATAGGCCATAACTGCACGATCAAACGTAATAAGTTGTTCGACACGTAGGAAATTATTTGACCATCCAAACTAGAGTTATCAAGACTTTTCTCCTACTGCGTTGCAACATTCTTGTAAAATACTCAGCGTAGCACTCGCCTTGTCATATTTTCTCTAAAAAACCCCCAGAAGATACTAATTATACACAGAATAACGCACCGAAAGGTATACTAGACAACTTTTCCAAACCCAAAAAGTGTTTGACCCCCCTCTCGTCACCTACCAATAGGGAGTCCCCCCTTGGGGCGAGGCGAGCTGCGAGCTGGTTTGATAACTGGCCTATCGGTATTGCCATCATCTGTGCTCATCTGTGATAGACTAGTGTAACCACAAAAATTGAAAATATGTCCGAGAAAGTTTCTGAATACGAGATTTTGATGAAATTTATACTGATGAAATTTTTCCTCTTGGAGCTTTATGGTTAAGGTGGATCTGAACTTAAGGTGGCTCACTACTAAAAAAATTAAATTCCTGGATGAACAACAAAGTGGCTCACCGCTAATTAAAAAAAGATTTCAAAAAAATACACAATGGGTTAAGGTGCTCGCTACTCATAAAATTTAGCACTGATACAAATTTGGTATCCTATGACAAAATTCTCACCTTTGCAAAGATTTTCTAGCCTTGAACTATTCTGAATTGGCGCTACGGGTAGGAAGGAAAAGTTTATGATCAATGTATATCCAAAATCATGTGTGTTTGTCAGGTTATAAGTTGGCGAGAAGCAATTGTGTTTGTTAATAATTCGTTAATATTTTGTTAATAACTGTGTTTGCTATGAGAAACTTTTGCAAGCAAAAACATTTGCAGCTATGAAAAGTCAGACAATTTTTGAAATTGACTTCGCGGTTTGATCAAATCAAGATATTTTGTGATTTTTTTCTATTTTTCAGAGAATTGGAAATACACCGGGTGCGCCAAAAAAAACTATCCACTTTTGACGGGCCACGATAAATCGTATACTGGACCGATTTTGAAGATCTATGATTTAATCTTTAGCTAAAATTCAGATTAGATTCTGGGATTTTTTGTCAATTTTTTAGTCTTTTGCTTCTGGAGCTATAAGCGAGTTTCTTAAAATTCTCGATCTCGCAAACACTGAAAACGATCAAAAATCGTCGATCAAATTGTTTAAAGACTCGACATGAATAGACAAAGAGGAAACTTTTTCGTGGTGATTTGGGGATTTAGAAATCGATTACAACCGCCTGTTGCGAAATTCTAGAGTAGTTGCACTGACGCGCCAAGCCAAGCCGTTGCCCGCTTGACAATTCAACGAGAGTCCATGCTTGCTTGACCTCGTCGTGGCGCTTCACCGTTTGTCTTTTTAACTCCCTTGACACAGGAACGCAGTACCTACTACTTGCACGAAAATAAAATCAATGAAATTACAAAGAGAACGACATTCCTTTGTATAATTGAAAGTAATGTTACATTTATCCCAACATTGAGCAAACGAACGCACGTGTAGCAAAGTATAACCAATCGATTGCTAATTCCCAACTCACCACGAAAAAGTCTTCTCTTTGGCCCCGTTTACACGATACCGTTTTCATTTCGTATCGGATTGGGGGTGGCAATCCGGTATGAAAATGTTTCTGTTTACACGATACCGTTTTCATTTCATATCGGATTCGTTTCATGCCACTTTCAGAGCGTTTTCATTTGAAAACGCGAAAACGGTATAAAGCATATCGGATTGGTGCGTTCTCGTGTAAACAGAAGGCCAATCCGATATGAAATGAAAACGGTCTCGTGTAAACAGAAGGCCAATCCGATATGAAACCAATCCGATATGAAATGAAAACGGTCTCGTGTAAACGGGGCCTTTGTCCATTCAAGTCGAGCCTTTACAAAATCTGATCTTCAATTTTTGATCATTTTATAGGGATTAAAATGAAATTTTACATCACAGTTAATTCGGGCAAAGAGGTCGTGTCGTTGCCTTCCTAAAAGGAAAGGGAACCAGTTACTGTACCCCTTAGTACCTATAGAATAACACCCCTGCCGTGCTCTATTGCCTTGGAATGTTATTTGGATAACACTGGATGATTAAGCCCCCTGTGGCCTTGTGCAATGAGGTGTAATATTATTTAGGGAATTGGGCTTATATTGTTCCCATTGTTTCTGGATACAGGTTTGCATGGGTCTCAAATTCGTATAAATGCATTTGTAAATTATTTTTACTCGCACTTTTATCTCGACATTGAGAATACAGACATCTCCGGTAATCATTGATGGTGGCTGGTGACTGATTTTCGCTTTTCCAACCCGCCCTCCTCTTCGCTGGCAAAATTGTCTCGATTGTCTCTTCGGAGGCATTGATCATTAGCATGGACATTTAGTGCATTGATTTGTGGAAAAAATATGGCTTATTTTCTTCTAACCCCCAACTGGGAAACAATTTAGGGGGTTAGGCTGAGTGCAAATTTCGTCAATGCACTAACAGCCCAAACTTAGGCCCCGATGATGAGAGAGCACCACTGTTGGTTAGCGTTGGAAAAAGGGAAAAAAGCAAATCACTTTATATTTGAAGTGTGCTAAGAAGCTCTGAGGGGCCTTTCTTGTTCTCTGGTCCCAATAATTAACAGAGTTTTCGAGAACAATAATTTTAAGGAACTCTCTTATAGCTCAAGAAAACGAAGACTTAAAAATTTAAAAAAAATGCCAGAATTTAAGTATGGGTTTTAGCTAAAGATTAAGTCATAAATCTTAAAAATCGATCCAGTATACGATTTATCGTGGCCTGTCAAAAGTGGATAGTTTTTATCGGCACACCAGGTAGGTAAAATTTAATTTATAAAACTTACTTCACTTCGAAATGCATAAAAGGGACCTAAACCCTGGATCAAATTATAAAGAATGGCCGACTCAAATACATCTCATTTCCCTCTAGAGTTGAGAATGTAATTTTTATAACAGCATATAGCAGTAATGTTCAACAAAAATCGCCCATGTATTTGAATGAATTCTGAAATCTGTTCAGAATTTTTTCTATCTGTTCAGATACATTTTTTTCAATCTGTTCAGATACATTCGATCGAAATCCAATACGAAAGCAAGATCGGAGAGAAATTTCCCAAAAATCTGAACTCCTTATGAAAAGATTGCCTCGATCTAAAAATCCAGAAAGCTCAATCATTGACTGATTACCTGAATCCCTTTTAGCCCTGCGGTAAACATTGCTCAGCAGGGGAGGATGGGGAAACTGCAAACAACCTGGCCTGCCTAGTATAGGCTGTTTGCGAAATGTTTGATGAGCTGTCCGTCCAACACGGCTTGATTTCTTAAAATCATAGGGAAATATTCAAGTCCCATACATATTACAAATAGCCGAGAAGCGGACTCTGGTCCGGTGGGTCCGGTGAAACCGAACTGCTTAACAAGAAAAACTACCCAGTTGATATTTTGGCCTTAATTAACAAAAACAACTCCGTGTCGGATAGACAAATGATCAACCATTTCGCTAACACCCTCAGTACCATTCTTAATTATCACCAAGTAACGAAATGCGCCAAAAAATTCGGCACACATTTAATTGTAAGTAGGGTAAATTTCGTGCAGTCGATCAACATTCGAATCACAATGGAATTCGTCCAATCTTGACAGCTGATCGCCGGCACAAGATCTTGTAGCGAGGCCTAATTGGGCCTAATTAAGTGAGAGTCTCTTTTAACTGAAGTAACATCATTCACGTTAAAAGATGCAAAAGAAACAAAGGAATCAGGTAATAAGCCTAGCTAAACCCCCCCCCCCACCTCCCCAATCTCGAGGAAGATTTAATGCATTACAATGAACCATCAAATAGAAGAAAGAGAGTGTATTATTTAAAAGGCGCACACGGATGGGTCACATGCAATACTGTATCACCAAGTTACATGTTGAGTGGAAATTCAATTCAATTACGTACAGGCAACCGGGAGCAAAGCTGTGATGGAAAAGCTGATCAATATCTCGGGGGGAGGGGGTACTTCATTGTAAAGTCATACTGGACGTGACGCTCATATGGGTGGGTTATTTCATCTGAAATTCCCTACACATGGGTCCGATATTTGGCTTGATTCTGATAAATGGGTTGGTATTTTT
>REGM01000058.1:1234404-1246573 GCA_004194415.1 Aurelia aurita | reverse complement strand
AATAGACCATTTCGACAATTAAAATCGGAGACTGGGGAGAGCGGTTTGTTCTGGTAAATGGCGGATGCAGTTCTGGTAAATGGCTGCCACGGAGCTTTTATAAATGATAAATTTCCCTCTACAGAACTGTTAGTTTTGAATTCACAGTTAAAATAGAGAAATTATGACTTAAAAATAACCGAAAAGTTGCCCCATCATCAATAAGCCTCGTAACTAAAGGGAGACCGAATCTCCAACAGAGACCTCAAATCAAATTGCTTTGGCGGGAAAATATTCGTGATTCGTCATCTCCGTTTATCGAAGCGAGATAAAACAAATGTTTTGATAAGTTTCGAGAAGAAAGCTTGGAAATACTTTACTCTCTATGAGTTGTGCAAACTGGAAGGGATACAATAATTCAGAATGCCCCCCAGATTTTCTCAGGAACTATGATGTCTACGGCAACGCAAATTGTATCACATAATTACTAACCAATTGTGATTCTAAAAATAGCATTATATGCTAATTAGCCAAATGACCTGTTGCTAGGCAACGCAAAAACAATGGAAATTTGCTGATTTTGGTTCTTCTCCTAAAAACTTAAATTTTTAATAGAAAAATTGTCAATAAACAACTCAATCTCGTCCCCAGAGTGAGTTCGTTGCTCTACCTCTACTCTGGGATACAAGTGGCCGTTCTGCAATTTGATTGGCTATTCAAAAACAATAGACAAAGCAAGCTATTTCTCGAAAACATACTAATTATTCGAATAACAACAATAACATCTAGTCACTAAGCAACAACCACTATAATGTTGCTTTGTTGTTTGGAATCGAGGTCATATAATGAGCGTTACCCTGCCAACCATAAATCCATAATGGCTGCTAATCCGCCCTTATTTTGTGCGGATTGGGACTATGTGTACCAGGGTGATCACTCGGCTTCGTGACTAGCGTATGACGTAAGAACACCCTGGAAACGAGGTTGTAAACAACTATATGAAGCTATCTATATGATGGATATTGAAAATTTTTTTAATTCTATTGTTATAAAAACTGTCAATCAAAATCATACTTGATACCCCAGCAAATTTGCTGATGCCATATTGGCATTTTCAACCACGTTTTAGTCATATAAACTAATGGAAGGGGTCATTAATACTTGCCGAGGAGGGGGAGGAAGACATTTGCAAATATTTGATGGAATTTTCGTATCCCCTCTCTGATTTATGTGAAAATTTTCGTCACCCGTCCAACATTGCAGAAAATATTTTCAACCCCCTTCCCAATACATATATAAACTTGTGTATATAGAAACTGAACAACTATGTTTTGATTCCTGAAGAATTAGTTTTTAGACATTATCAGGATTTACCTCAAATTATTTTCATACCCCCTCCTTGAGATGTGCTTTATTTTTCGCCCCCCCTCTCTCTTTGAGTAGGTAAAATTTTGGTCCCCCTCCCAGATGTCTTCCACCCCCTCCCCCGCAAGTATTAATGACCCGTCCCTAAAGGAAATTTAAATTGAATTGTTAATTGATCAATTTCAATCATAACATACTAATTATTTCATATGTTTATTATATATATGACGTCATATGTAAGTACAAAACATGTCAAAAAACACTAAATATTACATATCAAATGAAAGTAGACTTTAACCCTAATCCATATGGGGGGGTGGATTCCATCCCCCCTCAAGGTTTTTCGCGCTGCGTTTTTAAACGACATCAGCTATGTCCCCCCAGTCTCCTTGAGTTTTACTAATTATTTATTAGCTACATTTTGATGAAAAAAGATTTGAACAATAGATCTCACAGGTCACGTGACATGCCCATATTTAGAAGCAGGTAACAGAAAAATAGTTGCTTTCAATGATTTCAATGGCAAAATTTGCTTAAATTATGAAGTATTATATATCAAACGAATCAGCAAATAAAGGGCTTTAATTTGATACCGGAATTTCTGGAATTTGATGACGTCAGCATTTTGGCCGCCATTTTGGGCTAATTAGCAATTTTTTTAAATATTGTCCACCTTTTTCCATTAAAAACACTCCAATGATGCATTTGTGATGGATTATCACTATTTTGCCGCTTCTTTTTGTCTATTTTTACATGGAACAAATTTATAACATAAATTACGTCATCAGAATTGAATAATTTCTACCAAAATATCATTCGAAAAGCGCTATTTACAATAAAATAACATTTTTCAGCAAGTATTTTGACAAACTAGACCAAAAACCGCATACAGTTCCTTCAAAATCTTCGTTAAACTCAAATTTAACTTGAGAACCTGATTTTGGCCAATTTTCAACTTTATGACGTCACTGTGACGCGATAGGGCGTGGCAACCACACCCAAATTCTGCTACAGGTTGCAAATTACTTGCTCTATAACTGTGCCAAGTTATACTGAATTCTGGCGAGTCTAAGGCTGTTTTCAGAGGGGGGGTGGAAAGCACCCCCCCCCCCCATATATGGTAGCTTGAAAAAAGCCCATATGGATTAGGGTTAAGGCAAATTGATTGGTACCAATTGCATTGAAATCGGATGTCTATGAGAAATTTTATGCACATTTTAATGATTTTCTTTGAGACCTCTCCAAATATGGGCATGTCATAGTCACGTGACCAATTATATGACAATGACCTATTGTTTATTTGATACAGTATTAAATTCTATTAAAAGTTAAATAGGTTCTAGTCACTTATCACATGTAGTTTAAGAGCAATTAGAGGAAGTTTGCTTGGGGGGCCTTTTTTGCCCCCCCCCCATGTAGAATAGGGTTAATATTAAAAATTATCAGAAAACCTATTTTACAATCTAAAACTTATTTACAATGTTCAAAGTTTACAGTTAAAAGAAAAGAGTTCAACCCTAAATCAATTGTTTAAATAGGCTTAGAGAGGTAGACCACTTGAAACGAAAGGACACTATCCTTTCGTTTCAAGTGGTCTGTAACACAGGCTATAGATAGGATGCTTGCTTTAACTCAGCTGAGAGGCTATTCTACAAACTTGCTCCTCTGAAAGAAAAGCATTTTTTGTCTATTTGCTGTTTTTCATAGGTAGCCTCAGGTCGGTCTCTGTATTGCAGAGGCTACGGGAGTAGCATTCTGAGTTTTTTTGTGAAGAGGCTACACAAGTATTGTGGAGCCAACCCATTTAGGGATTTGAAGACCATTGTTTCAGATTCATTTCGGATGAGTTCCTGAATGGTCTTCCAACCCCGCCCTCCGATAAGTGGTCTTTGCTTGGGGCGTCGTAGCAGCTGTTTGTTACAATTCTAGCAGCACGTTTTTTAAGTTTCTGCAACTGTTTTCATTCTTTTCATTTTTACTTATTTAGGCACTTATTTACTCTTTGCACAATCTTGCAGAGGATGACAATACAATAGGAGAAATGGCATTGTTCTTGTAGAACAGGGACTACAAGAGCAGTGTCCACTGGGACCCTTTCAACATGAAACACAAGGAAGCAATTACGCTGTGGTTAATGAATCAAGTTTCTATAAATTTGTCCACAACTGCCCCCCCTCCTCCCCGAGGTCCCCATGGTCGATTTAGTTGAAGTTAAGCATAAAATCAATGTTAGGCAGGTCCCGGGGGGGGGGGCACTTGGCCCTGATATGTACGGGTGTGTGCCTCTGAGGTTTTTTTATTCTTACCCTGTCTGGGAGCAATTTTCCCATTTAAGTACCCCTGTCTGGGAGCAAAATGGCAAAAAACCACACCCTGTCTGGGACCAAGAGCAGCCATGAAAACATATTTATTCTGCTAAATTGTAACATTTAAATATCAAAAAGTACAATCTTAAACAGATTTATGCACTTTTATCATAACACATTTAAACAAAAATGTCAGTCTGGCGGTAACATAACAAAACAAACAATGATAGTAATCAATCATCTAAAAAAATCATAGTCATCATAATCACACCCCAACTACAAAACATGAAATTTAGCTTCTACTGTCTATGAAATACAATAAACACTCTGTTGGTAAAAATATATCTTGCAATAACCAACACTTGGAGTTATCCTAGATTTAAGCATGATGTGTAGTCTGGTGGAGTTTGCGAAATGGTCACTAACTATGGGGTAACTACCCCCTTCCTTGATGATATAAAATCTATCATTACTTCTTTGCCCAATGACTGAAAATATTTGATAAACTTTGTGGTATCAAATCCTGAAATTCATTAAGCTTCTTTTAACTGGTTTGGAAGTGGAGCAAAAACATTGCCTGCTGCAGAGTTGAGAAAAAGTGGAACTTAACTGAACTAAATGAGAACTTACAAGCTTTAAGAGCATGATGTCAAAGGCATCAAGTTTGGTATAAAGAATATCAGAAAGAAACACAGCCTAACTCATTTCTGACAAGGATTTNGACTGAAAATATTTGATAAACTTTGGGGTATCAAATCCTGAAATTCATTAAGCTTCTTTTAACTGGTTTGGAAGTGGAGCAAAAACATTGCCTGCTGCAGAGTTGAGAAAAAGTGGAACTTAACTGAACTAAATGAGAACTTACAAGCTTTAAGAGCATGATGTCAAAGGCATCAAGTTTGGTATAAAGAATATCAGAAAGAATCACAGCCTAACTCATTTCTGACAAGGATTTGAGATTGGTCCTGGAAAATTTCAACACCAAAACGACTAGGATTTTGTTTGAGCACACACACAAATGTTGTATATTGATCGGCTTCGGCTATTCGGCTACTGGAAAATGCGGGTCTGCAGGTCCGGTAAAATGCGGGTCTGCGGGTCTATTTGAAGGCAGGTCCCTTGGTCATATACGAACGGTTATTGTATGGGGCAAGGAGCCGTTTATAAGCAGTACCATTGCGATATGAGGAATTTCAGCACTTAAAATCTGAACAGTTAGTTACCTGTGTGTGTGGCATTTGGGAAATGAAAAGATCGTCACAAAGGTCACGAACAAGAAAATGAAATTGTGAAATCGTCAAAAATACTTGAGTGGCTGCTCTATGAAAAGATTCTCGTGATGGGAGTAACAAACTGCAAAGAATTTAAATGCCAATACAGTCATGGATAGTTGCCATGGAAGTGTCATAGCATTGTACTTTTATAGAGGGATCCCCTCACATGCGGACATCCCCTTACATCATCGTTCGATATTTTTCACACTGTACACTTTTTTTATGCAAGAAACTGATTTATAAGAAACTACTTCTAGACGATTTCACAATGAAATTTACTTTTCGTGACCTTTGTAACGATACTTTATAGGAGGTCCACATCAGCTTGTTTGGCTGCCAGTAAAATTAACCTCCTAATAAAATAAATGTGTATGTACATAATAATGTATGTAGGACGGCCAAAAAATTAAGAAACTCTAGTGCTATGTTTGAGAAGCGCTAAGAAACTTTTAATGCAAAATCCAAGAAATTCATGGGAAAATTGTCGTTGAACCTTTATTTCCTTGAGTAATATTGGTGATGATTTTATGTTTTGAGCCAAATATCACTCTTTTTCTTGCTAACGATTGGGAAATCGTCAAAAATACTTGAGTGCCTGTTCTATGAAAAGATTCTCTTGGTGGGAGTAACAAATTGCAAAGAATGTTAATGCCAATACCGCCAATACAATCATGGATAGTTGCCATGGAAGTGTCATAGCATACGAGAAATTCGTACTTTTATAGGTAGACCAGAGGGTGGAGGGGGAACATTGTCACCCGAGCTGGGACTTTACCAGACCAACTTTTTCTTGATCAAATTCTCACGTAGATCACGAATTTCGATGTTGGTCGACATAATTGGGGGGCTTTTTCCAGATATCAGGGGGTTGAGGGTGAAATTTTTGGTTTTCAAGAAAATGACTCTGAAATGATACTTAGTTGTCTAGTAGTCATTTCTTTCAATAATAAACACAGAAGTGAGCTTTCAGCATGTGTTTTTAGAAATTAAGTACTCAGGGGGGGCATTCATCCGATTTTGGGGGGATGTGCTAAAATATAAAAAAAAACTAATTTCAAACCATATGAAAGCTCTAACAAACAATTAACTGACATCCATTCCATTCTCATCCATGTCACTTAACAGTTCTGCTACTTTGTTGTCGGGATATGACACAATCACCTATTCCTCTGTCCATTCATATTTCAAGCCTTGAATCTGTAGACCTTTCAGGTCCATTAAAGTATAAAAAAAGTCTGTGGACCTGTTCTCGTGAGTAAATAGAGTTGACCTTTTGGGGGACTGAATGTTTTACCTGGTAGACATTCATGTTCGGACCAATTTAAGTAAATTGTGCGCATTCTGACCTACGTGTATATCGGATTGTGTCCGACGTATGTAAAAATTGCAGTCTTTGAAATCGAGCAATTATAGGGAAAGGTTTTAAAGGTAGATTACGCTTCATTGTAGACTTTTCCCACGTTGATAGGACAGATAATTTGTGAGCTATACCTACCGCCTTTTGTTGGTACATGTGTTCCTTCCACGTTACCAGACTCCAACTTAAAATGTTAGAATATCTTCTGTGGCTAAATCCGACTTATACAATATCAACTTACACATGGAATCCCAAAAAGATGTTACTTGCTACAAATTTAAGTCAAAGATCTGATTCAGCCGAATAGATTTCAAAAGGATTTACGCTCATGGGCCTGTGTCTGGCATTTTTTCCAATATGAAAAATCTGACCTATACAAGGCCGATTTTGATTGTAACTTTAAGTTCATGGCTCTCTAGTCCCGTATGCAATATGCAAATAATCTTATTGTTCATGGATATGAAAATTGCTTCCAAATATCTCCTTGCAGAAAGAAATTAGCTCTTTACTTAAAATGTTGGCAACAACATGTTGTTTATCGACACAGCTCCAGAAATATTTATATGATAGCAGATGTTCTGAGCTCTACACAAATCGCTAATGTTGCTTCAAAGTTATTCATTGCAAACTATCTAGCTATCCATTGAATCAACCCTCTTTCCCTGACTTCCTTTTTTAGTTTTTTATTCCACCAATTCTTCCCAACTTACAATTGTTTCTCTCTTCCATTTCTTTGTAGTTATTAGTAGTTATAGTTAAATGAATAAAATTTTCGTATGGTTGATATATTCAGCATTTATATATTCTTATTCCATTTAACCATAACCATGTCATTGAGGGCGACTGGCTCGAACGCTTCTGATTCTGATGAATTATCTTCATTTGTCCTCTTCAGCATGTTTTTAAATACATTTTTTTGCTAAAGTTATTCTTTAGAACTTGTAACATCTCTTTGATTACATTAGCATGTAAAGTTCAGCTGAGAATATACATCAAATTGAAGAAGCTGACACATAACTTTGTACCTTGCCCAATATGCTGTGGAGAATGAAAATGGCTGCAAAACCACTCTATTATTTGATCATCTTCAAGAGACATCAACTTTCCTATTATACTCTACGTACATACTGTTGGAAAGCTGGTCACCTAGCTTGATTATTTACATTAATAATAGGAAAGTACAAAAAAATAATTGAAGAACTTCTTCGCATGCATGACTTTTATGACCATGTGTCCTGCTTCATACGCAAAGGTGCAAAATGGCATGTTAGGAAATGTAAAAAGATAACCACGAGATTTTGGAACATAATGTGTTTGATAAATAGTGAGCCAAAACAAAAGATGCAAATTTTAGAGTAAGTACATAATTTTCATGTCAATGAACAATAAAAGTCTTTGCATACGGGACTAGAGAGCCATGAACTTAAAGTTACAATCAAAATCGGCCTTGCATAGGTCAGATTTTTCATATTGGAAAAAATGCCAGACACAGGCCCATGAGCGTAAATCCTTTTGAAATCTATTCGGCTGAATCAGATCTTTGACTCAAATTTGTAGCAAGTCACATCTTTTTGGGATTCCATGTGTAAGTTGATATTGTATAAGTCGGATTTAGCCACAGAAGATATTCTAACATTTTAAGTTGGAGTCTGGTAACGTGGAAGGAACACATGTACCAACAAAAGGCGGTAGGTATAGCTCACAAATTATCTGTCCTATCAACGTGGGAAAAGGCTACAATGAAGCGTAATCTACCTTTAAAACCTTTCCCTATAATGTCTCGATTTCAAAGTCTACAATTTTCACATACGTCGGACACAATCCGATATACACGTAGGTCAGAATGCGCACAATTTACTTACATTAGTCCGAACATGAATGTCTACCATGTAAAACATTCAGTCCCCCAAAAGGTCAACTCTATTCACTCACGAGAACAGGTCTACAGACTTGTTTTATACTTTAATGGACCTGAAAGGTCTACAGATCCAAGGCTTGAAATATGAACGGNTGATATTTAATGCAGAGGAAATCTCTTTTTTGCTGAGTTAAAACACGTTCTCTGTCTTTAATCATTTTCGTTGAAAAACAGGCCCAGACTTTCTCAAACTTTAAGCAAATTATATAAACGACGTTTTTGTGTTTTATCCGCTCGTGCCTACATTGGAATTGTAACAGAAGTCAGTTAGAGAATGAAAGGCTTTAATCATGACACTCATACTAGTAACTAATAGTCTTACAGCATGAAACTCGACAGTGTCCTGTGACAGAAATTTTTTTGAGAACACGCCCTCTACTTTGGCTTAGAACGCTTCTCTCGATCCCATGTTTGCTGTATTAATATAGAATTTTTGACCATTTTGTGAAATTTGTTGTAAAACGTAGCATCCCCAGGAACATTTTTGATTAAACATCATTTTCTTTGGCTTAGAATCCCTATCTCCATCCCATCTTCACCAATTGGAAACTTTGACAACTTTGTAACAGTTTTCTATGAATCACCATCTTTGGGGAAATTTTTGCGCAAAGAGACCTTATACTTTGTCTTAGAACGCTTCTCACAATCCAATGTTTGCTTGACCCCGAAATGGAAGCCTTAACAATTCTGTGATAGTACGTCTGGGAAAATTAAAAAAAATGCAAACCTTTACTTTGGCTTAGGATGACTCTCTTAGTCACTTTCCAGCATTTCTTGGAAAAATTCTTACCCACCCTACCTATACCCAGCTACTTTCTCCTCGTTTTTGAATGAATCTCTAAGACCATCTTTTGAAAGAAGTTGGGGGGGCAGATGCACACCATCCCTCCCCGTGGCCACGCCACTGCTGGTAATTACCTTAACTACCGTAAGGAAACTCTCCCTGTCTACATCTTTTTGTCTGGTCTCCTTCTCACTCTGGCACATATCTGAGTTATGTCCTTGAACCTTGCATAATTATCTATGAGGACAAATATTCTTCAGCCAGGGTTCTTGCTTCCAAGATCCGAGTTCTTGCTTCCAATATGCAAGATCCCAGTTTTTGCCGAAAAGCCGAACGGATTTGAAATTTCCGAAAAATTTCCGAACTTCCGACGCTAGGGGGGGCACGTGCCCCCCCTGCCCCCCCGCCCACGACGCTTCTGAAAAATCCTCCAGGATCCTATCAGGATCTTGTCAGGATCCTTTCACAGGATCCTAAAGGATCCTATAAGAGGTCCTGTACAAGATCCTGTAGGATCTTATAAGATCCTACAGGATCCTATCTCTGATCCTGACAAGATCCTGGTAGGATCCTATCAATATCCTACCATCCAGGATCTGAACAATATCCTATTATGGGTTCCTGCAGGATGCTAATATTATCCTGTTGCATCCTATAGGATCTTAATAGGATCTTACAGAATACTGTAAGATCCTGCAGGATTTTAACAATATCCTGGTACGATCCTATGAAGATCCTACCACCCAGGATCTGAACAATATCCTATGGGTTCCTGCAGGATGCTAATAATATCCTGTTGAATCCTATAGGATCATAACAAGATCTTACAGAATCCTGCAGGATTTTAACACTATCCTGCCAAGATCCTATGAAGATCCTGTCAGAACATGGTCAGGAATTTCATAACATAACATGGTCAATCATGATTGGCCATGGAGATATTAATACAGACCATGACCATGTTTTGGCATTGAAATGAGTTCTACATGATGTGCCAAGGCCTGGTCAGAAATGCAAGCAAATCACAATACAGTATCATGGAAACATGTTGATCATGCTCGGGATCATGCTGATGGAAACTTACATAAGAATGAACTTCAGTCATATTACTATTAATACTATATTTCTAGTTGCAGTTGATCCTGTTTGTATTATTTTCTGGAGCACTTTTTAGCTAAACTGCCATGATTGTCGAAGAAGACCTCTTGTGTGGGTAGACATAGTCATAAGAAAAGTATAGTCTGGAAACGGCCCACGCGCTCTATTGTTTGCGGATTGAACAGCGCTTTATGTTGAGTATAATTGGTCGAGCGTGACGAGAGTGCACACTTCGAAACAAACATGGCGGCGCAACCTGAAGACTGTGTTCAAGGAAACGACTTGGATCTCATTTTAGACCTTTTAGATGAAGACTTTTTTGAAGACGAAGAATCTTTTCAATCAGAACTGGATATGATCGTTTCAGAGGTTAGTTTTTATCAATGTATAAGTAACTTTTCCCGTTAAAAATGACGAGTGTAATAGTTTATGGCTGACCGAGATGTACCAATCAGCATGCTTTCGAGATCTCCTTTCAGCTAGGTTCAACAAAGCAAGTGAAGATGGATACCTTGAAGATATCTGGGACGGCGCCATGTGGAAGATGTACAGTATGAAACAGATCCGTTGATCAATCGGACTTATTGAGTGAGAAAGATAACATCGCTTTCGTGCTAAATGTCGATTGGGCTAAACCCTTTAAACATTGAAACGATAGTTAACATAATTTTTGAATGAATATAGAAGAGATACGTATTTAACTAAGAAAACGACCATTTTCAATTTTCTAAACCCCCCGTAATTTTCAATCTCAATTGACGAAACGCTTCCGATGTCAAAAGGGCTGAACTTTCAAGAAAAATTGTTTTGCGTCGGAATCTCCAACGAATTCGTTTTCGATACTTTCGATACTGACAAGGTTGAGTCACTCTCCTTCGCAGAGGCTGTATTACCGGAGGACGGATAGGACGGATGGTTCTGCTCGTTTGCAAACAACAGCCTCTGCGACGGAGAGTGAGGTTGAGTTTATCAACTCTGTCTTTGTGCACATGTAGCACCATTAGGAAAGGAAGTGCAAAAAAGTTCCCAATTCTAGATTCCCGATTGGAGTGGTTACTTATCTTCTTATCTCACATAGGGAACGTTAACAGTACAGATAGAGGGAGAGTACAAGACACTTGTTTGGACAGTAATTTCGTAGTTGGTTCAATCAGTTTTCTACGTTATTAGGATGCATAAAAAATGCAACTTTTGGAAATTATTGGGGGGTCCGGGCCCGACCAGCCCCAATAGCTGCTATGGGCCTGCGTGAAAATAATCAATATGATTCTAATACCAAAGCTCCTATATGGAAAAGCTGAACAAAGCTGAACAAAGAACACAATTACGTCTGATAAAAAGTTCATCCTTTAGATTGAAGGAGTATTTGAAGGATGAAAAATTAGCTCCCAAACTCCTTTCCCTGAAACTAAATATGGTAGAACTAAGAGCAAATTACAAAGGCAAATACCCAACACCAAATTTAGAAGATGTGGAATAGAGGATGAGACAATCGAACACCTTTGGGCCTGTGTAAAGTTTAAAAAGCAAATGCCAAGGAAAAAACTCCTGCAAGCAACAAAAGCATTGGTATTATTATTATTATTATTATGCACTGTTGTATTCCATAGTCCTGGCATATCAAAGCGGGTATTCTAGAAGTGTGAAATATACTACAGTGGTTATAACAGCTTACGATAACATGCTGTATTTCTGTCAACCTTCATACTCTGTTGTATTTCATAGTCCTGGCATATTAAAGCGGTTATTCTAGAAGTGTGAAATATGCTACAGTGGTTATAACAGCTTATGATAACATGCTGTATTTCTGTCAACCTTCATACTCTGTTGTATTTCATAGTCCTGGCATATTAAAGCGGGTATTCTAGAAGTGTGAAATATGCTAAAGTGGTTATAACAGCTTACGATAACATGCTGTATTTCTGTCAACCTTCATACTCTGTTGTATTTCATAGTCCTGGAATAGCGTTGCATGGTATTTCATAGATAGGCAATACTACAAGTGGTGTATTTTATAGCGGTATTTCATGTCCATAACACACAAGCTCATAATACAACATGTCGTATTGCAGGGCTGTTTTACCTGTG
>REGM01000058.1:1218338-1231930 GCA_004194415.1 Aurelia aurita | reverse complement strand
TCAAGAGATTAACCTTTAGTTCAACCCAAGTTTGCATCTACAGTATAGGCCTTTTGCACATTAACATGACAAGAATTCTCAAGAATTATGAAGAATTTTCAAGAATTTTTCACATTATGATAAGAATTTTTGAGCCATATTAAAGACTGTAGATTTTTATAAACAAAAATTCCCAAGAAACTAAAAACATTCTTAAGAATTCTTGAGAATTCTTAGGCGGGAAAACCATGTTAATGTGTGTGCAAGGCCTGAATTGTACACAACATACGTTTTATAACAAACCAATAAATTGAATAAATCTGAGAGTTGGTTTGTTGTAAAGAGTTAACGAGTTTCTTATAAAAAATATGTGTATATCAAAAACCTGTGTTGATTTAAGCCCATGTTTAAAGTGGGGGGAGGGGTATATATATATATATATATGATTTTCTCTAGTAACTACTGACATACTTGAACTATAAATGATATTGCTGCAAATTGTAAGAGAATGCAACCAATTTTAAGATGATACAAATAGCTACCCTAGGAGGTTCTTTGCTACCTGGCTGTAGGGGGGTGTGCTCGTTAGAACCCAATCTAAAAATATGAGATACAAGATAAGGTTTTTCTGATAAAATCTCCAAGGGGATCCCCCCATATGACCAAAACTTGAAGTACTGTACTCTGGATTTAAAACTTTTTTTGCTTTTTTCGACATGGCAAAGGCGTACAATCCAATTGGTTTGAAGATTGTTCCTCTTGACTATTTCCACCAATGATAGAGCGAACTTCTTTCTGGTTTCTTATAGTATTATCATTGAATCCAAAATCTCTAAGTGTTGGATTGTCTTTTCGACGACCCATGCTTCTTTGATGTCCAAAATAATTTTCTAATCCATCTTGACAAAATCTTTCAGTTAAAACATATTGGACTCCATTACTCAGTAAATACTGTATGCATTCGATCAGGGACAAACTGGTGATTTGAAGACCCTCATAAGTCTGCAAAGACATAAACATCTTCGCACGATCTGAATCAGAAAATTCACCAACCCTATTGGCAACTGAATCTTTCCAACTCTTTAGGTAACCAAGGAATGTTTCTTGTAACCATTCAAATCTGGTGTCATTGGATGATCTGTATGGCTGGAGAAATGGCTTCAACTTCCTTTGCCCTTCTGTGAGGTTCCTCACATTCATGCAGTCAAAAAATGAGTCCATCATACTGCAGAACTTTGATGTTGCTGCTGCTTCCTTTGGTCCAAATTGTTGAAGGACACCAGCAACTGTGGAACTTAGCACCTGGACAGCAAACCTCACATTCATCACTGAGTAAGAATTGAGTTGCATATGATCCTCTGTTAATCTGGGAAGGAGGTGCAAACCACATTCTTGATCTTCCCTGTATATATCAAAAATGTGTCTCCACAGAATAGATTGTCCATCATTCCACATAAGTCTGGATTGTTTACCAGAACCTGAGTTGTGCAGACAATTTCGTGTGGTCTTCATAAGATGTGGTGGGTCTGCAATAAAATATATGTACCTGTCATCTGTGGAAAACATGTTCTTAACTTTGTGCACCACACTGGTAGTAGAAGGGACTTCCTCGTTGAGATGTTGATGAATTTTGAAGAATCTCCGATTTGCAGAGGCACCATCACATGTTACTGAAATAACTTTCAAATTGCACTGCAGCTCTAATATGCTAACAGCTTTCCAGAATAAGGGGAACAGCTGGAATGATGATGCACTGGTTGTTCCAAAATTAGCCAGGCTGAATTTCATGGGATTTACCACACTCCTCAGTAAAAATACTAAGACATGGCTTGCCAATGTTTCTGTTTTTCCTTTGAAGTTTCCATAACTTAGCTCTGTGTCTCCAAGGTCAACAAACCCAACCAATTCCCCAGTGTGCTTGTCCCATACTAAATCCTCTTGAATTTTCATTTCATCCAGAGACAAGATGACAAAGCGTTCAGCATCAGAAAATGCCTCTGTTTTACTGATGAGCTCATTGATGATTTCATGGTTAAACCCTTGCTTGGGACGAATATAATTCTTGTAATCCCTAAGGCGGCGCCTACTTGGTAGAATTAAGACCCCAGTTCCTTTACCTTTATCATATCGCAGATCGTCATAGGTGGCCGGTGACTTTGCAGCCAGCCCTAAACAATACCGAATGATCATTGGATGATAACGTACCCCCTTACTGGGACTTTTTAGGTATTTCTGCTGTTCGTCCCAAAACAGTTTCATGAATGGTGGCATGGATGCTGTATCCACTCCTGACATTATTGTCACCAAATCAGATTCAAGTTCTGAAGTTACTGGCAAAGATTTGCTTATCAGTTCCTTTCTCATTCTCTCAAGTTGGCACTGCAATTCTTTGTTTTTTGCTCGATCTTGTTGTATGGTAAGTATTAACCTTGATGGAGATGTCAATGTGAGTGGTGCCTTCAAACTTGCAGGGGTTGCTAATCGTCGTGACTTCTGTTTACCCAGTATCTCCTCAGATTTCATGAGCTTGGAGCAGGCATTGCATGAAGGTGCTTGTTCTTGTTCTGGCAATATTATCATTGCGCACCCAGGGCTTCTCAAATATTCTACCTGATCCAACGGATTACTTCTCACTTCTAAGTAATTGTGCTTTCTTTGCACACTATGGTGGACAAACACTGGGTTAGACTTAATCATGTTGTTCCCAACAACACCAAGGCATAGAGAACAACCATTCAAGTATCTCACAAGATTTGACACTGTAACCTTCACCATTGACTCACTGTATTTTTGATACAGTAAATGATTTACAGGAAGTGTCCATGCATAAATCCTCACTCTAAATTTCAGATTTGAGTTCACATAGATCTCAATTTTGTTTACTTCAAACAAGTCCTCCCTTTTCTGTATCAAAACACTTTCTCCATCTTTTATTTCTATTACCCATCCTTCAGGTAATCTCAAATCTTTGCTGCGCTTACATAGTTCTTCGAAAGACTGGTAAAATTCATCAGTATTAGTTCTTGAACTTGTGGTATCCTCAGCTTTTTTTTCGTTTTTCTTCAACAGCAACAAATGAGGGGCGACTTTCTGGACTGTTTTTTCTAAAAGGACACAGATATCACCAAATTAATACAATAATTGGTCAAATCAATCTAACGATTAATTAGTAATACTAACCATAATAGGATTTTAACTGAGTTGTTTTTTACTACACATTCATTTTCTGTATTACTTTTGGTGGTTTAGGTTTCTTCATTATCATCAGCATCACTATGATTATAACTGTCAAAACAAGATGAGGTCAAAGATCGACAACTGGATATTACGTTTTTGACAGGGATGAATATGGCCCTTCAGAAAGTGTTTTACCTTGATGTTTCAATGCTCTTTTTAGGCAAATTCTGGGTTGGTATGGAGCCAGAGATCAAACTCTTCCTTGATGCATCTGAAAATTAAAAAATGAAATTTTAAAAAGCAGTCTAAATAAAGAAGTTCATTTCAAGTTTTGGGTGGCCTAAATTCTATAAACGGAAGATAGGCCTATCCCAAGATATCTTGTGTAATAACAGCAGCAAAATAGAATAAATAGGCGCTTTAAAAACGCTTTTTAATGACTGAATATTCTTTAGTTGTTTTAATGTTTTAAATATCAATATTAAATAACTGACTTACGATGATTGATTTCTTCAGGCTTGAAATGCAGTTCACAAACTCCAATGTTATGATTTTCAATCTGTCGTTTGAGGCTTGCATCCACTACTCTATCCTTGGTCACAACTGACAAAAATCTAGCACGCCAGCGATTGTGGTATTCATCTTGTACTTTTGGAAGTTTGAATATACTAATTTATTTATACTGTGCTTTTCTGGAAACGCTACAACCATATATTTTACAATTTGCACCGGGCATCTTGTGCAGGTTTGTATTGAAATTGTGCGAAGGTGCCAGCAGCTATGCACTATCGCGGGGACTGGGTTCTAAAAGTTCTCAAGCAAAAGCATAGAACCTCATAGAACAATAGAAGTTCGCTGGTTTCCAGACTATACTTTTCTTATGACTATGGTGGCTGCTTTGTATTCTAGATTTTTTTTTTAATACAATTACTCAATACAATTTCAGCAAAACACTTTGGAGCAGATAGGCCGGTTTTGTCATAGTTTTGACTTTGAGTACCATTTTGAGCGGTCTTAGTTGTCGTCCGTTTTAATTCGACGCAAAATCGACAACCCAACTATTCAGTTTAAAGGAAAGTACAATTTATCCATGTCAGGTGTCCCACAAAATGTTTCGCGATTAAAACTCTCATTGGAATAAAAATATATGAAATGGATGAGGTTTTATTTGCTTCTATTTCAAAGAGTGCAAGACAAAGAACACAGCTTGGTAGCTGGTTTTGACGTTGGTTTTGACGCTTCTTATACGTTTCGGGAGCTTAAGATTTTCAGAAAATTTATATTTTGCTTGTTTTTTCGCCAGTAAAAAAATTGAAGGCAATTATTTGCATCAAAGTAAGCCTTTGAGCAGAGGAATGCCGTTTATATGTTATATTACAAAGCTATCCCATTCGTTAAACTTTTATTGGGACACCCAGTGGAATTTTTAGATAGTATTATCACACACCTTCCAGTGTTGCTATGATCTTCCTCACTTCAGGGTCGGAGACATTTACACAGTATGTTCGCTTCAAAGTAACAACTTCAGACCTCCCGCCACTATCTTCAGCATTTATCGCCTTCAAATCATCCATTGTTCCATTGGAACTTCTAGTCACTGCAAACAGTCTGCGTGGAGTGTCAGTGTGCTTCCATGCACCCATCGAGTCACACTTCATATCATCTATATGCTTCATTTCAGAACCATCTATTAGGAAAGTAACGTTATGAGCAACTTTGTGTGGAGCTACTTTGCACACAAATGTTGAATCGTAGTCTTCAAGCAGAATTTGTACCATTTCCATCGATTCAATCGTTGTTGTTCTCCACTGAAATACTGGCATTAATACGTTATCTTTGTATGGGGTTCCGTCAGGTTCAACTTTCGTATTTGTTCTGAAAGGAGATAAGTTCAGACTTTACACCAAATGTGCCTTGACTTCTCTGCCTAATCGACATCCCAATATGGACATAAAATATCAAGTCACAACTTGGGAAGATGCACATCGGATCTTTAAAAATGCGGGGTAAATCGAGGGGCAAATCAATGTTTTTTTCTACACCTTCATTGAAATCACACAAAAATCACACAAAAATCACACAAAAAGATAAAAAAATCACAAGAATATCACAGAATCACAAAAAAAATCACACAAAATCAGCAACGAGCAATCAGCTACATTTCTCAGCAACGAGCTCTAGGGATTCTCCATATGGATATCTCATTTTTATGACCCACTGAGTGGCCAAGTAGTGCTGTCATTACTTTATGATCTACCATGCTTACGTTTTTGCATTCTTACCAGTTTGAGAAATGGTCCCTTCAATTGTAAGAATTAGTTTAGGCTGTAGATAGATTTTACCTGCTACAGCTCATTTGCGGTTCATCTTCATTTTCAGTAAACAATTTATCTAGAGTGTTTCTCGAGCTCTGCCATTGCTGGAGACGTGGTCTTTTTTCATGCAGCAAATCTGCCGTGGTCTCTGAACTGAAAAAAATTAAAAAGGTGTAAATTCAACTTATTTTGTGTTAAACCATCCTAAATGAAATTTATCAAACATACAGAGTGTCACAAAAATTGTGCCCCGTTCATGTAACTGCTGTAGAGGAGCTGTAAATTCAATTGTAACTCTTTCACAGCAACCATACAAACGGGGCACAGTATGCATACATAACTTCTCATCAATATATAAAATAAATGATAGTAGGACCATAAAATGGCGTTGATACACATAAACACGACGTTTCGAGCATGTACTCGTTATCAAGTGACTCGAAATTAATCGAGTCAAACAAAGAGAGTGCTAGATTCGACAAATAGGAAAGAACGTAAGATACAACATGAGCTAACCTGTGTAAGAAATAGGAGGAAGGTAGGAATAGAGATTTCATCATTTCTCATCACTGGCAAAGAGTCGCCAGTAACAAATTTGTATCTTTAATGACGTTCAACCAAAAGCTGCGATGGCTCAGTGGTAGCGCACTAGACTAATAACTTCAAGGTTGGTGGTAAGAGTCTATGATAATATATTTGCATTTTTGCCAATTTGAAAAAAGTTTCTTCAAGGGTAAGAATTAGTTCAGACTAGTTTACGTTAATTTTACCTGCTACAGCTCATTTGCACTCCATCTTCAGTACTAATAAACGGTTTATCTTGAGTATTCTTCAAGCTCTGCCATTGCTGTAGATGTGGTCTTTTTTCATGCAGCAAATCTGCTGGGGTCTCTGAAGGCTCTGAACTGGAAAAACAATATAAAGATATGGATTCAACAAATTTTTTGTCAAACAATTCTAAGTCAGATTTATAAAGTATATACACACATACATAATTTCTCATCACTGGTAACGCCCCCCTCCCCACCACCAGTAACAATTTTGTATCTTTATGATGTTGTACCACGAATAAAGATGGCTCAGTGGCTCATAGCAAATGTTATTTACTTACATCTGCCGCTCTGCAGTCACAGAAACTAGGGATGGGGTGCAGGTAGCAGGCACTCTTCCGCTGTGAAGTTGCTTCGATATCCATTTGAGCAAAACAGGTGACATCTGTGACTTTACAATTATTCCATTGCCATTACCATTGCCATTACCACTAAATCTTCGCTGATGGGATGTGTTTCAAAGATCAGGAAATCTCCAGTTGGTAATGCTGCTATTGTAAAGATATACTTTTCGGCTTGAAAGACAGTGAATCTCGGCTTCAATTCTACTTGTGCCTCAGCAAGTAGGCTCCTCAACTCCATTTTAGCTTTAACTTGGAAATCATAACTGTACACTTTTTCATTATCATAGAGTTTCTCCTCAAACTGCAGATCGTTGGATAGCAGTACATTCTTCGATAATATATTACAAGCCTCATATATATCGTGCATTTTAGTTTAATCACGATGAGCGTTGAATTCGGATGGGAATTTCATTATTACATCGGTAACTGCCTTCTTTAGACCAAAAACTGTTTCCAACTCTGCAGGAGATGCACTCATCAAAGCATCAATAATTCCGAGGCAGAGGAATGCACAAGCATTCGTACCATCGTTTCTTGGTAACAGTGTCTGTTGTAACAAATCAGTTTCTCTTCCTACAGCATTGATGGCGATTTTGTCACTAATTTCAAGAGCAGTAGCTTGCGAAGCACAAATCGGATAAAACTCTACCGTACCTTCTTCATTTATCAAGTGGAGCAGAGTTGCAACGCTGCATCGGTCTTCTTGGTTGTACCGTAGATTTTCAAGGAAAATCTCTCGTAGGTCTTGATAGTAGCATGACTGCATCTGCAGGTATGTTGGTGAAAAAGACGGTATGCGCCGGGATCTCAAAAAATCTTTCAACATATCATCAAGATCACATACTATTTCAATTTGTTCCTGTGTAGCTTGCATATCGTGCTGGAATGGGTAGCGCTGGTCTGGGTTTATGGTCACAAAGATTGTCATCAATAGAGCCCATACATCGATGGCCTTAAGCTGCTCCAAGTTTGCTGATTTTAGCATAAGCTCTGCGACGGAGATCTCAGGAGCCATGAATGCAGGACTACCTCTATTGAGAAGTTTTGTGCGACTTTCCCAACAATAGCTTTCGTCTGGCATAATTTCGATCTGGCCTCTCCAAGATCAGCCAGTTTACAAACAACGGGTTTGCGGATGAAAACTTTCTCGCTTTCAGCACCAAGGTTTAGATAGTGGGCGTTGCTGACCAACACATTGGCCGGCTTTATATCCCTGTGCACCATATTGTTTCTGTGCATAAAGTCCAGCCCGCAAATAATGTCCTTCGCAACAAAGTTGCAGATTCCAGGGAAAAAGGCCATTAGATCCTCGCTGTCAATGAAATTCAGGAACTGTTGCAATGAGTTGACTACAGCCTCCCGTTCGAACGGCATAAAACTGAATTCACAATATTCCAACATCATAGCTATGGGCTCTTCGCATACTCCGAGAAACTTGACAATGTTCTCACAGGCTATTCCATTAAGGATTCTGGCTTCTTTCGCAAATGTAGTTTTTTCAAACGTTGATGCTGGGACATGAAGCTTCTTTATAGCTACCTTCTTTCTGACGTATGTCCCTTTTTCTGCCAGTGCAAAGGATCCTCGTCCTGCAAGAAATTTGAATTATTCCGGGTGATCCAAAAAAACTGAAAGTTGTTGAAAAATCATAAATTGGATCATATTACCGATCATGAAAATGTCTTCATGTGCATTTGCATTAAAGACCAACTCAATACCGGACATATTGCAAAGTCTTGAAATGTCTTTGAATTTTGTGGGAATTTGTGCATTAACAAGCTACCGGGTTTTGCAGCATACTCCGAAATGACAAGAAATGGTTACAAAATTGCATTCTTATCCCCCAGTAACACTGAAATTTGTTTCCAATGACCTTGATAAAGTTCTTACATCATGCAAGATTCGAAACTTCGTATGAAATCGCAACAAATAGGTTTTTGGCTAAAAAGGGATATTTTGTAAAATATTGTTGCTCAAAATATGTTTTTCATGCTGTAATTTTGGCATGTTTCCCCCGAAATAATAGAGATGCAAATACACAAAAAGAAAATTACCCAATAGGTAAAATTAATAGCTTCATTTACTACTGAAGACATCTTTACTTTCCATATGATATTCGTCCTAATTATAACTACTGGCAGTTAAAGTGTCACCCCCCCCCCCCTATCATCATCACTCAAACTAAAGTACTCCCAGAAATTTTGTAGACCAAAGAAACTTCTCTTTAAAATTTGGTGTTGCTGTTGTTGTGGGGAATTGACCTCGTTCTAACAAAGCGTATCTTGGTTCAAGGACAGGTATGTCAATAAAGCTAATTTTTCTAGGATAGGTCGGAAATTTTCTAAAGAAACGCAAATAACAACAAAACTAGCTATTTCGCTGCACCCTATTCCAGCACTGGCCAGGACTGGTATTGCGCTTCCAACATCTTGTTCGAGGACATGTCGTGAAATTTGTCCTTTGGCAGGCACATCCCTGTCGTTTTCTTTCAAGGTAGACCCCCCGGGCACCGACCAAATAATTTCTGACATGCAACCCTCTGCCTTCTGAGAGGATGCTAAAGATCTTGTAAAGCCTTCACACGAAATACTAATATCTGAATAAAATAAAGCTAAAGCACATTTGAATTTCTTGCTCCAATTTAAATATCAAACATGGTAAGACTTACCGATAACTGATACATCTTGAACTTCTGAATAGTTGAATGTATTTAAATCATCACAAAATGTTCTCCTTGCTGCCGATTTCAAGCAGTTTGGCGGGCTTGGCAAACGGAACATCTTCGCACTAACCTACCATCCGACCATAATTTAATGCTGTACGTTAAAACGTGAAATGTCATATTTTTAATGTTGTACGTTAAAAACCAAACGTTTCTTTTCTACTTCGTTTCTTCGCCTCGCTTTCGTTTATTTTTGTTACGAGGCACATCACAGCTCCAATAACAGATTTAGGCCTGGAGGACTAGGCCACTCTATTTAGGCCATTCTATTTCTCTGATCTCGGATACGGGAGTGATCGATCACAGTGTGCAGAAAGAAAGCTGGAACTGCACAAAGATTAAGATGCCTNCCGCTTCTTGTGCAAGTGAAAGTGAGGATGACTGTTCATCATGGCAAGATTTTGCAGGTATTTATATCCTTAAATCTTTTGATGTTTTAGAGCTTTATTTCATTGACTAAAGTATCTTTGATAAAATATCACAAGTTACTGATCTTTGCAGCATTCCAAAGAATAAACTTTATGCTTACTGAGAATTAATAAATGATCCATATTATATATATATACATAAATATATTCTGGGTGAGTCAGAAAAGCTAGTCATATTTTGGCCGAAAACAATCCCAATTGTGATTTTGAAGTTTTATATATATATAATGCAAAAGAAAGGTTAAATTTAGCTACAGAAATTTAATTTGCTAAAATCAGTTGTTTCTTTAAATGTTTATTTGCAATTCTGTGATATATATAGATATTTTGGTAAAAAGGTATCGTATTTATAAGAACTTTAATTTCTTAACAATGAGAATTAGATTAATATTCCCTTAGGGATACAAAATAAATAACAATAGTTTTCTTTTTGTGCTCTAACATAATGCATGCCTTTTTCAATTTTTTCTGTGAGAAATTATTTATCATTCAAATGATCAGATATAAAAAGACTATAGATGTCATTTTACCTGGACCCATGATCCAGTGTATTTGTTGTGTATTGAAACTTTTATTTGTTGAAAGGTATATAAAGCAAAGATTACTTGCAATGAAGTTGAATCTATATAAATTTGTAGGAATCAGAGAAGAAGATGCAACTAATGTGAGGCATCCTTTGTCAACTGACTTGAGGCAGACCATCGAAGACTGTGTTAAGATAGTGGAGAATGCTGCTTGCAACATAGAAGAGATAAAAACAAAGCATCCATCTTGGTATGATAGAATAGAAAGCTCTGATACAAGATGGAGTGCCAAGAGAAATAGTATGTTGATGAGTGTGATTGCTGATGAATCATTTGATGGTAAGGTTTGCAGAATTTGTGGCTGTCCAAATGTTTTGTACAGATGCATTGATTGCTGTTCTTCATTTCTATGTGGTCTGTGTGACACCAATGTTCATTTGAAACAACCACTTCATGACAGGGATGTTATTTTTGATGGCTTTTGGAAACCTATAGCTCCAGATACTTATCAACGCAGTGATGGATTATTGGAAACAAGAGGTAAATCTAACATCTTATCTTTCCAAAAATGTCATCTATCCAAAATATATGGATATAATAAGGAATGATTTTCATACTTAATGTGAATACTTTAAACCACAGTACATCTCATTCATTGCTCTTGCTCCATACCTTTCTGTTTCTTTTTTTATCTGGAAAATGGGACCAATTCAATGGCATGATTGCCTTCTTGCACTCTGGTTGGCTGCTTGCCATTTCTATGACCTTGGCCAATGAGATCTGTTAGAGAGGACTGGTTTATCTTGCCCTCTTAGTAGATCTCTTCGGCTAAAATGGCTAAAGCAGAAACGGTAAGTAGGGAAACTGAAACAGAAAGAACTGATGGTTTTTCAATTCTAATCCTATTCAACTTAGTTTAATTGGTCTAAGCTTTTAATTAGGAGTACTTTTGCTTGAAAAACTAGGATGTTTATGATCTTTATGTAAGTCTGTCTCATTTTTCTATTGCAGGAGTAGTAATGCCAACTTTAATCTCCCCTTCATCATTGGTTGGTTGTCAGTGTGGCACTGAGGCAAGAATTGACATATTAAATGATCCATGCATCATAGTGACTGCGAAAGGTATCCATTTTTTCTTATCTGGTTTTCCTTGTCTGCAAATTTCTTTCCATTGATATTAGTTTCCTTGCAGGCTTAAAATCCTTAATTAGCAGGAGGCAAATTGCAGTAGTTTTCATTGTACATGTTGTACAGGTGATTTAAAGCCTCTTATATGAACACTTTAAGAATTTTTAAAAAATTCTTGATTAAAAATTTGACGAAGACTTCTCAGTGGGAATTTAGAAGAATTTTTTACAATCCTTGAAAATTCATTGTACATATTGTAGGTACTGTATTTGCTGTAAAGCATTTGATGTGCTGCAGTTTACTTATTTTCTAATCAAACTAATGTTTTTATTGAAGTTTGCCTCGTGGATAAATTATATCAATGTCAAGAGTACAAATTAGATAAAATTTCACAAAACTTTTTGAAGATTTTCAATGAATTTGATAATTTAATTAATCAATTTTACGAGAATATTTGAAGGATTTTGAATTATATACTTTTTTGAGTTTAAGATTTTGTTTACAGGTAGATTCGACATGAAGAAGTTCAATCTCAGTTGTGCCACATGCTCTGTTTCCTTTGATCCATTTGCTGTTAACAACTTGATTTGCAGAGGATTCTGGCCAAGCAATTGTGATAATGTGCATTACTTGTTCAGTGTGGACCTACTGTTATTATGGGATTCCCTAAGAAAGCGACTCCCAGGTTCATCTTCCCGTGGCTTCATAAAATCTTTAGAGGACTTTTCAATTGCACGGGGCAGGGTAAATATTTTCTTATGCAATTTACCCCTAAAGATACAGCTTGATGATGCAGAAAAATAGTATCTCTCATGCATTGCAAAAGGAGAATTATCAAATCGTATTGAGATGGAGTATTAACAGTAATTTAAACAGTTTAGTTAGCATATGAATGTCAAGCATATGAAGCACTTTAATTGGTCATTTGTAATTTAAAGTCTTAACGACGGTAACTTGGACATCATATAAAGCTGATTCAAGTATTCGTTTCCTTTCACTTTATAGCTGTTGGTAAACCGAAAAAAAGTAGACATACCTTGAATAGGTGACTTAACCTTGACATATGTTTCTATTTATTGCAAAATTATGCCACCTACTTCTTCTCCAGGTTGGAAAGATCAATGGGGATGCATTTGATTGTGCATTTAATGAATGGTGTTACTTGTCGCATGAGATAGCAATCATTCAACAGGTCAACTTTATGTCTTGCCCAGCATGTGAAAATGATCAGCACACTTGTCACTGTGATGGAAATGCAAAGCTGGTGAGGTTAAATACAGCTGGAAAGTGAGTTTTATGGATATATACTTTATGATCTATTGTAACCTTGAAGATGACTTTACCATGTTCTTGTATGTTAATGTATTTTGAACAGGATTCTTAACATCGATTGGTATTTTAAAAATTCTGTTCTTTGTCATCACAAATTATTCAAGAACAACTTGTTTTACCTATTAACAAGAGAAGAACAACATAAAGATGTTTACGGTTAATTCCTTGCAACAATAAACACAACATGCGTTTTGTAGTTATGCACTTCATTTTCACATATTCTTTTCAAGGCGAGTAAGGGAGAACTATTACAAAGATGCATTTGTATATTCAAATGGTGACGTTGACAATCTCATCGGGGAGATCTACAAGGGTCATGTTGGGCAATCAGCAGCGGTAAGCCCATAACAAACAAATAACTAACATTTATCTTCATCTGAGCTAAATTAGTGAAGGCTCGTTGTACTCTTTGAAATTGTGGTGAATGCAGAAAAAGAAGCAGAAGATGATGATGCCCGAGAAAGGAAAAAGGACCCTTACGCGGTATAAACAGCAATGGAGTTATATTTCTGCTAGCTCATCAATTATGGTAGACTTTTCTTTATTCTTACAATAGGTACTTATCTTTTTGTTTATCAGTATATCGATTATATTCTGCTTTTAGACTGAGGTTGATAATAAGTGTGGGGACAATGTTTGGAAAGCTGCCTCGAACATGCCAAGACGAAAGAAGAACTTAAATGAAACAGGATTGCAGGTATGGACGATGATATCATAATAATAGTATCATAGTGATAATAATAATAATAGTAAAGTTATGTGAACTTTGACCATCATCACAATACACAAAAAATATAATGTAAAAATACAAGT
>REGM01000058.1:1192084-1218096 GCA_004194415.1 Aurelia aurita | reverse complement strand
AACATCGAAGATCTAACATCGAAGATCTAACATCGAAGATCGAACATCTAACATCGAAGATCTAACATCGAAGATCGAAGATCTAACATCGAAGATCTAACATCTAACATTGAAGATCTAACATCGAAGATCTAACATCGAAGATCTAACACCGAAGATCGAAGATCTAACACCGAAGATCGAAGATCTAACATCGAAGATCTAACATCGAAGATCTAACATCGAACATCAAACATCAAAGATCTAACATCGAACATCTAACATCGAAGATGAAACAGCCTGCAAGATCCTGCTAACTTCCGGTTTTAGCTAACTTGGACTATCATGGCTTACCAAGCAGTTGCAGACAACAGAGCTCCAGGTTTTATACTGATTTACTTGTTCAATGTATAATTATCATCTTTCTAAATCGTTGACGACCCTAGAGTCTTCAGGGCTGCAGCCCTTTGACAACATCTGGTTCTCACTCACCTTGTTGGCACCATGATATTTTTATTGGAACTACCAAAGATATTGCTCCGATTGGACACAAATCATACAGTCCTTTTTGTGAAAAATTGTATTTACTGAAATAACTAGCTCTGTTAAATACATTTCTCTCTTTTTTATAGTTTTTTAACAGATACGACATTACTTTGATTTGGGTTATGAATACAAAGAAATTTTACAATTTCTTGAGACGTTTCATGGTTATTCAAGAAGGTAATAAATATTAAATTTCTCTTCTGAGAGCTCTAAGGTCAAAGTTTAAGTAAACAAACAGTTTTTATTGACTGTTCCGCATAATTCTGGAATAAACAGTTTGATTAACCATTCTCTACTTTGTTACTCTGCGCAACAACAATGATGGAAAGAGACATATAAGATGACTACAATGCCTACAATTTTCAAAAATTCAGTTATTTATACTGGAGATTATGTAATTTTGTCAATTAGAATGCATGCATTTACGCTAGTAAATGCAGTTTAACGACAAGCGACATATTTACTTGTTTTGGTCCTTTCCCCCTGTCAGTTTATCAGCGCCCTAGAAAAATAGTTTCTAGTTCCAGACCCCAACACTTGTAGGCACGCCTCATGGTTCATCAGCGTGCTTTGATTTCAGGTTCCTTCAGTCATCATTTTTTGAAAGTCGAAATCTTGAAGGAATATTAGTCACCATGCCGAGAAGCAATAATCCTTATCAAGTAGATAATAATGCAGATCGAGATCGGACGTTATCTTTAAACGATTGGATCAAGAAAACTAAGCATGAATTGCAAAGAAATGCTTCGGCCTACGGCTTGTTGTCTTCAGGGAAGAAAGAATCCATCGCTGCTCGAATTTACGACTAACTCCACCCTCCACAACCGCCTTTATGAATCTTAAACCAAGGGGAACCTACAGAAGAAGACATTCACCATCCTGATGTTCAAGCACAACCAGAAGGAATCTTTATGGTGCCCCCAGTAGATGCTTACCAACAGAACCAGCCAGACCACTTTTGATTTCATTTTGATTTGATTTGATTTCATTTGAGGGTTGCCCTTCAGCAGAGCTGATTTTCAAGGGGCCCTCTATAAAAATGTTAATTACAATATAAATACTACAAGTCTAAGAGAAACTAATTACTACTATAAAAAACCATAATATTAAAAACCTACTTACAAGAATATATATAGTACTTACAAGAATATATATAGTTAAAAGAAAATAATCTCTAAATAGATAGTTTAAAACTATTTAGAGATGATGCCTGCTTAGACTCAGCTGAGAGGCTGTTCCACAATTTTGCTCCTCTATAGGAAAAACATTTTTGCCCATTTGTTGAGTTTTTCCTTGGCATCTTCAGGTCCGTCATTGTATTACGGAGAGCATGGGTGGAGCACTGTGAGTTACGGGTGAAGAGGTTACCCAGGTATTCTGGAGCCAAATCATGCAAGGATTTAAAAACCATTGTTTTAGTTTCACCATTAATAAGTTCTTCAATGGTCTTCCATCCAAGCTCTTGGATAAGTGGTCTGCTTGGGGCATCAAAACTGCTATTTGTTATAACCCTAGCAGCACGATTTTGAAGTTTTTGCAACTGGTCAAGTTCCATTGAACCACAACAACCCCAAACAGAGCAGCAGTATCGAAAGTGGGGCTCCACAATACCTGTGTATAGAGTCTTCAAGGTTTCCTTTGGAAGAAAAGACTTGGCATATTTCAAAAAGCCGACAGCTCTGGAGACTTTATTGGAAATCGCCTTGATTTGTTCTTTCCAATCAAGGGAGTTGTCAATCTGTACACCAAGGTACTTAGTATTTTGCACTTTTTCAAGTTCATTATCACGAATTTTCAGATCCATACTTTCATTTCGACTTTTAAGAATTTTATGTTTCTGTTTAGTAGAAAGAAGCATGGAATGAGTTTTTGCAACATTTAAAGTAAGTTTGTTGCCTTGTAGCCAATTGTCTAATTTTTCGAGATCATTGTTCATAGCTTCGCTCAGCTGAGTCATATCAGAGGATTGATAACACAGACTGGTATCATCAGCATACATAGAAACAACAGAATCTTGGACGGCCTGTGGGAGATCATTGATATAGATTAGGAAAAGTAGGGGTCCAAGACATGAGCCCTGTGGCACACCAGTTTCTAGGTCCCCTATTTCTGAATCAACGCCATTGACTCTACAGAACTGTTTACGACCAGAAAGGTAGGATTTAAACAAGGACAGTTCCCTGTGGTGAACACCATAGTGGGCAAGCTTCTTCCACAAAGCAAACTTCTTCCTGTTGACCAATTACGCGCCATCATCCGGGAAGAAATGCAAATTTTCAATGCAAATCAAGCTTCTGCCAACGTGTCACAGCCAGGAAATCAGCAATTAGGCCCATTGTCACCCGCCTCAATTATTATACCTTGCCCTCAAGATCCTGTTATTCCAGCAACACAAAATTTATCTGCTACAGCCAGCCCACTACAAATTTCTGCTGGTGCCACCATTATACCTAGCCAACAACAACCACAACTGCAGCAAGGTAATTCTTTTACTGCTTTTGCCCCAAATTTCAACACTTTACCTCCACTGTCAGCCAAACTTATAAAAGCTATCAAAGCTAAAGAATTTGTTGATTTCAATACCCTACTACCAGCAAGCTTGTATGACCCCTCTCAGCTNAGCCAGGAAATCAGCAACTAGGCCCATTGTCACCTGCCTCAATTATCATACCATGCCCTCAAGATCCTGTTATTCCAGCAACACAAAATTTATCAGCTACAGCCAGCCCACTACAAATTTCTGCTGGTGCCACCATTATACCTAGCCAACAACAACCACAACTGCAGCAAGGTAATTCTTTTACTGCTTTTGCCCCAAATTTCAACACTTTACCTCCACTGTCAGCCAAACTTATAAAAGCTATCAAAGCTAAAGAATTTGTTGATTTCAATACCCTACTACCAGCAAGCTTGTATGACCCCTCTCAGCTATCATCCTTCAACCTTCAAATCCTACCATCTGAATTAGGGGAAAACACAGTCTCATTTTCACCTGCTAGGCGCCCAACACAAAGGATTACCGATCTGCCTTCCTGGCTAGAAGCTTGGAACTTGTTCATCAGGGCATCTGTGCACTTTCATCCATATTTAGGCCAAGAGCTCCTTGCATACCAAGAAGCCATCTGCACGTTACAGCGACAATATTCATTCCAAGCATGGTCAAAATATGATATAGCCTTTAGATTGTCAATTGCAACAAATAAATCTCTTTCATGGGCTCGTACGGATGAATACCTTTTTAACAAATATATTCGGTGCTCCCCAGCCTCAGCTCCTGTCGCAACACATCAACCCCGTTGCTTCAAATGCTCAGCACCAGGTCACTATGCCAATGCCTGTCCAAATGAGACATTTCGCCCTGGAGCAAATTTTCGTGCCCCCAGTAATACCAACAATAATACCAGCAATGCATGCCGCTACTTCAACAATGGGGACAATTGCAAAATCCCAGGTTGCTCCTGGGCTCACGTGTGCAATAAATGTGGAGGCCCACACCCAGGCTCACTGTGTAAACAATCTATTAAGAAACTTTAATGCCTTGCCATCAGAAGTGTCCACCCCAATAAACATTGTTGAGTTATCAAAAGAATTAACAAAGTATCCTGATAAGAACTTTGCAAATGAGCTGATTTTTTGTTTACAATATGGATTTTCAATTGGTTATTCAGGCCCACAATTTGTAAATATTGCCAAAAACCTTAAATCAATGGATTCTAACATCAGTGCACTGCAAATTTTCGTTGTTCTCCAATAGGAGTTGTTCCAAAGAAGAACTCTAATAAGGTGCGAATGATAACAGACTTATCCTCACCTAAGGGGTCAGCTGTCAATGATTATATAGCTGACGAAGAGTCATCAGTACAATTTAATAACTTTGACAGTGCAGTCAATATAGTAGCAGGGCTTGGTAAAGGGTGCTTAATGGCAAAAATCGACATCAAAAGTGCCTTTCGCATCTGCCCGGTGTNGCATGCCGCTACTTCAACAATGGGGACAATTGCAAAATCCCAGGTTGCTCCTGGGCTCACGTGTGCAATAAATGTGGAGGCCCACACCCAGGCTCACTGTGTAAACAATATATTAAGAACCTTTAATGCCTTGCCATCAGAAGTGTCCACCCCAATAAACATTGTTGAGTTATCAAAAGAATTAACAAAGTATCCTGATAAGAGCTTTGCAAATGAGCTGATTGTTTGTTTACAATATGGATTTTCAATTGGTTATTCAGGCCCACAATTTGTAAATATTGCCAAAAACTTTAAGTCTCTGGATTCTAACATCAGTGCACTGACAGAGAACATTATAACTGAGCTAAAATTGCACCGCATAGCAGACCCTTTTACTGACATCCCTTTGACAAATTGTTGTTGTTCTCCAATAGGAGTTGTTCCAAAGAAGAACTCCAATAAGGTGCGAATGATAACAGACTTATCCTCGCCTAAGGGGTCAGCTGTCAATGATTATATAGCTGACGAAGAGTCATCAGTACAATATAATAACTTTGACAGTGCAGTCAATATAGTAGCGGGGCTTGGTAAAGGGTGCTTAATGGCAAAAATTGACATCAAAAGTGCTTTCGCATCTGCCCGGTGTCTCCATCAGATTGGAACCTTTTAGGTTTTCAGTTTCTCAACCATTACTTTGTAGACCTCAGGTTACCTTTTGGAATGAGGTCCTCAGTGAACAGATTTACCATAGTTTCAAATACATTATTATGGATCATGCAAAACAATTACAACCTAAAACACACAACTCATTATCTTGATGATTTCTACCTCGCTGGAGCCCCCAGCTACGATGAATGTAAAGTCAGCTTACAAAAGACCATTGAATTATTCGGTAAACTAGGAGTACCACTTGCACAAGAAAAAGTGGAAGGGCCTACAACAATTCTAACGTACCTAGGCATAGAAATTGATTCGCAAAAAATGGAACTTCGCCTACCTCAGGACAAATATGTCTCCCTGTGCAATTCATTGCACACATGGGCTGACAAAAAGAAATGCATAAAGAAAGATCTGCTTTCATTGATTGAAAAACTTTCGTTTGCATGCAAAGTAGTGTACTCAGGTCGTACTTTTCTTCGAAGATTGATTGAATTATCTACAACAGTTAAAAGATTGTCACATCATATTTCGTTAGATGCAGAATCTCGTAAGGATATTTTATGGTGGAAAACGTACCTGCCCATCTGGAATGGGAAGCACAAAATCTTAGATAAAGCCATAACTTTAAGCCCAAACATGCAACTCTATACTGACGCATCAGGTTCATTAGGCTTCGGCATATATTTTAATGGCCTGTGGGTTGCACACAAGTGGCCGGAACAATTCGTCGCAAACTCAATCCAATGGAAAGAACTTTTTCCCATATACATTTTGTGCCTCCTCTGGGCCAAGTCATTCTCAGGAAAGAGACTACTTTTCCACTGCGATAATTTATCTGTGGTAAATATCTGGTCAACAAAAACATTCCAAAGGTGATGCAGTTACTGAGAAGATTGTTTTTTATTACAGCTAGCAATGAATTTACAGTAAATGTACAACATATCGCAGGTACAGATAACTCAATCGCAGACTCCTTGTCTCGTTTTCAGCTACACCGATTCCACCAACTGGCACCAGGTGCAAGCAGTCATCCGACCATCATTCCAGCCAGCGCCTGGCAAATTTAACAAATGACGTCCATGCTCTACAGCACATGTCAATTGCTGTCTCATCACGGAAAACTTATAAACAAGGTCAGCATTCATACTTAGCTTTTTGCGTATCGTTTAACCTTCGGCCATACCCACTGCTAGAAGCAACACTTCGCCTATATACAGCTTTCCTAGCCCGCACGCACAGCTTTGCTACAATTCAAATCCACCTAGCAGCAGTAAAGCACAAAAACATGGAGCTTGGCTTCCAACCCAATTTTGAGCACATGCACCTGTTAAAACTCCTCCTAAAGGGAGTCCAGCGTGTCAAAGGAGCAAGAGCAAAACCTCCTCGTCTACCAATAACAATAATGAAGTCACTGAAAGAATGCTTGCGCACATCATCAATTAGTGCAAAAGACCAACTTATGTTATGGGCGGCATTTACCATTGCCTTTTTTGGGTTCTTGAGAGCCTCAGAATTTTGCTCATCAACTCAAACTTCATTTGATCCAGCAGGCACCTTACTTCGGTGTGATATTACAATTCAAGAGTCTCGTGTGTCCAGCAATATCAAAGCTTCCAAAGTGGACCCTTTTCGCAACGGTCAAATAATCACACTTGCCCCATCCGGCACGAGCATTTGCCCAGTGAGAGCACTTCAAAAACATTTACGAAACTGCACCAGCCTAGACATTCCCGCTTTTACTTTTGTAAATGGAGGTTTTCAAACCAGACAGTTGTTATCATTAACATTGCAGAACCTGCTGTCAACTACCACAGGAACATCAACACTTACATCACACAGCTTCCGTATTGGAGCAGCGACAAGCGCAGCTGCTGCAGGTATGCCAGACTGGCTAATAAAGGTATTAGGTAGATGGTCGAGTGACTGCTATCAAAGGTACATTCGAAGACCAAAGGTACGGTGGCCCACAAGGCTCAAACGCAAATAAAAAAGAAAATGCAATTAAAAAATGTTTTACAGCATATTATAATGCGAAATTTCATTAAAAAAGCAAAACAAACAAATAAATAATTCACAACGCATATTAGAATCTCGCAACGCAATTAGGGTATAAAAACACCAGATATAAAAAGTAACAACGCAGACAATAAAGTCACAACGCAAATAAAAAGTCACAACGCAAATAAAAAACTCGCAACGTAAATAAAAAGTTCACGACGCAAATAAAAACTTGCAACGCAAATAGAAAGTTACAACGCAAATAAAAAGTCACAACGCAAGTAAAAACTTGCAACGCAAATAAAACTCCCATTGCAACGCAAACACAAATCTCGAAATCTCGCAATCGTGAAGCTTTTGAATCAGAATTTTCATCATGGCAGAATCATCTGAGCACGAGATAATTTCTTCATATTTTCACATCTTACCAAATATTTTCCTTCTAATGTTCAGCCTAATTCTTCTGCCTGGAAATAATTTTGCAGAAATCTGTATGATTGATTTCAGACAGGTTTTTCTTTAGCATTGTCAACAGCATAATTGCTGGCAGTGAGGATCAATGGCTCATTTTCACAATCAATTTGGTTAGATTGCACATCACCAATCCAATCATTGCAACAAACATCAGCATGGTCAGCAATGTTCTTGATTGGAAACAAATCAAAACACGTTGGGCATTCCACCATCTGCTCTCTTTTTGTAGTGTAGTTGAAGGGATTTGTAACTCAGCATTTGGATTCGTTTTGGCATTTGTTTTATCTTTGGAAGCTTCGGGTTAAAAGGATGGCTCTTGTGCCAGCCGCCATTTGGAAATTTTTTCCTCCGCAGAAGCATATTAGTTGCGGCGCTCCTCCATAAAAGCACATGTGCAGTGTCTAACCACCCATGGTTCTTCCCTATTTCTTCTCTATATTTGTTTAATACAAATTCAATGTTTGTTCCTGGCACTGTATCAACAGGATTGCCGTCAGGGAACAACAAGACATGCTTCAGTTCCTCAATGATGGTCTTGTCATGATTGGCATGTTTCCTTAGGGAACGCTCTTCGCTCTAAGATAAGCTCCTTGTACGCAGTTACTGGAACTTTTATTGGCAAGGTCTTCCCCCTACATCTTCGCAAGCTTCTATCATCTGCAAGCCTCATGATACTTGTACTTATTGTAACTTCTTGATCTTTCTTTCTTTTCAGCACTGATTCTCCAACGTGCATTTTTCGTTCCGGCTCGAATGTTGATGCTCTGTCCCTTGCCTTTTGAATTTTGAAATCTTCAAAAGATAGAGTTTTCTTATGCCTAGTATCATTCGAATTACCAGGCTGCAAGCTTCTACCACATTTGCAGCAAAACTTATCACTATCATCACGGGCTTGTTGCCCACAGCTTGAGCAAAACATCATTCTTGTTTACCAGAGCACGGCCACGTGGACCAAATGGCAATGGCCTAAGCGCGCAAAACCAGTTAATAGATTCATTACGTAAGTCATTTACATAAGTCATCAACCTTTTACCCGGGAGCGAAGCAAGAGACTTTGGAATGAGTCTATGCACGAAACAGACGAGTAAGAAACAGACGAGAAGATTAACTACTTCGGTCCTTTATTTTTTATTCAATAGAATTAATTCAAATGTGCGCTATTGCGGTTTAAGTTTTTAATTTGCGTTGTAACTTTTTATTTGTGTAGCAACTTTTTATTTGCGTTGTGACTTTTTATTTGCGTTGCGAGTTTTTTATTTGCGTTGTGACCTTTTATTTGCGTTGCGAGTTTTTTATTTGCGTTGTGACTTTTTATTTGCGTTGCGAGATTTTTATTTGCNCTTCAAAAGATAGAGTTTTCTTATGCCTAGTATCATTCGAATTACCAGGCTGCAAGCTTCTACCACATTTGCAGCAAAACTTATCACTATCATCACGGGCTTGTTGCCCACAGCTTGAGCAAAACATCATTCTTGTTTACCAGAGCACGGCCACGTGGACCAAATGGCAATGGCCTAAGCGTGCAAAACCAGTTAATAGATTCATTACGTAAGTCATTTACATAAGTCATCAACCTTTTACCCGGGAGCGAAGCAAGACACTTTGGAATGAGTCTATGCACGAAACAGACGAGAAGATTAACTACTTCGGTCCTTTATTTTTTATTCAATAGAATTAATTCAAATGTGCGCTATTGCGTTTTAAGTTTTTAATTTGCGTTGTAACTTATTATTTGCGTTGTGACTTTTTATTTGCGTTGCAAGTTTTTTATTTGCGTTGTGACCTTTTATTTGCGTTGCGACTTTTTTATTTGCGTTGTGACTTTTTATTTGCGTTGCGAGATTTTTATTTGCGTTGCAAGACGTTTAATTGCGTTGCGAGATTTTTATTTGCATTGTGACTTTATTGTCTCCGTAGTTACTTTTCATGTCTGGTGTTTTTATACCTTAATTGCGTTGCGAGATTCTAATATGCGTTGTGAATTATTTATTTGTTTGTTTTGCTTTTTTAATGAAATTTCCCATTTTAATATGCTGTATAACAATTTTTAATTGCATTTTCTTTTTTATTTGCGTTTGAGCCTTGTGGGCCACCGTACAAAGGATTTAATTTGTTCTGTTCCTCGTAGATTAGCTAGCACTAGCGTAGAGGTCTCTCAGAGGTAGTATACTAAGGTTTAGGGCTTGTGTTCAGGTAGCTTTGGGGTGTATCTTGGCCGTTATTGGCCGCCCTCACAAAATGGCGGCATAATTTTATAGCATTGTAGGGTTCTCGTAATTATTACCCTCTATATTCCTAGCTGACTCAGTCCCCAACCGAACCATAGGATAAGGGGTATTACCAGCACCTTAATGTTTATACCTTGTAGTAGAGAGTTTACTCGTGACCTCAACCGGATCAAGGAGAAGAGGTCTATTATTGATAATTAACCGTTGATCCCTCAACCAAATGAAGGAGAAAAGGGTGCTAAATTTGTTGTTTACGTTTCAATTTATTTGGCAGGATATGACCCCAATTCGCTGCCAATCCGTTGTTTATCTTAACTGTATCCTTAGAGTGTTATAGGGCCAACTTATAATAGTCATAGTACTTATATTACTGCACAGTGGTTTATCTACACATGCAAGCGGCTACCAGCATATGGCGTTAAAGGAAGCATGTAAAACTAATTTCTTCAACAGTTATCAACAGTTCCTGAGAATTGTGAAGAGTCTTGGTCTCCGAAGAAGAAAGTCTCTTGATGAATTGGATTTGATTGTCGCTGCCGTGGAGGTTGGGATTTTCATTGCAATTAGCTATTTGAATAAAAACTGCAATGTTGATATTTTGTTGCGGAAAATCGTAATTGTCGGTAAATGTTTTCTAGTGACACTGCTCCCTTGTTACATTTTTGCAGAATCTGTGGAGAATATGGTATGGTTTGGAGTAATATGTTCAGGAATAACACGTCAAATATTCTGAAACCATTGAATGTTAGTTTTTACACATTGTGTAGTACATCAAAGGAGTCCTTACCAATCGCCTGATCAGTTATCTGTTTCGTCCAAATTCGAGGGCGAATTGTACACACAATTACCTTCCCATGTAGCGACCTTTTAGCAATATATACTTATTCATTGCTCTGTCGGTACTTTTATGCGAGAGCTTATATGTGCTTTAATAGTTATTATGCAAAACACTTGTTATTCATAATGGAATGAGTTAGATGGAAGTGGAAGTTTGATTGGATACAGAAGTATGGCTCAACGTATTGGAAATGACTATTCGCTACAAGTGGACAGGTAGGCAACACCATACTGATAGACTTGGTTCACACGATGCCGGTACAATTTAAAAACGGAACAGAAGTTTTACGGATAGGCCTTCTGTTTACTAGAAAACAAAACAAATTGTACCGGCAGAACCCGATTAGGGTAAAATTTGAAAACGTATCTCCAACTAGCACGAATTTAAAGCGGCGTTGTTTGAACACTCCACAACGTTCTGCGATGCTTTCGAAACGAGGCTGATTGATTCTTTATACCTCTATAAATTTCTTCGTTTTAAAAATCCAATTTCTCTCTCTTGCGGAGATTGAAAAGATTTGTTTTCAAATTTTGACAATAAATGGCGCTAGGCCTTCTTTTGTTCTAGTTTTATACTAGCTCGCTACATCCCCGTTCATTTACTTTGAAGTTTCATAATTTTCCAGAAAAACAGTCAGAATCTTGTTGAAATTCCTTGATCCAGATGGGGTGGAACGATGAACTAGGCGGAGGTTGAAAAGGAGGCTCTATCATAATCAGGTGAATTTTGATATTTAGACAAGAATTATTTCAGTATTCACATCAGGATTTCCTCTCAGCTGAACTCTTTATGTAGTGTAATTCCTTGCTTTTGAGTATCAAAATCTAATTTTTCTTCATTCTATTTGCATTACGTTTCTTTTATTTTGTTTGAATGCTGTTACTCCTTAATTAAACATCTCGCAGCTCTGGTTATTGGTGTAGTGGAGTGCTTTTCAAAATGTAAGTCTTTAATATGTATGCAGTAAAGTAATGCCCATAACTTGTCTTTATACTATTTATTTAAGGGTCCTAACTGGCTTCTTCATATGGATGGATATGACAAGCTTAAACCTTTCGGATTAGCAATCCACAGAGCAATAGTTGGGTAAGAAATATAAATCAGCCTGTCTTAATTTTAAAAACGTTCTGTTTTGTTGTGACTGCAGTTCACCCTAGAGTAACATAAACAGTGAACTTTGATTTTTCCTGGTCAAGCAGGTATTACTTAGGTATACAGTCTAATTAGATCAATGCTTTGCAGGTATTCTCGTCGCATTCAGCGGCTTGAAGGTGCAGCAAGTAATAATGACCCAAGAATGGTGGCTGGATACTTCATCAATTTTATTGAAAAATTAAAAGGTTTGTCGCAAACTTGTATATTTATATATATTTATATATCTTAAACAATGTGTATTTGCGAATACCATTTACAATTTTTACCTATAGGCTGACTACTGTGTAATCATAGTCATGTGTAATAAATAGCACTCTTCTCGAATGACGTCACACAAAATAGCGCATTGCATGGTGGGATATGTTTGCGGACAAAAATATTCAAACTCTGTGTGCTTACACTGTGCTTAATAACAGAGGCGGACTGGCCGGTCGGGCTACCGGGCAATCGCCCGGTGGGCCCTCTCAAAATTATTACAAAAAATTGTTTTTTTTTGTTAAATGGTAACTTGTCTAGTTTAGAAAGGGCCCTCTTTACAAGCCGTCATACTGAGGTTCTCTCGTGATCAGTGGCTACTGAGTGAATACAGATATCAGTTTGAGGCCTTCCAGCGCTTTAAAGTCGTTTTCCTAAATTTGGGGCCCTTAGATACACGAAATATTCTGGGCGCAGGGCCCACTGGTTCTACTTGTAATTGCGGTACTTCTCAGGAATACTTAAAATCTGATGAATTTNCAAGAACTTATCGACAGAATAAGATCATGTATTGCAATCAAGAAAGGTATTGATCCAAAGGTTGATGGAGGCAAGTGGTACAATCAGAAAAGGCAAGAAAGGGAATTCCAATCATCGACGCAACCGAGAAACATAGATATTCCTGTGGAAGGTTGGGGGACATTTCCAACTACCGATATACCAATGATGTTTAACTATGGTCATGTGTATCAGTATCTGATTGAGTCTGTTGCTCAGTTTGGCCAAACAGGCCTAAGCAAACGTGCCTCAAGTGACAGTGAAGATGACAGGGACTTTCCAAATGACTCATCATCATCAGGCTACACTTCTACAGCACGACCACTTCGTAAAGGGATGAATTTAATGAAAAGTGGCTTTGTGAATGATATTCTTGACAATACTACTGATGACACTTATTATTTCTGCAAAGCACATGTGCACCATTCAATGAAAAACGAATTACCACTTGCAGTTGAGGTTGTCCTCAGCCATAAAAGTGGGTCAGTCCTTCAGGCCACATGTAGCTGTAGGGCTTCCGCTTTTGGTAGATGTGCCCATGTTTCTGCTCTCTTGCTAAAAATTGTTAAATTTGTTGAGGTTAATGGCACCAAAGTCAAAGCTCCTTCTACTTCAAAGCCATGCCAATGGAATCGTGGCAAGAAAAGAGCTAAAGATCCAACTGTGGTACATTATGCCTCTTATGATTCAAAAAAGGCTTCAAAGCTCAGATTATATGACTGGGACCCACGACCAATGAATCATCGCAATAACTTTAGCAATGAACATGCAAATTCATTTCTCAGAAACCTCCAAGAATACAGTTCCAAAACAAATGAAGTTTCAATGTGGGAATTGTCATTAACGATGAAATATGAAGACTACCTCCTTGAAGAAGACAGGAAAACTATTTTGAAAACTCTTGTCAATGATCTTGAGGAATCCTTGAAAGATGTATTCACTGGCACAGCGGATCAAGTAGAATATACAGAAATACCAGGTACAAAAGAGCAAAGTGCATCATTGAGATGGTTTGAAGAACGAAGATACCGCATTACCGCTTCCAAATGCAAAACAGCCTATTCTTGTGGGGAAAAGCTTTTATGTGGAAGAGGAAAGGAATGTTCAGGGCAGTTCTATAACTGGATACGGAATAAGTTTTGGTTCCCAAAACATATAACAACCAAGGATATAAAATATGGTATTGAAACAGAAGCAAAAGCAAGGGATGCATATAAGGCATTCACTGGCAACTGCATTTCTGAATCTGGGATTTGGGTTTGCAATAAATTTCCGTACTTGGGAGCAAGCCCAGATGGATTGATAAAAGATGCTGATGCCAAAATAGTTGGTATTATTGAGATAAAATGCCTCAAGATTTTCAAAGAAAAGTCGATACAAGAAGTGGTCGAAAAGCGCAAACAAAAAACTTTATCCTCTACATTATACAACAGGCAGTGTTTCAAAATAGAAGACGATAAGCTGCTTCTGCGAGAAAGTCATGCATACTATTTCCAAATTCAACTTCAGTTACTGGTTACTGGGTGCGAATTCTGTGATTTTGTTTTGTACTCTGCAAAAGGACCATCCTCTATCCAAAGGATCAATGAAAATAAAACATTTCAGCATAATATGGAACAAGCATTGTCAGCATTTTGGCATAGAGTTCTAATTCCAGATTTCTTTGAAATGCGTGTGCCTAGGGAGTTACAGCCATTTATTTTGCCATAGAATTGTTTAATCCTGAACAATATTTTGCATTTATGTAGAACATAAATATGATATTTATTTGAATTCTTTGAATTATCATGCAAACTAGCTTGATGAATAATTTGTTGACTTGCTTTCCCGGGGTCATCCACTTTCTGATGCAAAAATTGAAAAAATGTGACCCCTCCCACCCTGTGTATGAAAAGAACAATAGAAATGATGTCATTAAAAATTGATGTATGCATTTGCTATACTCCTTTTTATCCCATAACTGCATACATACTAAATGGCCGATGGCCCCCATTTCGGTTAAATGAAATCAGAAACAAGAAAGGAAATCTCACTATTTGGGGTCGCTTCATCATTATCAGTGAAATGACTTTAAAGGGGCTGGGTAACATAACTGTCAAAAAACCAGTTATCTCTATAATCTATATTGTTTGCCATACTTTGTGTCTATTGTGTTCCGCACAAATTTTGGTGGATGGGGTGAATCTACAATAAAGTTACTCCTAAAAATCCACCAACATATGAATGTTTCATTTCTTTCTCCACAAAATTCTAAAATCTATCTTCGAAATAACACTTTCATTTTGAGAAAAATAGTGGAAAATCTCTGTGATATGGCATATAAAAAAACTGCACCATTAGCCTTTTCAAAAGAAGTTTATTTACTTTAAGTGACCCAGCCCCTGAGTCCTTGAATACATTTCTTGACAGGTTAATTTTATGTGCAAAGTGCAGGTTGAAAGTTCACAAGACAACATGCTACATACACCATCTGAGATGAAATATGGCTAAGTGACAATGGTATAAGGTTGCCAATAAGTTTGAATTTTTTCAAACGTTCATTGAACCTTTCTACGTGTATTCTGGCCTTGGCAATTCTCCTGGTGTCCATCTCCTCTTCTCTTGTTAGGCGTTCTCTCTTTCCCAGAAAAGCTGGAATTTTGATTGAGGCATGCTTAGGGTTTAACAGGTCTTGGATGGTAAATCCTTTGTCAACCAAAAGGACATCTCCATGCTCAATGTGGTCAATAATACCACATTTCCTTGTAATTGATACATCATCAATGCTACCCTCATATAAATCAGAAACAAAACAAGCTGCACCATTTGGGGTAACTGCAATGAGTGCTTTGAATGTTGTGTAATGTTTGTAGGATGAGTATACATTTCCTTGCTGCGAATAGTTCCTTGGGGTTTGCACAAAAAATTCAGTGCAGTCAATGGAGCATCTGATGTTTTTGAAACTGTTAAACACTTTTGGCAGCACAGGCTTTAAAATTTTCCTGCTTGGGAACATCAAATATTTCATTTCTTTGAACTGTAGAAACATAAATTGGATCCATGTGTTGAAAATGCGGCTGACAACAGATTCTGACACATTGTAAATGTATGCTATGGTTTTCAATGCAAATCCTCGTCTTAACCACAAAAGGGTAATAAATAGCTCCTCTCTGATTGTAAAACAACCATTGTGACCTGGTTTTGATCCTGCAACTCTTTCCACGCCAACACCATTTTTCTCTGATTTTCTGCTACCATACCAGTATTGAAGGCTGAATTTTGCAGGACCTAAAAAGTCTGATAGGATTTCAAATTGTCCAGGGTAAAGCCCTATAAAATACTTGGCCTTCTTCTTATCTTGTAAAATCAATTCAGGGGAAATTGTATCCAGTTGAAAATTTGCACTTTTTGCCATACCATCTGATTGTGAAATTTTTGTTTTGTTTCTTAGTATTATTGTTTCGACTTGGGCACCAAGCATATAGTTATCATAAACTGTCTGTGTGCCCTGATGTACAGCATTGGATGTGTTAAGAACAAGCTCTCCTTCAGAGAAATCATCGCATGGCTGTTCTAAAGTGGCCTCTGATGATTCAAGATTAAATACTTCTTGATTGCCAGCCAAACTTGGGTCGATTTCTTTTCTCGCTTTCTTGGTCAAAAGTGGGCATTCCTCCCGTTTTCTTGGAGGTTTTCTCCTCTTCATTCGCCCTTCCCGTTCCTTCTCCGTAAATGAGGCAAGAATCGGGTCTGGGTTATTTTCTGTTGGTCCCTTCCCATTTATAAAGTGCAGAGAACATATGTAGGTATCTTTTGTGATCTGGAAGTCTTTTCGACCGCAGGCATGCATCCAACGTTTTGCTGCAACTGTTTGTTGGTTTGCCTTTGCTTCTCCCAATCTGTCATGTGTTCACGGATCTTTCCCGGCTTGGCAAACCTTATAAATGTGGTACCACTTGGCATGCATTCTGGATATCTTGAGTCTGACTTACATATACCCCAGCAGCAATGTTTCGTAGCCATGATTTACAAGAACAGCAGTATTCAAACGTGATTTATTGTACATGAAACGACCATCAACGTTGGGATAAACGTGCAATAATCTGATAACTGGCCTAATGTTTGTCCGCAATTCGATCCCATCATGCTTCGCGCGATAACGTCATAATCTATTTTTAGCAATGGAGAAGAGTGCTATTCAAGTAGAAATTTCAACATACCGGAAAGTAGGGGATGCACGCAGGCTACCTAATTGTGCCTAGTTCCTTGCAAATAGATCAATTATACCGGGTGAGTCAGAAAAAAACACTCCCCGTTTGAAAGGCCACTGCTCCCTGGATATCGAGGCAATACTATTGGTAAATATATTGTTTAATAGTGGACATGTTCAAATAAATTCTAAATTTTACCAGACTGAAATCGGCCTCGCCCTTCTGAAATTAGGAGAGATTTTCTCAAGAAAGCCCCTCCAAGAAACCTTCAAAAACGGCATGAAATCGCGACCAAATTTTCGTCATATTTCTGCCTAAATAGAAATGACTTGTACATGCTTTAGCACGTTTTATCCCTTTGGGAGGATGAAACTGCCATCCCTGGAAACATAACAACAATATTCTCGGAGATGTTATCCTCCCAAGAGAATAACATGTGCTAAAGCATGTGCAAGTGTGCAAGTCATTGCCGTAAGGCAGAAATATTTTGAAAATTTGGTCGTGATTTTAGGCCTCTTTTGAAGGTTTCTTGAAGAGGCTTTCTCCAGAAAATCGCTTACAATTTCAAAACGGAGAGGCCGATTTCAGTTGATTTCAGTTAAATTTTAAATCATATTTGAACATGTCATCAACCATTACATAATGTATTTGTCAATATTATCGTTTTGATATCCAGGGAGCAGTTGCCTTTCAAACGGGGATTGTTTTTTCTGACTCACCCGGTATAAGTCAAATGTCAAATCATATATTCTGTTCACTTCCGAATCATTTAAACCCTTATTTTAAAAATTTTGAAGTTTTGTTGTTGTGGATTATAATTTTCCCTCATAGTTAGTAAAGATAAGAAAGCATGCTGACATTATTCCTTGGGCATCATCCATTCGAAACCATTTCTGATATTGTTGCAGAAGTTGTGATGAACATGAGTTGAAGCTGAGAATACTTTGGACCAGACTTGTACACCATCTATCTGGAGACCATCGTTATTGTGCCCATGAAGAGCTCAGTGAAGAAGAAAGAACAAAGCCAACATCAGACCAGACAGCTCATCGACGACAAAACTGAGGGAAATAGTCCTTGATAAGAAATGGCTAAAGTCACTAAAATACTACACCCTTAATAGACATCCTGGATTGCTGGAGGTAAAATTATTTTCATGTTGCAAAATTTGACCAAACATGGATGATTTTAAGAATTTCTTGCTACTAAAGAAAATGTTCAACACACATATCTTATATGCTGTTGTGCAAGTTGTTTCATGCAATTGGGTCAAAAAGTCTGAGTCCATCTACATTTTTTCCTGTTAGTCAATCACCAGAAACTATTTATATTACTGTTTTTTCTGAAAATATGTAATTCACTAGTTCCAGTGTGTGTCATGACAGCTTAATCCTGACTGTGTTAACAAACAGTTAACTCATCAAAACATTATTTTAAATATGTACTCTGGTAAATGATCCAAGCGGAAAGTTAAGCAGTGGACTCAGATTTTTAAACCCTACCATATTTTATTCCCAGGTGTTACACAGTCTTATTTTGGAGTATTGTCCTAAGTGCATTGGATACAAACATGATTCGTTCATCACACGGCATCAGCTTGCATATATTGATTACAATAACCATTGTGACAAACAACAGATGAAGAACCAAGCTGGTGAGCTGTTGTATGCTCGAAGATGGGGGAAAAGGATGAAGCAGTGGCATTGCGTTCCTGTCCCTCAACCTAAGAAGTATTCATATGCAACAGGTACAGTACTCGTCCGATCCCAAAAGGCCAGTCTTTGTTTATCTTTTGAATTTGCCGGCTGCCTTCATTCAAGCATAAAAAGCAGTTCTCTGCCTCCAAAAGGAATATTTTACAGTTTCAGTATTTTACAGTGGTTTTTTTCAGCAAAACTCATTTGTCAAGTTGTTGCCTTGCTATGGCCAATTTCAACATTGTAAAAGCTCTGCACTCATTGTTAACAGTGTCGGGTAAAAAGCTTCAGCAATGGTTCCACGCCCGACAACACCTTCCTCAAGGAGTTCAGCCTCGTTTTGACGCCCCTATACAAATGTATAGGAAAATGACCGGAAATGAATATTTTTGACGACTTTGAACGTTTCTTGCAGGAACGCGATATTACTTGTCCGTTTTACTTCAATTTCAAAAGATGGAGAATTTATCTAAGAAATATTTGACACTAAAATTGTTTTGATCTAAATTTCTTGCTAAAACCCACGCAATTTGATAAGGATGGTGGTCTTATTTTCAGAGAAATGCATCCATATTTAGATGAGCTTTTTTGAACTCATTGTTTTTAAATGGAATGCAGCGCCTCAAAGACCATGACATTTGGAAAGTATTGGAAAGTAGAAATTGTTTTGAAGTGGTGGCGTGGTCTTGCTGCAGCTCGCTGGAGGGAAATTCAGCATTTTAAATTAGTCCAGCAGATTTTCAGCAGTTTTCAAGGAAAGTGTGGGATTTGCGGTAAAAGCATGAAAATCCCCTCAATTGTACAATATTTTGTGCCGAAAAATATAAGCTAGAGGCCCATTGCAAATTTTGCATTTTTTTCCATAATGGCGGCATTTCAAAATGGCGGGTATGCAAAAAGGATTCTGGAACGGAAATGTGCTAGAAAAGTTGAGAGATCATGGTTTTTCTACGAAAAGCTTTACATTTTTTGTAAATTTTGTGAAAGTAATTTAAAAGGACTCTCTTTCAAAATGGTTGCCTTTCAAAATGGCTGCCTTTCAAAATGCCAGCGTTTACCATTTGAGGGATTTTCCATATTCCCTTATGGGCAATTCCATGAAAAAGTAAACCAAGAAGTGAAAATTTCAAAATTGTACTATTGACCTGTACTTGGTGTCAATTGATAGATAATTTGTTATATTTTTAGAAAAATGATTAATAGGCTGAGGCATTTGTTGTTTTTTCTCTCCAAAATTTGATTAAACTGGAAGGTAAATAATTTTGTTTAAAAAAATTGATAGAAAGTTCATATTAACAATGTGATTTTATCACAGAAATGTTCTACTGCCCCCCCCCTAAATGTGGTGTATTTTGACAGTACAATGTGACCTCTTTTTTTAAAAGACAAAAATTTCAAAAATACCCAAAGCTTTTTCTGGTTATTCATTGAACAATCTAATGGTAATTATTGAAAGTACGTCCAACATCAGCGGATATTATTTTTTAATTTTTTTAACATGTGTGAAGACGTAGAAAACATTTTGAGACATATATACTGTTAAACATGTATGCTAAATACATCCATACTGCTGGAATGAATATTCTACTTCCATTTTTTACAGAATTGTGGTCTTGGACGTACAATTATTTTGTACGTCCAACATGGTACGTCCAACACTGTTAAACTCCTTCCTACTAAAGGAGCCATTTTGAATTTGCCTCTCAATCAACAGTATCAACACATTGCCTAATATTGACATTGAGTCTAAAATAGTGCCAAAAGAAGCCAATCATCAAATAAAATACATGCTGAGTTGTTAATTATGCCACTAACAAACAAACAAAAATTAGCCAGGCGGCGAGCCAAGGTAAAAGCTGATGAAGATCTTTGGAAGGCAAGAAAGGAAAAGGATAAGATAAGAAAGGCAAAATCAAGAGAAGCAGCAAAGGCTAAAATCTCTAAAGGAGAATGGGGAAATTACAGAGCTCAGGAAAATGCACGTATTAAGCAATACAGAGAGCAAAGGAAGCACCAAATTCCATCAAATGGGCAGGAAGTAGATCCCAATGAAATAAATGAATCACCATATCGTTCTGTTCAGGCAATGGGGAAGGCTATGAGTAAAGTGAGAACATCCCTTCCTAATTCACCAAGGAAAAGGAAGGCAGTTGCAACAGCCTTAGCAAAAGAAATTGGCGTTAATGTTGTAAAAGCAAAGAAAAGAGCAGCACAGATTGGTTTAGATGACGACACCAAAAACAAGATTATTGATTTCTACTTAAGAGATGATATTAGTTGGCAAGCACCAGGGAGAAAAGATCGTGTAATAATTAGAAGTAAAGATGCAAATGGGAATAAAATTAAGATACATATGCAGTGCAAATACATGCTTATGTCCCTGGCAGAGGCACACCAGCTATACTTGGAAGAAAATCCCCATTTTAGCATTGGGAGAAGCAAGTTTTGTGAGCTCAGGCCAAAACACATCAAGCTTTTTGATAAAATACCACATAGTGTATGCGTTTGCATGTACCATGAAAATGTGAGGTTGCTTTTGAATGCTCTTGGGAACTGCACAGAGTTACCCAGCAGCATATCTGTATTTACAAATTCTGTTGTCTGTGACCCCAGCTCTAAGGAATGCATGACCCTTGAATGCCACATCTGCAGAAATAAGATATCTACTTACAAACCAATGGGAGATGACGCTGAATCGCAAGTGACATATTTTCAGTGGCAAAAAACTGATAAAAATATTGCAAAAGTTGAGGTGAAGAGTACAGCTGAAGACACATTTAATGAACTAAAACATCAACTCAAGCCATTCCTTATTCATGTTTATGTCAAAAGAAAGCAAGCTGCATTTATGGAACATATTACGAATAATGTGGATGGGAAAACAATCGCCTTACAAGTGGATGTTTCTGAAAACGCAACTCTTGCATGCCAAAATGAAATCCAGTCTGCCCATTGGCAACATCCCCAAGCAACACTCTTCACAGCACATGCTTGGATTAATACAGAAGAAAGAGAAAGCATTGTCATTGTCTCAGATGACTTGGAACATACTAAGCTGGCCATTTATACATTCATGTCTACAATATTTTCAATACTCAGAGATAAATACCCTGACTTTGACCAAATCAATATTTTCTCTGATGGTCCTAGTAGCCAATTTAAGCAAAGATTTCTCTTTTCAAATCTTCATCTTTGGGAAGAAATGTTCAATTGTGAAATGCGCTGGAATTTTTTTGCCACATCACATGGCAAAGGTATTATTGATGGATTGGGAGGCACAGTAAAGCGGTCAGTGTGGAGATATGTTCGAAGTGGTAAAGGTTTTGCTACAACACCCCAAATGTTTTACGAGCTGGCAGTTCAGAGAAACCCTGCCATAGAGATCATTTTTGTTGACAAAGGCCAAGTTGTTGAAAATCAAAATGAATTACAATTGCACTGGAGTAATACCATCCCAATTGCAAACACACAAAAAATCCATTTTGTAACTCCAAAAGGACACTGTCACTTGTTGGTAGCTGACACATCTGACTCCGAAAAATTTTGCAAGGTGAGAATTCTTAAGAAGGAAAATGATGAAAGTAGCAATGATGAGGAATCAACCACAGAGGAAGATGACATCAGTGGAAATGAAGATATTTCTTCTGTTGTTTCGGGCATAAATGACCCAGAGAAGCTTGAGCTCCGCATAGGGGACTGGATTGTCGTAAAATATCAAGGAGAACTGTTTCCTGGGGAAATAACTGAATTTGGTGGCATTGATGGAAGCGAGATCAGAGCTGATGTGATGGAAAAATCTGGGAAATTCTGGAAATGGCCCTCCAAAAGAGACAACATTTTTTACTTTTGCAAAGATGTAATAAAAAAGATCGAACCACCCACGGTAGCAGGAAATAGAGGACAGTTTAAATTTTCATCCTTTTAAGGACTTTCTTTGTTGTTTTTTTGTGTTATATCAGCTTAAGAGTTATATTATAGTTATTTTTGAAAGATTTTACATGTTAACAGATATTTTAATTCACAAAATGTACGTCCGACACTTGAAAATGTACGTCCAACACCATATGTTTTTATTGATTATAAGATTAATAGAAATCGCAAATTAGTGCCATCCCTATGACCGGAATCTACCGCTTAAAGAGTTTACAAAATCAGCCTACCAATCTACCGTTTACAAAGTCAACAAGGCAGTTTTTTTTATTTTATTTTATTTTATTTTATTTTAAACATATTTACCCTGGGATACAATTCAGTTAAGTAATTAAGCAACTGCTTTCCAATTGTCCCAGCAACAAAACAAAAATAGCTAATAAACCTAAAGATACAAACCTATTTACACAAATTTCATAATAAAATAGCTACTAAATGTGAAAAAGAAAATATACCCCAATGTACCCCAATACCCCAATGTACAGCATTGGATGTGTTAAGAACAAGCTCTCCTTCAGAGAAATCATCGCATGGCTGTTCTAAAGTGGCCTCTGATGATTCAAGATTAAATACTTCTTGATTGCCAGCCAAACTTGGGTCGATTTCTTTTCTCGCTTTCTTGTTCAAAAGTGGGCATTCCTCCCGTTTTCTTGGAGGTTTTCTCCTCTTCATTCGCCCTTCCCGTTCCTTCTCCGTCAATGAGGCAAGAATCGGGTCTGGGTTATTTTCTGTTGGTCCCTTCCCATTTATAAAGTGCAGAGAACATATGTAGGTGTCTTTTGTGATCTGTTCCAACTTGCTGAAGTCTTTTCGACCGCAGACATGCATCCAACGTTTTGCTGCAACTGTTTGTTGGTTTGCCTTTTGCTTCTCCCAATCTGTCATGTGTTCACGGATCTTTCCCGGCTTGGCAAACCTTATAAATGTGGTACCACTTGGCATGCATTCTGGATATCTTGAGTCTGACTTACATATACCCCAGCAGCAATGTTTCGTAGCCATGATTTACAAGAACAGCAGTATTTAAACGCGATTTATTGTACATGAAACGAGCATCAAAGTTGGGATAAACATGCAATAATCTGATAACTGGCCTAATGTTTGTCCGCAATTCGATCCCATCATGCTTCGCGCGATAACGTCATAATCTATTTTTAGCAACGGAGAAGAGTGCTATTGGGTATTGGTTTTTCAGGTGTTCCTTTTTGAATTCGCGCCGACAGCTGTAACTTCTGAGACAATTAATGGAACTGAGACAATTAATGTTGCTGTTATACAAAGATTCCTTCCGTTGAATGACAGGGACATGTTCTCTGGGCAGAAAAGTTTTATTTATGGTGCCTCGTGGTGCAATCAGGTTTGATATCATGAATTTTAATCAGAATCACAGAGCTATAAAGGGCCAGACCTTTCAAAAAGGGTGCGCTTATATCCCAGAGACTGAACCTTTTCCATGATCTTTGTGATTCTTCCTCATACTCATAAGTTTTCATGCAGCATTTAGGGTATTATGGTTTTCTTGTTGTCTTTAACAGCTGATGGGGTTTTTGTTCATAAATAATATAAAATGAAATAAATGAAATCTCAGTGTTTTCTACAGATAGATTTGCCAAGTTAAATGAAATAGAATACAAGTCTATAACTAATCTATAACTATAAAGCATATTAGGAGATTTAAACCGACCTTTGGTTGTGCCATATTCTGGGCTATTATTAATGTACTACAGTGGTTTCTATTTCACTTTTCGAAAACATAATTCATTTTAATCGATTTTGATCAATATGTTAACTATTTTATCGTTTGACAGAGAATAGAACGTTGGTGGGGATGTTTGCGGCAAACGAGTGCTGAGTTTTGGGTAAACTTTTTCAGGGTAAGTATAACTAATTAACGTCAGTAGCCGTGCTATGTGAGTATCATTCGTTGATTTTCACATTTTTGGAGAACAAAGAAAGTGCTGTTTTTGAAGTTTCAACTTGTTTTACTTTCTTGCGCCACATATCAGCAACCGCTTGTCCGATTGGCTAGAACAGGGTCTCAAACTCCAAGTTGAAGTATATCCAATTTCCACTGTATCAAAAACGAGACAATAGAAGTTACAGCTCCTCCACAGCAGCCGCACAAATGGGGCACAATTTTTTTGAGACACCGTGTAACCTAACGTTATTCAGGAGATCTAGCCCTTACTTTATCCTGTGTTAAACGCACGCTTTAAACATAGTTCTTCCATTTGCAACAAACATAAGTTCCCTATTTATTTTTCCTTAGGACCTTAGGGATGCTGGAGAGTACAACTATGATAATGAGTTAGAAAGGCGAGGCCGCGCTATTTGTATTATTGGAGTTTGTTTCTATGATATGGTAGAAAAGAACATATTACTTTTGGAAATTTGTAAATTGGAACTTGGACACATTCTTGCAGTACAACTATGCATTAAAAAGGAACCCTAAGATCGAAGAGGAATCAAATGATGCAGCTCTATGGGAGTAGTATGATTTCTTTACATCCAATGCGATTCAGGAGCAGGAAATTGTGTCAAAAGTTAACTCATACACTTATTGGTCAGGCAGTACAATTTCGCAAAGCGTACTTGTCCTAAGTCCAAGTGCTTTGTATACTTGGAATTTGCAATGAAATGTGATAAAACTTCTTCTTAAAGTGCCACTGAAATGAAAAAATTGGATTTTGCCTTACATGCTATGAGGAAGGAATAGACATCGCTGATTGCGAATATGCCATTAATTTTTTTATTGAGGGTGCGGACCAGTGAATTTTCGGGGCTTTTTTGGTGGTATGTCGTTCAACAAGAGCCTATGACGAGTGATGTAGTCAGGTGGGCTCATTTCATTTCATACCACTCTTACCACTGGCGAACTGGCGAACCACAAACGATTGATGTGTTCCTTTCGCAAAATGTCGGATAGCAGCGATATTACTGACTTAATGTGTGCAGAGAATAGTGACGAAGAACTTTTGGTTGTTAGATAAAAACGAATTTGACGATTTTGGAGAAGCAGCAACGCCGTTTGAGCTATATCAAGACGAACCTCTTGCATCATCCAGTGAAGAGGATGCCTAGGCCCGATGACGAAGCAGATATTTTGATGGTATCCCTGTTCATACTCTGCAAGAAAGGTTCGAAGGCAGGGACTCAACGGATGTATGGTAAGTTGAATTATGAATTTACTATTTTCTTTCATTATAATTCTCGCTTTTCTTTGTATATTTGATTCGTTCTCAGCGTATGAGTCATTTAGAAGTGTTGGCCTAATAAGACCAGAAGACTGGCTGTGTTGTTGTCTCCTACTCCTAGGCCTTTTATAGGCCTAGTAGCCAAGACGTATTATTTTGAGCCGCTTTATGGCCCTTTATGATCATAAATCTGTGCTACCAATGGCTCAAGGTTGTTTGATTCTTTCAAATAGGTGCCAATGCGGAAAATGCAACGTAGCAAACCTGGAAACTGCAAGAGAGTGCCTGAAACTGCCTGACAACCACATTTTAAAAGCGACAACATTGACGTTAGCTAAATCATTCTGTGATAAAAGGCCAGCACTTCCCCTACCAAGGAATTTAATAGCCCAAGAGTGTAAATTCCAAAACAAAATGAATCTA
>REGM01000058.1:1169555-1192013 GCA_004194415.1 Aurelia aurita | reverse complement strand
AGGTACTCAATAATATTCACTGACAGGTATGTACCTCTCATGAGCGTGGGTTTTGCAGTGGGAAATTCTCTAAAACAGGTTGTAATTTTTGTAAAAATTGCCTTAAAAATGAGGCTAAAAGTAAAATTCCTTGACCTTCTATTGTTTATTTGTTTATGAGGGTATCCAACTGTTACAACATCATACAAGTGGGTTGGTCATCAAGTTAAATGCCTAAGTTTTCAATTTAATTTATCACAACAACTTGAAACTGCCTGACAACCACATTTTAAAAGCGACGACATTGTCGTTAGCCAAATCATTCTGTGACGAAAGGCCAGCACTTCCCCTACCAAGGAATTTAATAGCCCAAGAATGTGAATTCCAAACAAAATGAATCAAACATTTTGGGCAATGACAGGAAGGCTCTAGGTCCTGGCTGCTCCTAACTAAACATAAAGAATTGTCTCTGAGCACTGAAATACAACGATATAACGGTTGGTTGGTCAGGAAAATGAAATTGAATATATTACAAAGCCCCTATAGTTTAAGATATAATATGGTAGAATCATTAATCATCAAATGTTTTGTGAGAAAAACAATCTGTTGTGATCGTGAGATTGCAGTCTCACAAAAGAAAATTTTTATGGATGTTTCCCTTCATTTGTTTTGAGTGTATTGGTTGCCAACTAAATTATATTTCCATTCAACAGGAATGTCCTCCATCTGTATGCAGAGTTATAAGAAAAAGAGAAATGCTTGAAGTTGCAGTTTACCTTATCATGTTGGACAAGTTACTTGTGAGCTAAATAGGCCAGGCTGCCACTGATTACGATTGCCTGGTTTCATACAGCTTAATTTTGTTACGCTATGTCGAACTGTCGAACAAACAAGTATCCTTTCAAAGCAATTGTTCTTTCCAGAAAGAAGTAAACAAGTTTTTGCAACGAATCAGTGGAGACAAACAAACGTGAGGAGGAAGGTTAGGCCCATAAGCGACTAAAAACGGTCATCGCCCTGTTTCTTGCAGTGTGATTTTCAAAGAGGTGACACGTTGAAACTGGTGTCATTTAGGGCACCGGCCAGGGGGGGGGTTCTTGGCCAAATTTCGGATAGGGGTGTACCGCGAGCATCTTCAAAATGGTACCGTTGGCTAGACCAATTTTTGTGAAAATGATACCCTTGGCTAGACTAATTTCTAGACCAAAAATGCCGTAATTTGCCGTTTTCTAGGCAAACATCACCAACATTTCGCCTTCTCTAGACCAAAATCGCCAAAATTTGGGGTTTCTAGACACAAATTAAGAAAATTTGGCCTTTCCTGGACGAAAATTGCCAAAACAATTATACCCTTGCCTAGACTGGCCTAGACTAGAATGGTCGAAAAGCATACCCTTGGCTAGACTATAAGTCTGAGCGCGGCACATCCAGATATCTTTACTATGGGAGAAGGCACAACAATATTTCCCACTTTTCCTCTTCTTCTTCGGGCCTTCCATATTCAAAACATGAGCGAAACGTACTGAGTTCAATAGCGTGCTGTGTGATTCTTAACATCATACCCACCAGACTACGTCATAGTTCCTATCTGGCCGCGTTACCAATGTTGAACAAAGAGGCACGATTATCGCATATTCAAGGTGCCAAAAAAGGCAATTAGCGACTTGTAATGAGTAAATAAACACCACAGTGTTGCGCAGCAATATCTAATTACTGGATTGCGATAAAAAGAAAAGATTTCGAAATATTTTTATTTTTCATTTCAGTGGCACTTTAAGAATGTCTCCATAACCTAGCCAATGATAGTACTAACATTTCTATATACCTTCATTGAAGAAAAAAGTATTTTCCCCATAGAGAATGCCTACGATTTTGCTTCCATGAAATCATCCAGCAAGAACTGAACAGGGTTGCAAAACATTGGAATACCCATAGGATACGCCCTTGTAGGAATGCCGAAACACCATCAGGAAGACCTGACTATCTTCACTGCCTTCCCAATCTGCACGGTAAGACATAATATGGACAAATTTCAACCTTAACTCAATATGCTAATTCTATCTCGAATAAAATTTGAAATAAAACTATGACAAGGTTTCAAACAGCACTTATAAAAAAGAATTGCCTAAACTGTTAAAAGAACAAAATGTTAAATTGTGTCACAACAAAACATAAACTCTAATTACATTAATAGTAAAATAGTATCCTGCAGCATTAGAATACCAACAAAATAGAAACTTGTGTTGCAACTGAATATGAACTCTAATTGATGATGACGGAAAGATGGCGTCAAAGGGCATTTGACCGAGATGCATTGCGTTTAATGATCAAATTTCTATAGAATCACTGTTGATTCCATTACAGAACGCAATGCATTTTGGCCAAATGCCCCCAACAGCATCTTTCCGTCATCGTCTATTACTCTAAGAAATAGTTAAATAATCTACTGCAGGATTGAATAACAACAAAATATGAATTTATGATTACGGCATATGGTTGCAAAATTCATTATAACAATTAACAGTAAACCATTTACTTATTGAGAAAAAATGATCAAGATCGTATTTCAACGGTTCCAAGAGACGATTACGCTAAAGATGGCAGCAGGAACTTTTCACAAAGATGCACTGCGTTCTAATCACGAACGTTTTAACGATGGTACAAGGATTCGATTAAAGACCGAAGTGCATGTTGATACAAGTTCCTTACCGCCATCTTTAGCATAATGGTATATTAATCATCTATTATTTCTTAAAGTATCGGAAAGCAAATCAGATAATTGCAGACTTGACTTTTTTTTGCAGCCTCTCGTCTTCATTGTAAGTAATTTACAGTATCAAACTTCCTACTTTTGCAGGGACACAAGATTTTGTGTGTCTGTATGCTAACGGAGATCTGGAAATTGTTAAAGACTATGCCAGAGCTAAACAGCCTCATTGTTGTGCTCAAATACTTGCAGATGTATGGCTAATGGTCATGGACGAAAATGGACTGGAGACTCCTACCAGTATCAACACAGCAAGAGAACTGTATATATTCTTAAGAGAACAGAGTTGGCAACTTATTAACTAAACACTTTCATAAATTTTCCGAAATATTGGTAATAGGGGTGGGTAGATGGAAGGAGGAGGCAAACCTGCATTGTTGCAGAAATTGTGCTGCAAAACTGGTTACCAACAGTCCATTTGATGTGACCGCCTTACCAGTTATTCGGGCGCTTGAATGGCCCACTGTTAGGTAGCTTATTGATTTTGAATCACACAAAAAAGTTTTCAGATCCCTTAATAGTGATGTACCTTCCTATATGAAAGACATTTTTGTGAGAGTCAACAACTCTACTGTTCGTTCTCTTAGGAATGCCGATGTCAACCTCAGGTTGCCCTTATTAAAATCGGCAGTGGGGCGGAAATGCTTCTCGTACCGAGGTGCCAAACTTTGGAACAGTCTTGGCACTGAAGTCAGAAATTCCTTTACCTTGAGAGCATTCAAAAAGGAGCTGCAATAATAGAACACCTAAAATTGGTTTAGTTTTTCTTTTGTTTATTTTATGACAATTTGTAATTTAGTTTAGTTATATATAGCATATCTTGTATTTATTGTAAATTAGTATAAGTTTTTAGCATGGCCCCCTGTAAATCAGTTTTCTAACTGAGGGGCTACCATGGGTAAAAAAGATGAAATCAAATCAAATGAAAAAAAGCAGTAGATTCTACAGGGAGTCCCAAATAAAATTGTCNGACAAATTGCAGAAACTTCAAAATCGTGCTGCAAAACTGGTTACCAGCAGTCCATTTGATGCGACCGCCTTACCAGTTATTCGGGCGCTTGAATGGCCCACTGTTAGGGAGCTTATTGATTTTGAATCACAAAAAATGGTTTTCAGATCCCTTAATGGTGATGTGCCTTCTTATATGAAAGACATTTTTGTGAGAGTCAACAACTCTACTGTTCGTTCTCTTAGGAATGCCGATGTCAACCTCAGGTTGCCCTTATTAAAATCGGCAGTGGGGCAGAAATGCTTCTCGTACCGAGGCGCCAAACTTTGGAACAGTGAGCATTCAAAAAGGAGCTGCAATAATAGAACACCTAAAATTGGTTTAGTTTTTCTTTTGTTTATTTTATGACAATTTGTAATTTAGTTTAGTTATATATAGCATATCTTGTATTTATTGTAAATTAGTATAAGTTTTTAGCATGGCCCCCTGTAAATCAGTTTTCTAACTGAGGGGCTACCATGGGTAAAAAAGATGAAATCAAATCAAATGAAAAAAAGCAGTAGATTCTACAGGGAGTCCCAAATAAAATTGTCTCGTATTTGAATTGAATAAGCCCTTTTATAGTATTTGAATAAGACGTAGTCATATTCTGTGGTCAAAATTTTGGAATATTTCCAGACTCTCTCTTAAAGTTCTTAAAAACTGAGTTGTTATCTGCATGACTATATTGCATGAATCAGATAAAGCTAGTATCAAAGTTAACAAAAGGCTTTTCCGGGATATCAACTGTCCTGATAAAATATTTACACAATGTTTTATGGACATAATTTTTATGTTAAAATAACTGAAACCTAGGGGTAAGTATAGAGCAATTGCTGTGGCCTCTGGTACATATCAGGACACAGCAATCATACACCCAATTTTGTGGTAATTTGATAAACAACAGCAGGAGGTTTAAGATAGGAAAATAGTCCAGTATTTTGGAGGCTTTTGATCCAGAAATTTGTATCTATTTAGCATGACGAGGTTGCATGTACAGTAGGGTTCAATCCACTACCACAATTTACTTTTATTCATTGATCAAAACCAAACCAGGGAGTTTGTTTTACATAGGATTTGGTATTCATGAATATGTTATGGTATGTCATGAAAGATTTGCACATATGAAGTAAAGTTTTGTTTTCAAATCTTAAAAGTTTCGCTTAAAAGCAATTTCCTTTCAATTCATCCACATGCCTGAGAACTAATTGTCAAGTTTCTATCATGAAGACTAATAGTGCGCGCAGTCGGACTTGTGTTTTCCTTGAAACAGTTAATATGAGATATTTAGATAATATCACACTTAATAGTTATAGACACTCGGACATTAGGCGATTTGAACAAGCTCCGAGTGTGGAATTTTGCTGCGGAATTCTTCGTTGTTGATAGCTTTTGTTATAAACATCTAAATAGCTATGATAACACGTTAAGAGTCTCCACAGAAAAGCACTTTTTTGCAGTCCTTGATCGTTGATAGCTACCGACAACAAAAAGTTCCAGGAACAAACTGCAAAAATGAAATTCGTTTTCTATTTCTATTTCGTGATTCATAACTGAATAGTTAATAATAACAAGCCACCTGGTCTTTGAAGGGCCTTACCTTAACTTTGTATTTATCACCACAATATCCGATATTAGACTGTAACAACGATATACAATGCCTGCCAAAAGTCTTAGAACACCTCAGCTAATTTTGCGTTGTTATGCGATTTCCCCCTCTCCCCCTTAGAACAATGTTGTTATGTGAGGATAAAATGAGGAAGACAGGACGATTTGCGACTCTGATGAAATGCTAGGACAATGACCTTGCAAATCAACATTGTTTGGGGAGGAAGGGGTGCCTCAACTAATCTCTACTGGTAGAATTGCAGAAAAGTGTGTCCTTATCAAGAAATGGCCAAAGTGTTCCAAGGACTTTTGGCAAGCATTGTATGTGCTATTTAAGTGTTCCTGAAAAAAGTTGAAACACTTAGGTCCCAGGAATGCCGATAAATTGAAATAAATCATCTACAAACAAACAAAATGTAAGAAATTTTGATTTGGCATCAGGTTTTTTCACTTTACCACTTTTTGATGACATATTATAACATGTAACTTCCTACTGTCTTTTGGAGAGTGATAAAAAATAATTTTTGGTAATGAGCAAAAATTTGTTGTCCATTTTTTCGAAGCATGTTCGTTTTATACGGAACTGTTTTGATCAAATGTGGCTAAATCACATGTAACTTGGATTATACAACAACTTAACACTTACGAAAAATCCATCTTCTTTGCATCCTCTGAGAAATCAGTCCTCCAGGTCCCATGTGTCCGTCAATTTAAAATATCTGTTGAAGTTCGTCTTCAACTGATGGAAGGATACATAGTTCTTTGGCAAGTCAGAATGCTGAAGCATGTCATTGCTCTTGGTCTCATTAAGTTCTCTTCCATGAAAACAAATCTCACTTTTAAGTCACTGTCTGGTTGCAAGATGGTTGATGCTGTCACAAATCGAACAAAGTTGCTCAACGTTTCCTCGTCCGCATCTTCCAGGTACCATTTGAGCCACCTTTCTACCTGGCTTTCCTGCTCATCATTGACTTCAGATGATAATCTGTCGATTACACTTTGGGCTGTAACTCCTGTCAAAAGGTATAGGCTGGTCATCTCTTCTGAACGAATGTTTTGCCAAAAGTGACCCATACCAGCTCTAATGGCGGTCATGGTTCCTTGTGGCTTTGTGATTATGACAAACTTTGTCGTAATGCTCATTGTCTTGTCCAAGTTCTTTCTAGACACTTTGCACTGTGAGCCAAATTCTGCTAAGATCTCGCATACTTCACAAAGTTTTGAATCGTTCCCTTCAACAGCTTCTTCTACTTTTCTGCGTTGACAACAAGGCAGCAAAGCGAGAAAAGAAGGTATTAGTGCATCTTCAAATGGCAAGTTCAGGATGCTCATCGTGGAGGCTTGCGCAAGCTGGGTTGGAAAGGTTCTTAGCACAACAAATTGGTTCGTTATCAGCTGTCCCAGTGCTGTAAGCATTGGTTCCGTCAGTGAAGGACTGCCAGGGATCACAAATTGCGAGTAGCCCTCTCCAAAACGCGCTAAGAATGCTTCCCAAAATATGGAATATATCTCTCTCATAACGGCCAGGTGAAAACCGCGGACCTCGCGGACTTCGCGGACTTTTCGTGGCCGTAAGTCCGCGACTTTTGGGGTCCGCGGTTTTCACTTTGGCATAAGGCGAAAGTGAAAACCGCGGACTTCGCGGACTTTTTTAAAAATGATCTGGAATCTCCGTCTTAACTTTACAGCAAGATGGAAATACGTTCTAGAAGTCCCTCGAACATGTCAGCTGTACAGTTGATTGCATGTTTCTTCTGTTTCTTCTTCGAATGTTTGGTTGTATTCTCGCGGCAGGACTTAGGCCACAGGTTTTAGAATTTGCGATGTTAGGCCGTAAATATCGACGTGTGCCCTTACATTTGATTTGTGCTTGTAAATCATTCAAGACAATAGACAGATAAACGTTAAAAACCAAAGGAATAAAAAGTCCGCGAAAAAAAGTCCGCGGTTTTCACTTTGGTATAAGGCGAAAGTGAAAACCGCGGACTTCGCGGACTTTTTGAAAAATGATCTGGAATCTTGAACTTATCAGCTGTACAGTTGATTGTATGTTTCTTCTGTTTCTTCTTCGAATGTTTAGTTGTATAGGTTTTAGAATTTACGATGTTAGACCGTAACATTGACGTGTGCCTTTACACTTTATTTCTTCTTGTAAATGCTCAAGACGATAGACGGATAAAAGCTTCAAAACAAAGGAATACAAAAGTCTGCTACAGAAAAGTGACAAGTGAGGACTTCTCGAAAACTTTGTTCACAGATGGAAGCAGTGGACAGTGGCGGAGCCACTGGGGGGAATGGGGGGGACAAGTCCCCCCCACTTTTCTCCGAGGTCAGTCTTCTAATTCGTCTAAATCCGTTGAGAAAATATCTAAGGAGGGGTTAGGTAGTTATCTCTAGAGTTTGATAGTCAAATAAGGGTTTTTCCTGAAGGTAAAACGGGCGTTTCCTGAGTATAAAAAGGGCGTGTCTCTAAAAATTTCCTTGGGGCTACGCCCCCAGACCCTCATCTTCATTCGACCCCTCCACTTTTTTGTGGCTGGCGCCGCCACTGGCAGTGGAACGAGTAACAAGGGCTTTTCGATTGCTGATTTGTTGTTAACCCTTTATTACAATGCAAGTGTTAACGGTTTTGTTTCTAGCTTGAATGGATTGAACCTCCTTCCCGTTATTTTAAAGCTTTTATGTCATCATAAATTATTTAAAGCTTCTTACTGTAAAGTTAAGAGGGAGCTTCCAGATCATTTTTCAAAAAGTCCGCTAAGTCCGCGGTTTTCACTTTCGCCTTATGCCAAAGTGAAAACCGCGGACTTTTTTTCGCGGACTTTTTATTCCTTTGGTTTTTAACGTTTATCTGTCTATTGTCTTGAATGATTTACAAGAACAAATCAAATGTAAGGGCACACGTCGATATTTACGGCCTAACATCGCAAATTCTAAAACCTGTGGCCTAAGTCCTGCCGCGAGAATACAACCAAACATTCGAAGAAGAAACAGAAGAAACATGCAATCAACTGTACAGCTGACATGTTCAAAGGACTTCTATAATGTATTTTCATCTTGCTGTAAAGTTAAGAGGGAGATTCCAGATCATTTTTCAAAGAGTCCGCGAAGTCCGCGGTTTTCAATTTCCCCTTATGCCAAAGTGAAAACCGCGGACCCCAAAAGTCGCGGACTTACGGCCACGAAAAAGTCCGCGAGGTCCGCGAAGTCCGCGAGGTCCGCGGTTTTCACCTGGCCCTCTCATAACACCATCACCTGCTGCAGCATCCATCGTCTCAAGCCTTATCTGATCTTTAAAGCTTATTTCAGACGTGGGAGAAAAAAGAGCCAGCATTGAATCAATGATAGTTCCCCTCGAGACCACGTGAATCGCACCATCACTTCTTTCCATAGCTTCTAAACATTGCTCTCGCCGTTCTTTCAGAGTTCCGAAAGCGTCTGTAAATATCTGCAACGGTGTGTGGGAAACTGATCCCATTGGCCTGTCTTTAAAAAACACCGGTGAAAAGGGACACGATAACGGGACTGGAGCATCGGCCTTCTCCATCGACAGAACACCAAGATGATCGTCACTTGCAACAGCTTCTTCGCCATAAAAAGTTCTTTTGTTAGCTGTTCGAAGAATGAAGTATTCTGGACATAGCGACAAAGTTCCAACCCAGTCGTAGACGCTATTGAACGTTGATCTTGGCTTGAAAGCTCTGCTACAGGTTCCCAAAGTAGGATGATTCACTGACATGATAATGTCCTCCTCTTCGACAAGTGGCTCTGGAGGAACTCTAGAAAGACGGATTTGTTGTAAGCATTGAAGTCTGTGGAGCATGTCCACTGGATTGTCCTTCTCCGTGCCAGTATCTATGGAAAACGTTTAACAAGAGATAAGAAGGATTTTCCGCATAAATTCTGTTAGCAAATTACTCCGTTAAGGCCAGTTTCCAGTCAGTGGAATTTTCAGAGCGGGCGGAAATTCTTTTGTTTACGACAGAAAATGTCAGAACACCAAGATGATCGACAGAACACCAAGATGATCATCACTTGCAACAGCTTCTTCGCCATAAAAAGTTCTTTTGTTAGCTGTTTGAAGAATGAAGTATTCTGGACATAGCGACAAAGTTCCAACCCAGTCGTAGACGCTATTGAACGTTGATCTTGGCTTGAAAGCTCTGCTACAGGTTCCCAAAGTAGGATGATTCACTGACATGATAATGTCCTCCTCTTCGACAAGTGGCTCTGGAGGAACTCTAGAAAGACAGATTTGTTGTAAGCATTGAAGTCTGTGCAGCATGGCCACTGGATTGTCCTTCTCCGTGCCAGTATCTATGGAAAACGTTTAACAAGAGATAAGAAGGATTTTCCGCATAAATTCTGTTAGCAAATTACTCCGTTAAGGCCAGTTTCCAGTCAGTGGAATTTTCAGAGCGGGCGGAAATTCTTTTGTTTACGACAGAAAATGTCGCTTTGCAATTGAATAGAAATTGAAGGTTGAATGACTTTTGATTGTGTAAATTCTGCCCGCTCGGAAAATTCCACTGACTGGAAATCAGACTTTAGCAAACGAAAACGGTGCCAAAATATCCGTTTTGCCCTTACGTTTCCATTGCAATACTATGGAAAAGGAGTTAGTTGAAAAGCCCAGAAACGCTGTCCGAAACGGATAAATTTGAAAACGGTGCGTTTAGAAAATGCTCTGGGTGCAATGAAAACGCTCAAAACGAAGCTAATTCAAGATGGTACAGCAACAACAATGCTCATGGCATAAGGCGCATTTCAGAGGTTTTTTCTTTGAAATTGACACACCTGTTGAGTTTTCCAGTTATGAAAGCATTTTCATTTTTAAATGGTTCATTGGAACGTGCATCACAAAAACGGAACGTGCCAAAAACATAATGAAAACAATGTTAAGTTATTCAAATTCCCAAAAAGTATGGTACCCATGTAAGCCTGTTAGAACCTGCCTTTCACATCCTATCGCACTTTGGTCCTTGATCTACTTGCCAGAAAAAGAAATTTAAAGATCGGCCCTATAATCAAATCTTGGTGATTTTTCAAACAGGAGTACTTTTTTGGGACACCATCTAAATTAAAAGGGCCTTTGCAACTGACATACCTTGCACGTGTCATCTCTTTGTTGTCGGCTATTTTAGTGGACCATTAAAATGGCGACAACAAAGAAACCACGAAATGATGTATTGACAAAGCATGCCGGTTGCAAAGGCCCAACCTCATCCCACAACATATAATCATATAGACATTTATGTATATAACATAAATGCTACTTTTATGTCATATGCATAAAAATAGGCACATGCGCAGTAAACACGCGAATGTTGCCATAGATGGTGCTTGTATTGCGCATAGCAGTTTCCCATGTTGGATGTGAACAAAATGGCTGCGAAATACGAGAAGAACGTGGGAGAGGGCAATGAGGATGCTGATATCGAGATGACGAACGATATTGGTGAATCCAAAGGTATCAAAAAGTGCATTCTATAGTCTGGACGAGGGCCTATAGGGGTAATCTTAGGAAATTTTCTATAACTGCATATTATTTTTTATTATTATAGGCCCATTTGGTGTCAATTCGAAATCGAAGGCGCCCTTTGCTACCATCCTTTCTGGTTTCAGCTTGAAGTGCATTGTAATATCTCTAATAATCAAAGGCGGTGCCAGGGGAGGATCAGGGATTTGGCTCAGAACTTTAAGGAAAGGGGCTCCGTCTGCAAATTTGTGTCGGAACGATGATTTTGCAGTTTTTTGATAGGCGATATCAAACAAGACTTTTCATCTTTTTTTTCAAAATGAAAGCTTTATTTTGAAGGCAAATCCTGATGCTTCACAGAGAAAAAAAGAAACATATTCTTATTGTGTACCATTGCGTTGATATAAGTGCTTGTATGAAGCCACCAGGCAAACTACAGAGGACAATGGACACCTGCCTAAAAGAGGGCCTTTACATGATGAAACCTCAGCCCGGGCTGAGTTTCAACTCGGTTGACGGTGTAAGCCTTCATCGTGTTTACATGAAGGAGGTCAATTTGAAACTCAGCACAGGCTGAACTCAACACAAAAATTCTCATGTAAACACAATTTTTTTCATCCGGGGACGAGATTTGATACATGTCTTTTTTTATATAAGAAACTGGTTTATATATAAGAAACTAGTACTACGATAGCCGAAAATTTAAGAAACTCTAGTTCTATGTTTGAAAAGAGCTAAGACACTTTTAAAAGCTAACTTCAAATATTATTATGGCAAAATTGTCATTTAAGTTTTTATTCTTGAGTAATATTGACAATAATTATATTTCGTGCCCAATACTACTCTTTCTGTTGCTAAACATTGTGCTATATGTCGAGAACCAAATACGTGGTAGTGGCAGAAACAAAATCAAAATTCATGCACCCAAAAAATAAGAAACAAATTAAGAAACTTTTACTTCTAATATGCGGATATTTTCATATGAAATTAAGAAACTTTTAGTACTATGGGCTGATCCAAGTTTCTTATAAAAGAAAAAACCTTTATTGGTTGGCATGACAAAGACGTCATGGGATTAATTTCATTCTTTGGTGCTAATGTGTTCATTGTTCCTTTGTTCTGATATCTAGGGCTGCGTCTTGGTGTTGATAATCTCGCGCCTCCGCACCTATGGAGCAGAACCACTTAGCAATCTCAACACGGGATGAAATGTCCATGTAAACGCAAAGCAAATTAGCAGACACCTACAAAACTCAGCCCATGCTAAACTCAGCACGGGCTGAGTTTCCTCATGTAAAGGCCCTCTAAAACAGTAGAAACCTGCCATTGCTGCTGGGAAGAAAGGCAGCCAACCGGAAAATTACCAAGAACCGGAAAATTACCAAGAGACAATATTTTTATTTGACTGTTTGTTTATATATTTTTCAGATCTTGGAAAATGTTGTTTCTCTCAACTTTGTAACTTCATTTTGTAGCACCAAGTGAGACAGTAGTGGTAGAAACCAAAATAAAGGGCAAGGTAAGTTGAAAAGCGATGTTGTTGGCTGTTACGACAATCAGCTCTTTTTTGTTGTTGGTATTGAAATAAATGTACTTTTTTCAGGGGGTATGGTCTGCATGAAGGCCGTGCAAACAAGTGATGTGATCAATTATGTTGCAGCCACATAATCCAGAATATTTGCACAGGAAAGATGTGACTCCAACAGCAATTTATTCAAACACAGTTGCAACCTAATCTGTCTCTGCTTAAAAAACCTTGTTACTCACCCCATTCGAACATTATGGATTTACCCACTGCTAACAGCCAAGACAGACTCATGCATATACGAACCATGAGAAAAAGATGTTCCTTGAGTATATTAACAAAAAATGTAACAATTACACAGGGGATTGAATTTTAGGAGTATCGATTTTCAGTTTTATACCGCATTCAGGCTCAGAACTTTTCATCCACCCCTTTGTCCCCAGGGGGTACATAACCTGTGGATTGATGGGGGTTTTCCCACCTGATTGTTAGAAAGCTGCCCACTTCTAATTGCTAAAATTTGCCTTCGTACATGATGAATTTTGGTAGAAAACTACCCATTTTTAACAATATTTGCCTATTTTAGCAAAAAATGACCCTTGTTTGAAGAATCTTGGGCCCAAAAACCCAGAGAATGTAACTCTGACAAAAACTATAGTTTGTATTGCTGTTGCTATTCAAAATATGGTCAAATCTAGTTATTTCAACTCATTTCCAGTCTTGTTTGCATTACCAAGTGCTTAAACACTAATGTCTTCGTTCTTAACCTCCAAAATCCCTCTTTTGCAGAGCAATATCAAAAGCTTAAAAAAACATGTTAACTCTTTCTCACTTTGGAGTGTGAAGTAGGCAGTAAGGGGGTGGATTCTACCCCCTCTTTTTCTCCACTGTTACAGTAACTATAACTACCTTGGTACCTAGATGACCTTTGATACAAACAATGAAAATTGTTGAGGTAATTTGGCATGCATTATTATTAAAAGACAAACTAATTTCAGTAATAGTTACATGAATTATTTAAATACTCTAGGTCTGCAAGAGTCCTGGTTGTGGTGCTATAAACCCAATCAGGAAACAGTCCTGTAGAGCATGTGAAGCTGCCTTTGAAAAAGCACAGAGAAGAAAATTAAAGCTAAACAAAAAACCTAACAAAACTATACAGAAAGGCATAATTCAAGACAGGGTATGAGTGACTTTACAATAATCATGCAGGATTAATTTTGTAACAGTTTATATAAGTCTCATTGAGAAAAAATACAAACATCTTTAATAGGGTTTTTGTTGTTGTAGATCAATGTTCTTTACATGATTTAGGTACCTGATGAAGAAGATGTAATTTTGGTGTTTGAATAATCATCAAAATTTGAAATTGTAATAATATTAGAGTGCTCCTTTGGAGGTGTTGCATCAAATATGAAATCAACAAACTCAGAGGTTTTATTACCCACATGGTTTTGAAGTATAATGTACTATGAAGTTGCACAAGCTGACCTATTTTCTGCTGATTTTGAATTCTTGTACATGGTTTAGATATGATGCTAGAAATTAATCTTGGGGTCATTTTCAAACCCAATGTTTGTGGATTTTTCAAACATTGAAACTTTTGTATCTGGTAGATAAATGTCACTTTACTGGATGTCAGCTTAAAAGCAGCAGGATCTTTGATGGGACTTCCTACAATAGCACCTACAGTTTTTTTGAATATTGAAGAAACTTGTTTTTAGTTGACAGAGATTTTTTGTTAAATGGTTCTTTACAATTTTCAGTTTATAAAAGGAAGATAGTGTTCTATAATTTAAAATGGTAGACAAGTCAAGATATACCCATGACTAGGGGATCTCCAAGTTTGCAATCATTAATGTCATTTTTTCTTTTGTTTTGTATATGATTAGAAGCTTGAAGCCTTAGTTTTTAATTCAAGAACACAAAGAGCTCAGAATTTCACAATGGTTTATGCTTTTGTCAATCAGATTAATGAGCTTCATCGCCTTTGCAACTTAAACTTTGTTGTCTTGGTTACAAAGAAGCATGGAAATGGGACCACTGTGGAGTCAATGTGTACACAGTTTCAGTTTTTCATTGACAAATATATCTAAGTACATCTAAGAATACAATATACATTACCGAACTTAAAATAAAACAATTAATATACATACATGATACACAACTACAAAATACACTGCCTGAATAAAGTAATAGAGGGAAACATTACAAGACATGGGATGTAATTAGAGATATTTGTCTAAGGAGGAGCTCTCTAATAGGCAAACTAATCGAGAGAGAGCCCACCCCATCTAAAAGAAAAAACTAAAAACTAGAGAAAACTTTTAGCTAAAAAAAACACAAAACCAGATTGCTTTATGGAGAATATTTAAAATAAGATAGTTGAAAGACTCTCAGTAGACCATCAACCAATCCCCATCTACCATGTTATAGAAAGATTAAAGGCCATAGCCAATGGTAAGGAATTCCTTTAGTTTTGATTTGAAAACATTCAAGGAAACTGACATTTTGATAAAAGTTGGGATACCATTCCAGAGTTTAGCACCAAAATACTTTATTGATCTAAGACCATATAGAAATGTATTCCTTGTGGATTGGAAAATGTCACCTCTAGCTGCCTGACGAGTTTCATGACTATGAACTGTGTTACAGAGCTGGAAATAGTTGTGAAAATGAGAAGGTGAGAGACCATTTAAAGACTTGTAAACAAATTTGAGAATATCTTGATGTATCATATCTTTAAATTTAAGAATTTTCAGAGAGAAGAAGATTGGTGTTNCAAGGAAACTGACATTTTGATAAAAGTTGGGATACCATTCCAGAGTTTAGCACCAAAATACTTTATTGATCTAAGACCATATAGAAATGTATTCCTTGTGGATTGGAAAATGTCACCTCTAGCTGCCTGACGAGTTTCATGACTATGAACTGTGTTACAGAGCTGGAAATAGTTGTGAAAATGAGAAGGTGAGAGACCATTTAAAGACTTGTAAACAAATTTGAGAATATCTTGATGTATCATATCTTTTAATTTAAGAATTTTCAGAGAGAAGAAGATTGGTGTTGAAGAAGAGAAGAAGGGTTGAAAGGAGATAGACCTTAGTACTTTTTTCTGCAATAAGAAAAGAGGCTCAAGATATGTATCATAATAGGAGAGACCCCAGGTTGATGAGCCATAACTCAGAAAGGAAGAGAATATGGAATAATAAAGATTTTTTAATATGTCAAGAGGACATATTAAATGTACACAGGGATTTGGAGAAGGTTTTGTTGGGACTGATCCAAGAAACAGGCCAGAGAGTGGCAGGCTGGTGATGGACATGCTGAAGACATATTTTCAAGGTATCTCTTTCTTTACTACAGTATATAATTGAGATACATTTGGAGATTTGGAAGCATCCATAAAGCATCCAAAATATGAGAGAAATTTCGAAATTTAAGCAAAGGCCGCTTTTAGACAAATAATTTGCAATTTTCTCAAATTGCTTGGTGGTTTTTGCAGTGATGATACATTTGTAAACAGGTGAGATAATTTGCTAACCACCTGGTCGATGTTTAAGGCACTACCATTGATTTGAATGAGTCAATGGACTACCTTGAAGAGCTGGCTAATGTTGAGTTTAAATTTATGAATTGTCATTTATGTTCCTATATGCCCAACTTGTGTTAATGAATTAGAAACATTATGTCCCTTGTAGACTATTGTCAAACACATCCTGAAGAGGGCCTGGAAACTGAGGCGCCCTTTGTCATAATGGAAAAAGCCCAAGATCAAGGTACGATGCCTCACACAAACTTTTTTTGACTTTTTCCATGATTTATTCATTATTCTGCTATCAAGTCATAATTTGCAGATATACTAATGGTGACTGTTTATCGCAGGTGTTGTGGCGCAGTTATGTAATCCTCTGAGTTTCGCAGCCAGAACAGTCGAGCGGGCGGGTTCAAGCCCTGTACCAGCTCCACCACTTGAGCATCATGACAAGGGTTTGAGCATCATGAGAATTCTCGAATTCGCGGATACTTCAAAGGATCGTTCTAACACGCGATCATGTAATTATCAATACGACAGCTTTAACAAGTCTTTTATCATATACCTTTCTTTGTTTTAAGTTTAATTTTGAATAGAATAGAAACACACTTACATGCAAACTAAGAATAAGATATAAGTGCAAATACAGCAACCAAACATGGAAGAAATATTAACAATGAAACTTGCTGAGATGAAAAAGGATTTATGCAACTTTTTTCAACACAAAATCAAGCGGTTGCGCTCTACCGTGGATTCAATTGATAGCAACCAACAATTCATCAGGGATGGTTACGAAGATATTAAAGCAAAATTGGAGAAAATATTGGCAGAAAACCAGCAAATAAAAGCCGAAAACACCGAGCTTCGCAAAACAGTTCAACTATTAGAGAAGAAAGTGATAACCAACGAGTCCGCCATCAACGATCTGGAACAGTATGGAAGGCGCGAAATGATAGAAATTGAAGGATTTCCAGCCACAGCCAATGAAAATGTTGAAGAACTCGTCATCAAAGTTGCAGCAGCATGCCAAGTCAAAATCACGCCAGATGACATAGAAGCGGCCCATCGCCTAAAATCTAGAACGAAGACCAATTTGCCGATCATCGTGAAGTTTAAATCGCGTAAAACCAAGCAAAGCATGATGGCAAACAAGAAGAAGCTATCCGGAAAAAAGACAAATGATTTTGGATACCCACTAAACGACTTCTACGTAAATGAAAGCCTCACACAACGAAACAAGAATTTGCTTCGACTGACGAGGACCAAAAAGAAAGAGAAGGGATACAGATACACCTGGTCAAACAACGGCAACGTGTTTGCAAGGAAAGATACAGAATCCATCATTCTGGCAATCAAGAGTGAGGCGGACCTTGACAAAATAAAGTAAAAACTTTCTTTTATCTTATAAAGAAGACATACTCTTTGTTTCAAAACTTTACAAATTATAATTTTATATCAGGAAACCATACTTTTGATACACTTATCCCATCCCATTGAACGAAATTTGTAGCACATGCCATAAAAAGGCAAAACATCCTTCAAAACTTAACTGTCAAATCTGTAATAATACGTTTCATCTAAAATGCTGTGGCGTTTCCTCAGATGATTTCAAGACTATCAAAGAAGAAGGATCCCACTGGTTCTGTAGAAATTGCCTTCAAGCGATTTTACCATTTCAAGGCTTAGACAACAAAAAGTTCAGCAAACTTTTCAATGAAAATGACTCAATCCCAGCCACTCAAATTATTCAACAAGAATGCAATAAATCTATGTGTCAGTCAAATATTTGTTCCGTGTGCAGTAAGATTTGCAAATCACTGGCGAGCGCGATTTCCTGTTGGCAATGTGAATCACTAGTTCACGCCAAATGCTCTCTAATCTCACGTCATCAACTCTTAAAAAAAGGCACTCCGCTAAATTGGCGTTGTCTTTCTTGCATGAGTAACATTTTCCCTTTCAGTATGTTGGAGGATAACGAATTAAAAACACTTAGTTTTAACTCCTTATACGATTGTAAATGCAAATTAAATTGCGTAGAAGAACCTTACTTCCCAATAATCGAAAAATTAGAATTAAATAAATAAGTTCATAACGAAAATTCAAGAGAGTCAAGCAATGATATAGATAACCAGTTACCGTCAACTAATGATTTTGACTATTACGACACGCATAAATTCCATAAATTATTGAACAATAAAGCCTTGAATAGAAAAGATAACCTTAGTATTATTCATACTAATATTTGCTCAATTCTGAAACATTCTAAAGATATTGATCAACTACTAGACAGCTTGGATCATAGGTTTAACGTTATAGCGTTAACAAAAACTTGGCACTCCGCTAAGAATGATGAAGCCATTAAAAACATTGTCCTCGATGGATATCTACCATATCATGGCACGCAACGCAGTACACTAAAAGGAGGCTGTGGTTTCTTCGTGGCCAACAGCCTCAAATTCAAACCCAGAGCAGAATTTGATACAAAAGTAGTAAACACTAACTCGGAATTTGAAGCTAGTTGGATTGAAATCGTAAACGAAAAGCAAAAAAATGTTCTTCTTGGATGCATTTATCGACATCCAAGAAACACAGACGACGAATTCATCGTTTATATGCAAAAAATTCTCGAAAAAGTAAAAAGAGAAAACAAACTCCTCGTTGTTGCAGGAGACTTCAACCTGAACCTTTTAAAACATGACACCGATGAAAGAATAAAAGAAATTCTCAATTTAATGCTTTCAAATCCTTGCCAGCCAACAATTATGCAACCAACTAGATTTTCGAATGAAAACAGACCCTCGCTAGTCGACAACATATTCATCAATTCAATTGAACATGATACTTATAGTGGTAATACGATCCACAAAATAACCGATCATTTGCCAAATTTTATTTTCATAAACAGCGGGAACCAAATTCCAATACAAAAACCCGACATCATTGTTAGGGACTTTAAAAATTTTGACAAAGACAAATTTCTGCGAGATCTCCAGACCATGGAAAACTTTGATGATACTCAGGATGTAAACTACAACTACGACAATTTCCAGGACCATTTCTTAAAGTGCCTGAATAAATACGCCCCCCTCAAAAAGCTGTCAAAAAGAAAAGAAAAAATGAAAATGAAACCCTGGATCAACGCAGAAATTCTCAAGTCCATTCGGATGAGAGATAAGTTTTATAAAGAATTCATCAAAACCAAGAATCCAGAATGGGAGGTAAAATATAAGACATGCAGAAACAAAAAAAATCATCTGATAAGAATAAATAAACGTAAATATTATTCGAATTACTTCGAAAACTTCAAAAATAATTCTAAGAAAATTTGGTCTGGAATCAGGGAAATTATTAACAAAAACAATAAGTCAACATCATCTCAAATTTGTCTATAAATAGAAGGTAAACTCGTTACGTGCCAAAAACAAGTTGCAAACAACTTCAATACTTTTTATACTAACGTTGCTTTAAATCTTGTGAACAAAATGAAAAAATCAACAAAACATTTTGGTGACTACCTGTCGAATGTTTCAACAAATAGCCTGTTTCTGACACCGGTTACCCAAGCTGAAGTAGGGGATCAAATCTCTGTTCTAAATGAAAGCAAAGCCCCTGGATCGTATGGGGTTCCCATAAAAATAGTTAAAATGAGTAAAGCGTTGATCTCTGCTCAATTATCAAACATCTTTAACCAATCACTTGAACTCGGAATCTTTCCAGATAAACTTAAATTTGCATGTGTAACCCCGATCCATAAAGGTAACTCTAAACTCAGTATGACAAATTACCGTCCAATATCAATATTACCAACTTTTAATAAAATCTTAGAAAAGTTAATGTACAAGAGACTTCTGAATTTCCTAGAGAAAAATAAGACTTTATTCCAACACCAGTTTGGTTTTCAAAAAAACAAATCAACGTCACTCGCTATACTCGATATCTATACCAATCTAATAAAATCCATGGAAAACAACTCTTTCTCATGCTGTGTCTTCCTAGATTTTGCAAAAGCTTTTGATACATTTGTTAATCATGATATATTACTTTCAAAACTAGAACATTATGGAATCAGAGGTGTGGCGAACAAATGGTTCAAATCTTATCTTCAAAATAGGCCTCAAACCGTTAAAATTGGTAATGAAAAGTCAAATGCAAATACTGCTAAATGTAACTGGGTAACTTTCAATGATGAACTCCAGTTGGTTCCTTGGCATATATGTGAGATATTTGATGAGGTGGATGACTGTGTGTGGGCATGGAAGCAAATGTATGATGAAGTGAAAAAATATCACATAAAAGAACGAATAGCAAAAGTTCGTACAAAAAGTCTACCCTGGATGAATTCAGAGATCAGGAAGAAAATGAATGCACGATACCAGGCATTGAAAACTGCAAAAACATCACGGCTAGAAAAGGACTGGGATCTATACAAAAAGTTAAGGAATGAAGTTACAAAAATGCTAAGAACTGCACAGAGAGAATATTGGTTGGCAAATCTAAAAGAAGCAAAGGGGAAAGATATGCGCAGCTTTTGGGATGTGGTAAAAAAGTTAAAAGGTCATGGTAAAAAAGAGAATATAGGAGCTATAGCTGATGACAATGGAATACTTGAGCATGACAACAGGAAGAAAGCAAACATTCTGAACACCTTTTTTACAAATATAGGAAAACAGCTTGCACAGAAATATGATCACATCAATACTGATGACAAGAGCTACATAGAGAGAGTCACCCCAACTTTGATGGAAATAAAGGATGTTAAGAACAAGCTTGAGCAGTCCATTGCTAAACTTAAAACTGGTAAAGCAGCAGGACTAGATGGAATAACAACAAGAGAGGTTAAAAATACTGTATCAGTATTTAAAGAATCATTTGCAAGAGTCTGTGTGAAAAGCTTAGCAACTGATAAATTCCCAGCAGAGTACAAGATTGCAAAACTAAAAACAGCAGAGAAAAAGGGGGACAAGACCAAGAGGGAGACTTACAGACCACTTAGCTTGTTAAGTGTACCAGGAAAGTTAGTAGAAGGGGTTGTTTCTATTGCATTAGATGAACATGCAAGAGAAGTGCCAAATCCTAATCAATGGGGTTTTAAGAAAGGACATTCAACTGAGCTCCTATTGATCTACCTTACTGAAACTTGGAAAAAAGCCATTGAAGAAGGAAAAGCTGTTGGAGTCATTTTTATTGACTTCAGCAAAGCATTTGATACTGTGGACCATGAGATACTCAGCCTAAAGTTGCAGAGTAGCGGTATCTCAGGGAAAGTAGCCACCTGGATTCAAGACTACCTATGCAGCCGTAAACAGCTTACAGTGATAGAAACTGAATCATCTGAAATACTTGATGTTAACATGGGAGTCCCACAGGGATCACTTTTAGGACCAAGATTGTTTACAGCCTATACAAATGATCTTCCAAAATCTGTCAAGACAGGTCAAGTTGAGATGTATGCAGATGACACTACTGCATTCTGTATTGGTGAAAATATTGATGATGTTTGCATAAAACTACAAGAAACATTAAAAGAAATAAATAATTGGTGCACAAAACATAAGCTAACAGTACACCCTACAAAAACACAAGTTCTCATCATGAATAGACATAAGCTCACTGGCCCATTACCAGAAATGAAATTAGGAGAAAATTCATTAGAATACACAGATGTGACAGAGTGCTTAGGAGTCAAAATAGACAACAGGCTGAACTGGAAGGCTCAAACAGAGAAAGTAGGAAAAGCATTTGCAGCTAAAGTGAAGACAATAAGATCTATGTCTTATCTCCCAAAAGACATGCTGGAAGAGATATACTTCAGAACAGTCATTCCAGTAGTGCTATACATCATTGTTGTGTGGGGAAATTGTTCCAAAGGAGCAATGACTGGAATTGAAAAAATCCACAGAACTGCAGCAAGAATAATTCATAAACTTGACACAAATACACCATCAGACCAAGTGTTGCAAGTTGCTAAATGGGATTCAATTGATTACATGTACAAGAAAAGACTCATAACATTAATGCATAGAGTCAAAGCAGGAACCATGAACACTAGAATAAGCTCCTTTTTTGAGGAAGAAAATTGCAAATATAATCTGCGTAATAACAAAGACTTTAAAATTCCACAAATAAGATCAGAAAGTGGCAGAAAGTCAGTGTTCTTCAGAGGACCCTTCCTATGGAGTATGATTGATAATGACATTAAAGCTTTGAAACAAGAACAATTTAAGAAATGTATACATAAATATAAGGACAAATTAGATAAGATCAATTTTCAGTCAGGGACATTAGCAATCAAGTCAAAAGATAATTCTTTTGTTTATTGAACACCAAACTTGAATTGACTTTTTCCAATTTATTGATTATTCTATTGATCTTTGTTTCTATTTAGATTTTACCAAGCTTTAATTTTAACCATTTACTTTATTAGTTCCTGTAGTTATTTTGATCATAGACATAATTCTTATTTGTAATTTTTAATTTATCGTTTAGTTTTTATTAAAACAGGTCCACATCAGCTGTACAGCTGCCTTAGATTTAACCTGTATAATCAAAAATATGTATGTATGTATGTATGTATGTA
>REGM01000058.1:1157369-1168647 GCA_004194415.1 Aurelia aurita | reverse complement strand
TGCAGGTTGCATAATGCAGGCTGCAGGTTATGATTTATGGTCAAGGGCTGTTTGGCTGTACCAAGGGGCCGTCTCCTTGATGATGCTAACATTTCCCGTCTCAGGGGGTTCTCATGTGGGTCTAGTCTTAGATTTTCTCATGCGTATGTATGTAAGATAAGAACAATTGTTCCTTTAGAAAAGATATTGGTATGTGTATCTCGGATGTTGAATTACTTTTAGAAAAATCAAAGGAGAGCGTTCATGTAAGTCCTTTCAGCGGAGATTAGTGTCCAGGTCTCTTTTCAAAATAATTGTGTTACACGTTGTTCTTTAAGAATATTAGGCTGAAGTTTCATACTATTTTAGACTATTTCTATCTCAAAACGTTGAGACTAAGGTCAAAATTACATATTCATCAATGGTACCAAAAAGCCATCATAGCATAAGCCTTCGTAGCATTAAAGACAAATGACGGATATATAGCGCCTAGTTTAAAAATAGAACAAAAGATGTCTGAGTGCCTTCATTGTCCAGTACATTTGATAATCTCTCGAGGTCATCAAATACAATGGAATACAATAGGCTATATTTGGATTGCCCAGGCCCCTGATTTAAGTCACCTTATATCTCCGTCATTTGTCTTTAAAGCCGTCGTACCATCTGACCATCCGACCATCGCACCATTATTTTGTGGCAACTTTCATTGATATTCCTTCATTCATTCACCAATAATGCATTTATGGTGATAACAATCTGCGTTGGTGGTACTTAATCATTTGCAACTAAGGGATCTAATACAAACTAATTGATGTGCTGATCTTACAGCAATATATTTTGTAAGGAGCAATAGTTCTTACACACATACCAATATCTTTTCTAAAGGAACAATTGTTCTTATCTTACATACATACGCATGAGAAAATCTAACACTAGACCCACATGAGAACCCCCTGAGACGGAAAATGTTAGCATCATCAAGGAGACGGCCCCTTGGTACAGCCAAACAGCCCTTGACCATAAATCATAACCTGCAGCCTGCATTATGCAACCTGCAACCTGCAGATTACACCAGCCGTGCATTTTACCAACCTAGAAGCTTGCGTTTTACCAACCTGCAAGCCTGCGTTTTACACGAGCCGCGTTATCTACGTATACATGAAAATTTGTACTTCATTAGCTATAGCAGGATAACGGTCATGGTCTATGTCGTTTGAATGTGACAATAAATACCAATAGTTTTATCGCCTTTTGTTCTGCTGGTGAGTATGATCAGGGGCAGGTAGTTGCTGTAAAATGTTTGACCTTTAGCTTTTTATAATGCTTTCTGATGATCTTGCCTCTGTGCCTATCTCGCTGAATGCCGTTAAAAACTTTAAATTTTCGCTCACTAAAATCCAGCATGCCCTCTTTCCTTCCCTCATAAATAAAGAAACTTAGTTGTTACATGGAAATGAATGTACACAAAGGAGTTCTTGCTTTTGATCATAAGATAGGTCACAAGATGGCAAATCAATTAACTTCCTTTGCTTACCAGCTGTGCTATCTATGTATACATGAAAATTTGTACTTCATTAGCTATAGCAGGATAACGGTCATGGTCTATGTCGTTTGAATGTGACAATAAATACCAATAGTTTTATCGCCTTTTGTTCTGCTGGTGAGTATGATCAGGGGCAGGTAGTTGCTGTAAAATTTTTGACCCGTGTTTGTCCAAAACAATTCGAAGAAAGAAGAAAAGACCGTTTTTTTATCACAGAGCAGGACGTTGCTGCCCAAAACAGTGTCCCCAATTAGCACAGGATGCTAAATACATAGACACTGTAATTAATTCTTAATAATAATAGAAACAACCTTATCTTTGAATCAGAAAGCCGTTGGAAGTGCCGGCTTCCTTTGAAGTGGACCAGATGAAAGTACCACGCATGTGGAAAAAGCAACGCTGGCCAATGTGGTTGACAATTTGCTTCAATTTGGTGCTGACAAGTGGTTGCCTTTTCAAAATAAACCTACCAGGTATCTTAAATGAGGCATGGGCTTTGATTTTTGAGGCTTTTCCGTGGGATTCAGACGCCCGAATTGGAAACTGAGCGAAAAGAAAATAGTTGCTGTGACTGCAGGCCTAGAAAAGCTTCAGTCTCTTTTCTCTCTTTCCTTTCTTCCGTTTTTACTTTTCGCTTCATTGGTTCCTTGTGCTCTATCAACAAAATATTTATTTCCCAAATGAAACACGTAGCCTACGTCGTAGGAAAGGAAAATAATTTTTTTAATACACAGTTATATGGGCTTCCTGTGATCTATTTTGTTGTTTTTGTTTTGTAAGAAGAGTGTATCTAAACATCTGCCTCGGGCATTTCATTTGTTTTATTCAGAAGCTGAGCACTAAGTTTTAATTACACCCAAAAATCACGAGAATTGAATCGTCTACCAATCGGCTTCTGAATCAAACAAATAAAATGGCCGATGTAGATGTTTAGATATACCCTTCTTCTTTCGATATGTGCTCATGTTTCCTCTTAAAAACCATTATAGGAATGCACAACGAGCGAGCTAGATACCTGGGTTTCAGAGCAACTTTTGCGGCTTGCTTTGTTTTTGTTTATTACTTGACCGTCCGGGCATATAATTCTCTTTGTCTGCAATCGCTAATCGCTTTGTCCTTGGGTGCGAATCGAAAGTAGTGGATCCTATTGTAATTTTATCTGTCCTTGTTGTCCAGCCCCTCTATCTAAAGTCTCAGAAACTACAGTTACCTTTTCGATTTGTTGTTTCAAGCTCTGTCAGCGATGACTCCAGTTGGCTGATGCAGTTTTCTGCAAAGTAATGGAGGAGTTGCTGCATATCAGCCGGTAGCAGCTTTAATTGTTCTCGTATCCGCTCAGCAGTAACATACAACTGTGCAATAAGTCGTTTGGTAGCTAGAGGAACTACAATCAAAATGGACGAAAAATGAGCGTCTCAATTATAACTATCATTATACTTACTATCATTGTTATCAATTCTTGCCAAAAACAAAACTGAAATATGTGAATAAACCTTATTTACCACCCTTCCGTAACAGGTAGCAATTGGAAACCAGCACTAATTTTCTATTTCATCATGTGTCTAAGGGCAAATGCCCTTTGGTGGTATAGAACATACAATATTGAGAAAATAATGTTGCTCCTTTTTAAAGATCTGAAATATTCAACTGTTGTAAACTTTTGTAATCTGGAAAATTAAACGCTCCTCACATACGATACCTTTCGTTTTAACCAAAATGGCTGCATCACAAAATCGTAAATCAATACGAAAAGGGACGACTGATTTCAAATAACTAAATTTTTAAAACTAAATAATTCTCCCTTTCTCATTACAAAACTTCAACAAGCAGAGTCTGAGTTGTCTGTCACCAAAATATGGCTGGTTAAACCNTGTAAACTTTTGTAATCTGGAAAATTAAACGCTCCTCACATACGATACCTTTCGTTTTAACCAAAATGGCTGCATCACAAAATCGTAAATCAATACGAAAAGGGACGACTGATTTCAAATAACTAAATTTTTAAAACTAAATAATTCTCCCTTTCTCATTACAAAACTTCAACAAGCAGAGTCTGAGTTGTCTGTCACCAAAATATGGCTGGTTAAACCCCCCCCCCCCGCTTTTCAGACTCACCCAGTATGATTTGTGGTTGGTTATTTGGTTCAACTGAATAATGTATTGTAAAGTCTTTAAAAAATGAAAAGAGCAAAGCAGTAATCACCTCTTCCCTCTGACCTTGCGTCATGCCAAGGAAAGATTCCATCTTCACAGCAAGTTTCCAAATTACATTGCAATGGTTGACAAGGATTAGGGATCTCTTTCGATGTTGCAATATAAACTGTGCAAAGGGATCTGAAATGCTCTTCTCCGTGGCGACTTTCTTGCGAATTAACTTACACATTCGTCATGCAATTAACTTTACATACACTTTTTTATAAGAATATTGTTTATAAGAATATTCAGGCTCAGAATCATCCAATTTTTAAGAAAATCATAAGAATATTGCTCAGCCTCTGCTCGCATATTTATGTCTCATTTTTCAGCAGTTGCCTGTTTTGCGATGTTCATAACAGAGAATCGCATGACTGGCAAATCTCGTTTTTGCAAAAGCGTGGTTTCTATTCGAGATTTTAACTATGTTCCCCTGAAACCATATCAGATTTGAAAAAATATAAATACTTTAAGAATATATTCATGCTCAAAAAGAAAATTTCTTAAGAACATCGAGGCTGGATAAAATTTATAATATTCTTATAAAAAGAAGACTGTAAGGCGCATTTCAGAAGCAAGGTGGCATATAAACGATTTCTTGTTTAGAATGTTGACTTCCTTGTTTCCGTGTGCTCTTTTATTTAACGATACTGCATCGGTCAACAGAGACTCGCACTATTGCTCTGAAAAACATGACCCTATTTAGCCACTTGCACACTGCTTCCCGTTATAACAATCAGATTGTGAAATATGATGAAGAACGATGGTTTTTCCACTCTGATTCAATGGACACAATTGATTAAATTTGTGTGAAGTTAATGGGGAACCTGGCTGGAGATTTCTCTGGTAAATTTTTTAATGAGATCGTTAGGACCTGGAATGTTTTTGTATAAAAGACACATTTTCCACTCAGCATGTAAACAAGTTCTCTTCTTCGTATTCATAGTATGTTTTGTTAATCATGTCTTCTTTATGTGATTTTCATTGCATCTCATTTCGGAGGAGTGACAGTCAAAATGGCGTTGGCAGTGATTTGATCATAATTCGATCGATGAATGCACAACATAGAGTCAGCTTTTTCACTGTGATAATATTCAGATGGGGAACAGATCTAATCACGTCAAATCAAGTAGAAGTGACCCTTGGGTAGTGTGGAATTCCATTATCCCAGACTCCAAATAAAATTAGCAAATTAGTAACTTATTTCTACGAAGCAGAGACAGAAGAAATTTGTTCACTGTTTGAAGATATGCTAGCTTCTTGCAGCCATAAATATCCAGTAAAGATTTTACCGGAATTAGATAAAGTAAAATACCTCCTAATTTTTTTATCAAGTAAGAGTTGTGCGCAATCTTGAAGCAACTGTTCTCAATCATCTTTTCGTATTGTCGAACACATAACATAATGAGTCGAGTTCTAGCTGCCAGCAAGCTGTCCAAATCTTCTCCATATTTCCTCCATAACAACACAAACCTATCTTGCCGTAAGTCAGTTCGAACAGGAACTTTCGCAAACCTCAGGCCATAACTTGCCGGAAGTGATATAGTTGCATCAACAGTTACTTGAATGTATAGAAGATCACCATGCTCCATTAGGACTGAATGTATAAAGATGAGTTCTTCCATCTCCGTTAAAGGCTCTCCAATTTCGGTTTGATGGCTCGCTGCAATCAAATAGTGTGCAATTGGGCTCAAATGAGAAACTATGCAATAACATAAAAGCTTCTAACAACAGATGTACCGGGTGTTCAAAACAAGTTTACCGATTTGAACTGCAATGGAGTAAAACTACATTAGAGCTGAAGAACTAGCCCGTGTTTGTACCTGCCCGCAAACATTTTCTAACAAAACAAAATACCTGAAAGGAACTGAAAGGAACTGAAACAGCTGACAGCAATTGATCAATAAGCTCATCAAAACTTGCAACGCAAATTCCACAGAAATCAAGCATCAGTAAGAAATAGAAAAAATATTCCAATCCCAGTTAAACAGAGGAATGCTGTTTAGTCTGCGTGAAACAATTGAGTAGTTACTTCCTGCAGCTGTTCAAATCGATAAACTTTTTCTGGGACACCCGGTTGTTTTAATGGCAAAAGTTAAATCATGTACATTATTTACAAATAATGATATACATTGTGCAGCAAAAGAACAAATTTTAATATCTAGCAAATATCCGAGCAACCTTTTAAACTGACTCCGTATCAAGTAATAACATCATCGCAAACACCTCTCATAGAGATATCAATGCTACAGTTGACGCCTGGGGATATGCACCTTGGGGATGACCATAATGCCAATCTGATGTATGTTATATAAATCATGAACGAGTCCGTTAATCATACTCGTTTGTGGTAGCATATTAAATTTAAAGATCTTAGAAGCGTATCTCAGAAGATGTCCACAGACACAAATATTCCTATACCTCTAGCTAACATCTTCAGTTCCACGATCCAAATGGGGATTATTGAGTCATCTATACCGTGCTCACGTAACTTGCTTTCCAAGCTTTCCGTTGTAGAGAGGAGTAGCTGCTGCATCTGTAAACGGCAGATTTGAAAATAGAACTAGATTATATAAAAATAGAGTACCGGGTGTCCCAAAAAAAAGGAACGGATTTGGTTGTCTCCAGCAATGTGCATATAGCTTTGATCGATGGCTAATCACTCTCAAANCTCATTGGACAGACAGCAGTGAGAAGAAGTAGTTATACTTAAAAAGCTGATACAATGAAAATGAATTAGAAAATTGCAGACTTACTGTAGTGACCCCTAGATAGATAATAGTTGACGGAAACACAATTCAACTTTGAGATCACCATATCTGGTACTTTTATCCTTGGTCGTAAATAATACTGTGATTTTAGTGGTTTTAGTTGAAGCGTCACTCACTTAATATAATACACACTGATGGCTAAGGTGATCGGTGATCATAATCAGTCTAAGGCAATACAAGGGACAATACAAGGGACAAATCAATTATGGTAAAATTCAACTGACATACTTTCAGGTATCATATGCTTTGTTGTACTTCCTAGTCTTGAGACATAGCTATTGATTTGTTCTACTTCTTCACCACTTGTTCTGGCTGCACCATCTTGCCATCCTCCATCCCACAGCACCTAGTTTGACAAAATGGGAAAGGTTTTTACTGTTGTTGACGTCAATATGCTACATCCGGTAAGACTGTAACAGTACCAGAAACATTGCAGGGCAGGGCAGTGGAGCTGTTGTTTCAAGTGAATTGCAACGTTGTTCCCTACTGTTTGCGAACAACAAATCAAACGTTGAGGAGCAATAGCACGCACTTACTTGTTCTATCAAATTGTCCACCACTGAACGTGTTTGAAATAATTCTTATAAAAATTCTAGCAAAAGCCCATTGAAAAACCTTACCTGTGAACCTATAACCTCAATCCTTTTAGTGATGATTTTCTCCAAAAGTCTATAAATCTATGGCACAGCAAAGCCGAAACCATCAAACTTCTCAGCAGAAATTGATATTTCAAAATGACATTCCGGGTAAATCAAAATACGTATCCAGTGTTGCAAGAATGTAAAAAAAGAATCAGAATACAGGAGTTCTGTTTTGGCTAAATAATAATATACGTGCTTCAAAAATATATATGATTTTAAACTATTAGAATGGTAAAAACCTGTTCTTTGCAATAGGGTATTGCTCTATAGACAAAGGAAAAAAGGAGATGTGAATAGTCTATCCAAGCAATCCTGGGAGAAAACGCAAGTTTCGGTCAAAATCGGTATCTGCTTGAACAGCAGATTTCAACCATTCTGGCAGTTGAAAGAAGTCATTGTTAACTAAAAGACTGACTTTTGAGAGAAGTACAGCATCCCATCAAGAGACAAGTATAATATGTTGAAGCCCAATAGAGACAGTGGATTAAAAATGTTATGATTTGGTTGCACAGTCTTTGCAGCATGATTTGCAAACAGTGAATTAATTTTTCCGAATCACCCAGTGCATTATTACAAGCTTCTTATTTGTCACAAATCAAAGAAAACGTGACAGTATAACACCTTTTGTTCATTGGAAAATTCATCAAAATACTCCACAAAACCAAGATACAATTGAGGCAAACTTCCTAAACCTTTTTCTGAAAATTNGGAGATGTGAATAGTCTATCCAAGCAATCCTGGGAGAAAACGCAAGTTTCGGTCAAAATCGGTATCTGCTTGAACAGCAGATTTCAACCATTCTGGCAGTTGAAAGAAGTCATTGTTAACTAAAAGACTGACTTTTGAGAGAAGTACAGCATCCCATCAAGAGACAAGTATAATATGTTGAAGCCCAATAGAGACAGTGGATTAAAAATGTTATGATTTGGTTGCACAGTCTTTGCAGCATGATTTGCAAACAGTGAATTAATTTTTCCGAATCACCCAGTGCATTATTACAAGCTTCTTATTTGTCACAAATCAAAGAAAACGTGACAGTATAACACCTTTTGTTCATTGGAAAATTCATCAAAATACTCCACAAAACCAAGATACAATTGAGGCAAACTTCCTAAACCTTTTTCTGAAAATTGATGCCTTTCAAATCTTGCCGTGACATTCAATTACTTGAAAATTCTTATTACCTGACAGGATGGTCCATGCCCTTTAGCATGCATAACTGATAAGGCTGGCAGCATGTTTTCCGCTAAATTTTTGTCCATTCACTTCGCGCCAGTATTTGCACATTACATCAGACCACATGAACTTCACACCCTTAGGCGACATGAAAAACTTTTGAATGTATAATGTATATCCAAACAGCTCGCCTTGAAACATGTTGACAGCTTTTTGCCCAATGCTATGCCTGCAACTAGCCAGTTCCAATCCCGTCTCATCAAGTGATCCTCTTTTGCGTGCTGTATTGGAGGCAGCTTTCCAGATTGTACCTTCACAGAAATTTCCTTGATCATCCTGAAATTACCAAATATATTAATATTTCATGTCGCAAAGTAAACATTTTGACTCGCTCATGTCTTAAAAAGAATCTCTGAAAAAGGAGAGTTATAGCAAATTTTTAAGGATGCGCAGAAGTTTCATGACAAATGCTCAAACTACGAAGTTTACAAAGGACTAGGGATGGACAGACGGCGATAATGGATCTATGCTATTTCAAAGCTCAGTAGTGCTTATGTTATGTGTAATAATCTTGTTGTCTGTCCTGGTAATGACGAGATATAAGCTGAATACGGAATGAAAGATGCTCACCTGCGAACTTTGCTGAATTTGTAAAGGAAACTTATAACTGAAGAACACTCTAGGGTATCTATGAAACACTCTTATAGCAACACACCATTCCATGAAGAAACAATGAAACAATGAGAAATGGATGGTGACTAAACTCACATTTTTCTGACTTTCCTGCCTCTTATACACTTTTGCTATAAATCCATCCACATCTTCATTTGAATCGATGAATAGACCATCATAATAAGCTTTTCCACTGCACCTATTTGGGAAAGTGAAAATGAGCATACACTGCAGGTACAAAAGTATTGCGACAATTGATTCAAAATGGCATACATTGATTCAAAAGGGGTCTGAAATGTCCTATCACCGATTGGCCTTGTCAAAACAAACAAAACAAACAGTCTTCTCTCCAAATCAGACCTCAAAGTTGTGGTCCTATTTTAAAGAGGACGAAATTGATGGTATGGCTGGTCGATATTTGGATGGGATATTCTTTTGACTGGAGAAAATATTACTTAAATGGCTTTCTTTCGTACAATTTGTGTTGGAATTATTATTTTTGGCAGAAGATTCGAAGGGCAACATACATAAATCAGCCAGGAAACCCAAAGTTTCTTATTATGCTTCTAAAAAGACTTGAGAATTGAAACAAAACTCGTAAGTCATCATTCAATCCAGCAAAGTAGCATACTGTAAGCTGTCAGTAAGAGAAAATTTATTGGTGGGATCATTTAAGTCATATCTGCAAATGACTTTCAAGCTCTGCAGCACCAGCAATCGATCAACATAATTATGTTGTATATCCAGCAAATTAGAAACTAATTTTCACAAGAAGATCTACCTTCCAGCAGATTTGTATCTGTAAAGTTTGCAATTTCCATCTACATGACAGGAGTGCTGGTCAATAGAGCACACAGGACATGCCATCCAGTTCTTATGCATTTGTGCCTCTATTTCATATTTGCAGTATTTCCATTCCCTGTATGCAGTTGTGAATGACTGAGCATTGATGTTTGCAACCTGAAGTGATAGTGAGTCACAAAAGATAACGTTATAGAATTCTTCCATGTAAGGTACAGTCTTTTCATTCAGCTCATCAATGCAACAAAAAAGCAATAAAAGTTGTATGTGAGCTATTCCTAGAAGAAACGCTCTTTCTATTGGTTAGAATTGATATGAAATAAAGAAAGGATTGCTTGTTGTTAGTCTTTTTACTGTCTTTGGATCATACCAGGCCTTGCAAGGAAGAAAAATACAGGCACTTGAGAATTTGAGCACCTTGTGAATGCCAGGTGATTGATTGAGCATCTGGGAAGAATTTGATCTCTAAAAATTAAAAAAAATATTTGACACCTAGCAGAAAATATAGCAAGAAATGACAAGAATGAGCCTAATACATCTGAATATTTGCAGTAATACTTATTGGAAATACACACTTGCTTTATCAAAGGAGTTATCAACCCAGGAGTTCATTTTATCTAGCTCCTAGAATCTTCCAGGTGCATGTGGAGGTGCTTTGATTTAGTTCAAGCACATCTCCTTGCAAGGCCTGTCATTTATATATATAGATATATATATATATATACAGGGTGTCCCAAAAAAAGCTTCCCAGTTTTAAATTCAAATATCTCTTGACCTGCATATCCTACCAAAACAAACAAAACATTTTCTAAAAGCGTGATAATGTAGTTACTATTTAAGCACTAGTTTGATAAAATTGAACAACTGCCTCAAAAATGGGGGATCATCAAGGTTTAATCAACTTTTCACCATTTTGAATCAGCACTTTAATTATCTAGTTATATGCTTGGCCTTCAAATGATGATCAGCCTATATTTTTAACTTAACTCAACATCAATGACACACATTCACAAATAGAATACCTGATAAGTGTATTAAACTCAATTTCTGTGAGCAGGACGGGGGTTAATGTAGCGAAAATGATCATGTTAGGTTAAATCCTTGAGAAATCAACCAGATGTAATCCGACTTTTCAGGAACAGTTTTGACCTGCAATATTTATGCTAAATTATTGTTTTTTCCTAAACTTTGTAAAAAATGTAATGTCTCAACTTTCTAAAACTGCATCCTTTACTTTATTCCCTAAAACGAAGGAATTATTACGGGATGGCCAATCACAGAACTGGATATTGTAAAACACTGCTTAAAAATGACGAAAACATGATTAAAATTTGATGACCCCCCGTTTTTGTGCCAGTTTTTCAATTTTATCAAACTAGAGCTCAAATAGTAACTACATTATCACGCTTTTAGACACTGTCTTATTCGTTTTGCTAGGATATGCAGGTCGAGAGATATTTGAATTTAAAACTGGGAAGCTTTTTTTGGGACACCCTGTATAT
>REGM01000058.1:1115851-1139916 GCA_004194415.1 Aurelia aurita | reverse complement strand
GCAACGGGTCAGCAACGGGTCAGCAACGGGTCAGCACTCGAGGCTATAGCAAAACATATGGAATACAACGGGTCAGCACGAATCAGCACTCTTTTTTATAAAATATATAGTATATATTTTATAAAAAAGAGTGCTGATTCGTGCTGATCCGTTGTATTCCATATGTTTTGCTATAGCCTCGAGTGCTTACCCGTGCTGACCCGTTGCTGACTCGTTGCTGACCCGTTGCAAATTATCCCTCTCCCCCTATATGTATTTGTACACGCTAATCAAGTGGGATTGAGAACTGGGCTCTCTTCAATTGTAGAGCAAAATGCATTTAATTTCACGAACAGTTTACTTCATGCTGGGAAGTTACAACGCGATAATAAACAAAACTAAACAACATTTCCTGGAAGCTTTGGTGTACATGAATGGTTTTCAACGTCACATAGTTGTCGAATATGCCTAGTAGAGCCTGGACTTTTCTCGAGAACATCCATCAGCCTCGAAATCTTGTTTATGATGATATTCAAGTAACGGAACCTATTTTTGTACCATAAACAGCAAGAAAAACTTAATTACGTAGCAGTGGCTTGTGGTGAAACAGAAAAAATCCTGGTGAAATCTAGAGACAATCCTGGACAAAAGTTATGAGACTGCAGATCGATTTCACCCTCTCCCAAGTTCGAAGTCCCCCCCCTCCCCCCTAATCAATGTTTTTCGAGGTTGGAACACGTCGATTGTCAACAACGTGCATTCGGTAATCATTGTCGAACAACATTGACAACGGGGGGAGGGAGTTTGCAAAATTATAATCCCCATTATTATTCACAATACAATTCAACAGTTAAAAACGATGCCAGTCTCCTAACCTTTTGTCCAGGATTGTAGGTATCAATGTTCAAGTTAACACAGAGGAACATTTTGAGAGTGATTAGCCATTGATTAAAGCTAAATTCACATCGCTGGACCCAACCAAATCTGTATACTTTTTTTGGGACACCCGGTAGGTAAAGGTTTTTACACTGGAGGGCCAATACCCAGATTCAATAACTGACTTCAGATTATATGGTTTACTTGTTGCTTTGCAATCCAAACAATTCAATGAATGCACGAACGAATCAAAACGGCCTGAAAAATGGAAAGTCAACATGTAACATCATAGATTTTAAATAATTAAAAGCTTGAAAGATGCAAACAGTACTGTTAATGTCTTTACTCTCTCTTTACCACAGCTCTTACAATCTACAGTAATTACATACTGTATGAATTGTCTCCCACTTTGATGCAAATGATGAAACATTTCAAGACAGTGGCAGCAATTTAAAGATCTTACAAAGTTGGCATTATGCTACAGGTCTGTCCACAGTCTAGCAAATTCTTGAAGGATCCTATTGGTCAGTTACAGTAGCTCCATTCGTTCATATCATTGATTAGCAATAAAAGACAACACCACTTTAATGCAAATTGTTAATTATGCATCATACTGTCTTTGTACAAGGTTACTATTTTCAGAGCACCTTTGGGTCATCAAATGAAATTTCATACTCTGAAGAGTATCATACAAAATGGAATTTAAATACTGTACCTTTGCAGGTTATAACCGTGCATACATCATTTTCAACTTTCAAAATCAGATTTGCTGATCCACAGTTTTCACAAGTTGTAGACACCAATGGCAATGTTCGGCCTTCAACAAATAGAGACAGTTGAATAAAATTGCTTCTTGTTTCACTCCAATAGACATACTAGAACATTCTTATGACCAGGCAACTTTAAAATGTTAAGAAAACTTTTGGAAGGGAATTGATGATTCTAGCAATGAGGTTTCATTCTTTATACACCACATGTAACCATAAAATCATAGTCTCTATCTGTCTTGAAAAAAATCACATCACAGCAGCTCAGACCAGGCCTTGCAAAGATGTAAACTGCGGGCACTTGACAATCAGAGCACCTTAAAACTTCATGTGCTTGAATGAGCAAATATACTGTACGGTATTTACATGACAGCAAAGAAGACGAAAGGATTAAGATATTACAAGAAGAGCTAGCCAAATATAATCAAAATGTTTGTAGTGAAATTTACATTCACACTCACTGTTAATAATGTTATTGCCGTAACTGAGCTGCTTAATTACAGTAATCAAGCTCATAGAAGTTTTCAGGTGTGTGTGTGTGTGTGTGTATGTGCGTGCGGAGGTGCTTGATCAAGCTTGAGTGCATCTCCTTGCAAGGCCTGTTTAGATTTATGATACAAAGGATCCAATATTGGGTTCCAAAACAAACTGGCTAACTCCACCAAACTGTTCAAGGATTTTGGTCAACTTTGTTCATGCATGTTTGATACAATGAAAAAGTAATTACCAATCAATGACTATTCTCCATTCATTTCTTAAACTTCCTTAAAAGGCTATTGATAAAATGATGCTAACAAAGGTGCTCACCAATCAAACCTAAAAAGCTAGTACAGTACATGCTCAACTGACAAAGATGCTGAAAGTAAAAAAAAAAACAATACAGTACAGTACATACTGTACGTTATGAAGTCAAATAATAGTCAACCAACTTTGATCAATATGTTAATGGAAACTTAGGGTTTTCTATCAGCACTGACCAATTTTGGTTAATTTACACTGGTTAAAAACCATCCCAAAATACAGTACTGTACTTGATTCATACAGTATATGACTTGCACACATTAACATGGTTTTCCTGCCCAAGAATTCTCAAGGATTCTTGAGACTATTTTGAGCTTTTCAAGAGATTTTTTTGAGAGAACTTACAGTCTTTTGTATGACTGAACAAAAACAATTAAAATGTGAAGATTTCTTAAGAAGTCTTGATACAGTAGTTCTTCTCCCATCAATAAGGTATGTTCTGTAGATAATCACAATAAGTGAGAAGAGTAAGCAACCAACAGCAGTGAATTCTTACCTACAGAAATAATGGTACTATCTTCATTCAGGCATTGGGTAGGTGAAATTGTGGTGTAACTGCCATCAATCCATGCTTGTCTGTCATGTAGAGGCTCCTTCTGATGAACCAAATCATCACAGAAGAAACAAAGATCTTGCTTCTGTATACATGTTCTACACCTAATTGCTGCTTCACGTTGATGGCAATGCTGGCATTTTTCAGAACAAATCTGAGAAGTTAAAATTATTTTGAAAATTTCTTCCCTTGCACCTGACCAACTTTCTTCGTGATTCTGCATGTGTTTTGTCCATGATTGCTTACTATAGCATTTTTCTGGCAATTGTTTTCGAACAATACTCAAGCAACGCAATATTTCTGCATTTAGGTCGGAAAAAGAAAAATGAGAAAAATTAATTATAAAAGTATGGTAGTAACTTTTCCTTTGACTTTTACTGATATAATATATACTGAAATTTCACCACATGAAACCAACTTGGAAACCTTTCGAAGCGTGATTGATAATTTTCAAACCACTGAAAGAGTTGCACAGTATGTAATATGTAATTATATACCTCCTCTTCCTTGAGCATTTGAGTTTTGTTGTAAACCATCATTGAAATAACAAATTTCATCATCATCATCACTGATATCTAAAATGGAGTCAAGATCAGATCCAATGTGATTTGTCTGTAAAGACAAAGCTTCCATGTTAAGTTATCAACTTCTATATTCTCACTGTAACTGTATATATATACAGTACTGGGTTTCTGAAAATAGAACCCCTCTTTGATTGGCTAAAGGAACAAAATGATAAGATATTAGAACTTTCAGAGTACATTTACTGACCTTCAAGTTAAAAGCACAAACCTTACATTCTAAAATTGTCAACCAAACACCAGAGATATAGTAGAAGCACACAAAGTCAAAATTTAGAGTACACCTAAATCAAAGGTTTTGAAACAGGCCTACTGTAGCCACACATTTATTAATTTGCTGAACTTATCTTGGGTTTGTGCAACCAGTGGTATTAAAATTAAAGTGGCCACAATGACTGAAAAACAACTCAAATACTTTTGGACTAATATAACAAACATATGGTCCTTGGTTAGTTTGATGATTGTGCCTATTTCTATTTCTCTCTATTTCCATTTCTATGACTGTGCCCATTTCTTGGCAAAATTTAACACAAGCTGATCTAAAAATTCCATGAACGTCAGTGCAAATTGTTAGCATTCTAAAATCAGGAGCGAAAAGGAGATAAAATGTGGTTACCTTTGTCATGCTGAGCTGATGCAATAAATCTTTCCCTATATTTATAATGTGTAACTCTTCTGGCAGTTTTAGGATCTCTTGCAAAGTCATAGGAACAGTTTCTTCTTCTTTTAAGTTTTCCTTTTGTTGCAACAGTTAAGTCCTTGATCCTACTCGCTATATCCTCTTTCTTGGTTGATGATTTTCCTGTCAGTCTCCTGCCTTTTCTTCTTTTGCATTTACCTTAAAGGAGCATTGAGATCTTTTTCAGAGGCCGATTCACTTCAAATATATTTACTATCACTCATTGCAACACTGACACCAGATACACAATTTTGTTTGTGTACATGAGATAGTTTTGAGGAAATTTTTTTGCTTGGCCCATATGGAAAAGGCCTTTGTACAAATGTTGAGTGTACTGTGCACTTAGTTTCAATATAGATCTCATTGATTGGATCACAATGTCCACAAGCAAAAAATTAAGAACTTGAGCATGCTCCACTCAAATGTAAGTTTCCGACTCCTATCAAATGTTTTGCCTGAGAATTTAAATGCATGCCTTGCTTCTTGTAAAGAGTTATCCTTTTTGAGCATTTTAATGCTCATGAGAACTCACAGCCAGAATAGTAGAGGAAGTAGTGGAGGCCTTATATATTATATAGGGGAGCGAGGCGAGATCAATCAAGCTGCTGCCTTTCTGCCACAACCTTTCTTTCTAATTTTAACAATCCTGTACGCAGCCGAGGATGTGAACATTATAGATTACATATAGATCGATAGAGCCATCGAGCAGTGTTAGTAATGGCAAGGGTGTTGGCTTCAGGCACCGAGGCCTAGCCAAAAAGAGAAGGCCTAAATGCCTACGTTTTAGCAAGGCTTTAGTACAGCTTAAATAGAAAGTTATTTGCAAAAATACAGCAAAGTAACAATTCAAATGATTTACCTTCATCAAATGACAGTAAATTTACCACGTTTAAATGTTGTGTTGATATGGTGGCACTTTCAGGAAGCTGTTCAGTACACTGTAACTCAGCCATTTCCCGCCATTGAACTCCTTTGATGACTTGCGCAAAGCAGTCGAAATATGCATCCTTACTACGCATACGAGCATTTTTATGTATATGACATAAAAGTAGCATTTATGTTATATACATAAATGTCTATATGATTATATGTTGCATAATTTCAGCCTCTTTTGGACGATTGTTAGTGATGTGGCAATGTAGTTCTTGGTGTACACAGAACGCCAAGTCACAAAATTTGCATTTCTGGGTAGCGTTTTTTGCAGAAAATAGTCCATCCTCGATGAGCGATATTTCTGACTTTACATGTCTCTGTTTGATATGTTCGATATAGGTGCCTCCACTTGTTTTGTTTCCAAAGGTTGCAGTGCGACATCGAGCAACCTCTCCTCGATGACGAGGCCTAAGAACATTTACTAAATAACTAGCTTGTTGAGCATCCAGCTTCAGGTCCTTATGACGTAANAAATGCCTACGTTTTAGCAAGGCTTTAGTACAGCTTAAATAGAAAGTTATTTGCAAAAATACAGCAAAGTAACAATTCAAATGATTTACCTTCATCAAATGACAGTAAATTTACCACGTTTAAATGTTGTGTTGATATGGTGGCACTTTCAGGAAGCTGTTCAGTACACTGTAACTCAGCCATTTCTCGCCATTGAACTCCTTTGATGACTTGCGCAAAGCAGTCGAAATATGCATCCTTACTACGCATACGAGCATTTTTATGTATATGACATAAAAGTAGCATTTATGTTATATACATAAATGTCTATATGATTATATGTTGTTATATGCCACCACCTAGTCCCCTTTTAGTAAATTGTCTTTCATTTTGTTGTAATTTTTGCGTAGTTTTGTGTATTGTAGTTCTAATTTATTTCATTTTAATGGCCATGGGGTAGACATTTTGCTCCCTGTGGTATCGTCTTAGTAGTGTTCGTGTAAAAGTAGTTTGTAGGTAGAGTAATAAGTAATATGTATTGTAAGTTTTTTTAACGGAATATATATAAAAAATTAAACCGAGATTTGATAGGGGTACTGAAACAAAGCAATCTGATTTGTCGTGGTAGTATTTGCTGCAATTTCTTGTAAGCTTTTGTTGTTGTATATTTTCGCATATTTTGAGCAGTCATTTGATCATCAGCCGTTCGCCTGCCAAACGTTTCTAGGGTATTAAGATCCGAACGTTGCCCCCAAAGGGGACGCAGGTACCCTCATTGATCCCTGGCCAAAGGGTACTAAAGAATTAATCATCAAATTAAAAGATTGTACATAAAGTATGACCATACCGTTTGTGTTATTTGCATGGCTTGTACTTTTCTTTTTAGATCTGTTTGTGTGCATGAAGACTTGCATGGTTTGTTATTCTATGTCCATTGTAATGTAAGTATGTATACTAGCGATTCGACATGGTGCAACAATGATGGTGAGAAATCAGAAGTGCAGCATGTTCTCCCAATAGAAAACGCGAAGCCAAGGGCAAGGGCAATGAGGTATCAAAAAATAAAGATATCAAAAATTTCCAATAAACAATTATAGCAAAATGCACCTGAAGTTTGTTTCAGTCATGGAATTAAACGAAAGGTGTATTAAGCATTCGGGAAATCCTTTGTAAAGAGAAACGATCCAAAATTTTGTTTGTCCAAATATCTCAACGAGACTCCTCATGCATTTATTTGAGACTTTTACTTTCAAAAAATGTATTTACTTTTTTGTACTACTTCGAGAAGTATTGGAAAAAAGTAAAATGAAAGGAAAAATGGCTCTTTTATATTTAAACCTTTTTATTGCACTTGCACATAGACAATACCGTAGAAAGACAATAGAATAATTCTGGCCTTTCGATTTTCATTTCTCATATCTTGGTCAATTAAATGTTCTGCGATTGTGTCTCTTTATAGATTTGATGCCTATGATGGCCACCTCATATTAACATGCATTAACTAAAATAATTATTTGTGGACTTACCTCTACCGTCAGTGGGACCTCCTCCGATATAACTCATATTGTTCCCATTTCTGTCTACCAGGTAGCCAGAGTAGGATCTATCGCGGTCAAAATACAATGCCACGGAGTGACAATCTATTCTTGTGAATTGCCTGCAGTTTCTTGACGAGTCAACAAAGGCGATAATGTCTTCAAGTTTATTTGCGTATGTAATCTTGCGCCTTTGGAAGAAAATGATAATTTATGCTGACTCAAGAAGAAATTTAATTTCTGATTGTTTATTTTAAGAAAGAATCGGTCATTATTCCTTTTAAACCTAAACCCGAATCACAAATAGAACAATGCAAAATATCTGATGAGTGAAAAAGGTGCCTAAATTTGAGAATTATTCATAATTTACAACATATGAGTTTGCTTTCGAATAAATGATTTCCCGAGAACTTATTTCATTGGGAGTAGTGTTAAAAATAGACTTGGATGGATCTATTTAATTGGCTGTCCTACTATTAAGATTGCAAAGGACGGTTTTTGTTTTGTTTTCGGTACTGCCTTATAAGGACATCGAGGCAGAACAAAAAAGGAAAATATTCCCTCAAAATTAATACTAGGAACAAATCACATTGTTTTGTGTCAAATCTGTTTGGAACATCACAGTCAATTTGACTATTTTTAAGAAATTCGAGGGAATTGATTTTCGGCTAATAACTAACATTCGAGAGAAGTGATGCACCCAAAACTATAAGAAAAATATATAAAACTAATTGAAAATCCAATTGTGATAAAAACTCAAAATTAAGTCGAAAAACAGTACTATTCATTATTGCCACTACAATACCATTCATTATTGCGAGATTTTTGGACTCCTTGTGGCAGACATTTCCACCAATCTTTTATTGCTAGCACAGAAATTGAGAACAATATCAACAATTATCAAAATTCCTATCTTTGCTAATTTTAAATTTTATGCCCTGGCAAAACTCAGAAAGATTGTTTGCCAAACGTTTGACATTTGATGCCAAGCAATATGTTACCCGATTGGCCAGGTCTGGAAAAATTACGTGAGAAATAGAACTTGTTGGACAGTGATTTGAAGAAGTTCTAGCAAATGTTCGGCTTATCGCAAGCAAACATGTGTTTTCTAAGAAACGATTTTCGATGTGAACAAAATAAACCACTTTTACTTGGCAAACAAATCTCAAATACTTGACAAACTCTGTTTGCTCGTTTAGCCAAGGTTTTACTACTGGAAAGAAAAGATTTTAAATTTGTTTACCTATAAGATCCAGCTGGCTCAAAACCATGTACTCTTATGCTCGCTTCACTGTCATGATTGAAAACAGCCATGAACTGGTTGCCATTTTTGATACACTTTGCTTTGACAATTTTCTCCATTTTTCTTCGTCTTATTGGATAGTTTCCTTCAATACTACCATGGAGCTCCAATGCTTTACGACATGAATCGTAGCTAACTGTAAAGGTACACGTCAACCGATTATATGGTAATCATTCGACATGCATTAAAGTAACGGCCCGTAATATCCTCGGAAATTCAAACATCTAAAAATATCATTGTCCAAGATTTTTGTTTCATAGAATACTGACTGTCCGACTTTTTTCTGCAGAACAGACAAATCGCAGGCTGTAATTTCACAGTTTCAAAACATAATGCATTGCTCACAAACATTTTCATGAAACAGAAATGTGTCAGGAGAGCTTCTGGGTGATATTTCAATTGATTTTTGCAATTAAATTAATTATTGAAATGAAGCTTATCACTCACAAAATCAACTATCATATGGGAAATTCACAAGAAACAAGCAAGAAAACTTGTTTCGTGTCTCTAAACTAGATCTCTAAACTTGTTTCATTTTCTATTATATAAAACAATTAAAGCAAACTGTAAAGTAAATTGTTTTCGAAGTATATTATGGAAAATATCTAACAAATTTCAATTATTTTTCCACAATAGTTTTGTCCGCATATTAAGTCATCTCAAATATTTTGCATTCTATGTAAGATGACAGGATGAAATATTATCAGACATGTGTTAGGTGCCACAGCAGAAAAATAAAGTTTGCTCCTGCCATGGAATCGATCCAAAATTTCTTGCAAAAAATCTTTTTTGCAACTCAGTTGCAATACAATTTTCGAAGAATTTGAATTATGCCACATGACTGGCCTACATCACTTATAGAAGCCAGGCAGGAACACATTCTACTTTTCCGGTACGATCGATTGTAATTACAGAGAAGTGTAATGCTGCAAGAATTACTAAAAGCAGCCATAGTTAATCCAATTCTCTGTGCATCTGATTATATCATAGCAATGATTCAGGTGCTCAAAGAAAGAATTATATATGTTATATTGTAGTGAATTTAAGTAGCCGCACATGTCATCTACTGTATAGATTGTCAATATAGACCAGTAGCCCTGTCCACAAGTGGCTCGAAATTTCTTGAAAAGTTTCTCAAAATTTCCTAAAAAGTTACCCAAAAGTTGCTTATTGATCGTCACTTATAGAAGGTCAGGTTTCGAAGAAATGTGTGAATAATTGACATATATGCATGAATTTAATGTCAAGGATGCTTCAAGAATTGCCTATTTACTTAAAATCAATTTTTTTCTCCGATACTGCAACTGCATTTTTATTTCCTGGGAGTTTTAGCTCTTCGATACTAATACTGTTTGACCCATATAACACATGTTCAGCATTTCAACAGAAAACATGTTTTGCTTATATAAAACAACAACAACAATAACATAAATTGATAAATAAATCATCATCATCATCATCAATCGTTGAGAAAAAAGACCACTTTTTTACTTGCCAAGCCGTTGAATAACATCCTGATCACAAAACAGATCCTTTCCATGCTAAATTTTCATTATTTTTGCAAACAATACACAAAACTTCATTGAAATTGTTGTAATATTACAAAAATAATGACAAGTTTCCCAATATTGCAAAAGTTGCCAAAATTCCTAAAAGTTGCCCAAAAGATTAAAAGTTGCCCAAAAGTTGCCGAGCAACTTGTGGACAGGACTATAGAACAAGGCGGTGAAGAGGAGGAGGAGGGGGGGGGGGGGTTATCGTCCCTCGAAAGTGAAATTTTTGAGACCACCTGACTTTGGTCACTTTTGGTAGCTGATTTCGAATATCGATGTTATACGGGCAATATCTGGGAACTTCAGCTTCGTTTTGACGATTTAAGTCTCGGTTGCGATCGTTATGGCCATAGCAGTTGAAGACATAGCTCAGTATAGCGTAATCTATAAAACTAAAGTCCCACGGTATAAATGAAGCTAGAAGATCATTTAACCTTATTCCAACCGGGTAAATTTTTATCAATTTTCTACCGGGGGGTGCCTTTTTGGCCCCCCTAATTTCTCCGCAACTATAACAGCCATGATAACGAGATTTGCATTGTATCATAATTGAACAAAGGAGAATCCAAAAATAGCATTAATTAGTTTGTAGCCAGGTGACTGGTTGCTAGGCAACCAAACACAATGCAAATTTTGACGAAATCGAGGAATTAGCATAAATGGGTCTATTTTTACTAAATGAATTGGTAGAATAACCATAAAACTATCCGAATACCTGCTTGACATCCTTACTTTGCCGTTTCATGTAGTTTTATATCAATATTTTTGGTTCCTAATTAATTAACTAATTAAATATGGACAATAAGATTCAATGCAAAATTGTTAGCGCAATAATGATGCTTAAACACCATTAATTTCGAATTTACTTGATGAATTCAGACGTCTTCATCAATATTATCATTCCATGATTTTTCATGCAAAAATTACTAATTAATTAGAAATATGACGTCATAAAGATTGATAACGTCATTCAATTTAAAAATTGCTGATGTCAGCAAATATGGATAAATTTTATATCAAACGAAAGTACTCATCGAAACAAATCGAATGGTATATCTATTATATTATATTTATTTAGTATACAGTTGAAGAGGGCACAACTATTCAAAGAAAGCAGGCATCAATGTGGTCTTTTGCGCTTTTTATTTTTCTTCCAGTGCTAACTAGCTTCGCCCATTAGGGCATCTTCAGAGTAACTGATTAATTTTTAGTTATCAACTTTTACTTATAGTAAACTATATTTCCATATAAGGTTAATCGGTTTAAAATTTATCGTGTTTGTCCTTATTAGGTAAAATAAAGTCCCAATTGTTGTTGTTGTTGGCTTCGTTCTTGTTGTTATCAAGTAAGTCGTCGTCGTTGCTAGGCTTGTTCCTCGTTCTGGTGTGTTCCTCGCTTTGATGTGTTGTTGTTCTTTGTTGTTTGACGTCTGTTTGGATTGCCGTCGCTGCTAGGCTTGTTCTAGACTTATTACGTTGAGTCCTAGTAATCGCTACCACCCACCCACCCTACTCGCTCATACTAGGACTTATGGCTTTCCAGCACAAAAGTTGGCCCCGTGAAGCGTGTGCCTCGTTTTCAAAATTGACCAATGCTAAATTACGGAATAGCGCCGCGCAACAACAGCAACAACAGCAGCCCGCCAACTGCCACCGTTTCTATGGTTTCAACCGAGGTGTCGACATTTTGCTCGTGTTGACCATTTGGCTTTGATTCACATTTTTAACGAATGATCTTGATCAAATAAATTTAAGTTAAATGTTCTTTTCCGTACAGTTTGTTTAGAAATGTATCAAATGGCAATAAGACAGTTGGTTGATATCCTTCTGCCATGATTTAATTGAGATTTCGGCATCATAATTGGCCTAATTAACCAAGGTGAAAGTTAAGGCATAGCAAACTCTTAGTTAAAGGTAATGTGTCCATACNCGCCAACTGCCACCGTTTCTATGGTTTCAACCGAGGTGTCGACATTTTGCTCGTGTTGACCATTTGGCTTTGATTCACATTTTTAACGAATGATCTTGATCAAATAAATTTAAGTTAAATGTTCTTTTCCGTACAGTTTGTTTAGAAATGTATCAAATGGCAATAAGACAGTTGGTTGATATCGTTCTGCCATGATTTAATTGAGATTTCGGCATCATAATTGGCCTAATTAACCAAGGTGAAAGTTAAGGCATAGCAAACTCTTAGTTAAAATATTTTCAAGGGTTTTCAATCAGTGTTTGTTGTCGCTGTAAAACTCCTTTGTTCATAGAAAACAAGACAGAAAATAGAAAATGCAGCAAAGCCACTACTACAGTACTACAGCTCATAAAAATGTGAATCAACATATCAGTATTATTATCAAGATTGCAGCAGAATAACACAGTACAGTACTTTAGCTGTGAAAAAATTAGAGAAGACTCAGAGCAGAAAAGTTGAGCTTCCATTTGATTTTCATTTGTTTGATGGAGGTTCAAAGAAACTGAAGAAACAGAATTTTCAGTAACAAATTATTATTTTATCATATGAACTCTCCTTTTATTACATATCTTTTATCAACAGATGAAAATCCTGGCACTTGACAGAAACAAAATTGTTCCTGTGATTGAAACCAAGCAATTGATCCTGAAGTTTTGGTCCATGGAAAGAGGAGAACTTTTATTATCTTAACAAGATTACTGCGGATAACTCTTTGCCTCAGCTGAAGAATTAAGTGTAGGCAGACACTGAGACATCAAAAGTATCACTTTCTGAGTAATCTAGGATTATATACTTGATTTTATTGTCAGAGGAATCACCACCTGTTGAATTTTAAAAGATATTGCCTTCTTGCAAGTTGACTTGTGTTTCTTTGGCAGCATATTTCTGCTATCATATAATCTTGTGGGTTTCTCTGCAATAACTGCTTCATGTTTCTGCTGCATGGGTTTTTCTTAGTTTTTTACCAACATTTCACTTTGTATGTTTGGCAAGCTTAGCACCAAATGCTGTGTCAAGCAAAGGGGCCCATGAAATTGTCAAGTGTAAAAAATGTAAAAATATGACCACTACACGTATTTTTTTTTATAAGAAAGAATTTGAGCCAATACTGAAAGTTTCTTAAAATTATCAGATTTTGAGTTTAAATTTCTTGCAAGTTTCTTACGATCTTCATTGACAATCTTCATGTTTACTTCCTGTGCCATCCTGAACATTTCTAAACAAAGTTTTTTGAAGCCTTTGTAATGTTTAGATAGTACTCAAGTACCTTACGAGTAATATGAGACTGTAAACAAGTGAAAGTAAAGTAAAGTAATGCTAGGGATTTCCATTATCAAAATAAATAGTTTCCTAAGTTATATTTTGCCAGTACTGGAGTTTCTCTTCAAAGACAGGAAACTATTTGTAAAGCCTCTCAGGGGCTCAGAACAGCACATTCAGTTTCATGAAGGAAATGATTGAAATGTTTTGGAAAGTAAAGGTGCTGTTAAACACAGCAGCAATGTTCCCATGGCATCTGGCGGTCACGTAGTTAAACAATATGCATTTAAATTTAAATTTTTTTATTTCCAATTAAATTTCCATAAAATTCATAAAGTTTCAGCGTTATAGCTATCATCATTTAAGCGCTATTAAAACAAGTTTGGAAAACGCCCCCCCCCCCCGCGGTTAGAATAGGGTTAAATATATCAAAGGAGCTGCTTTGTAGTAATATGGTAGGCTAATTTTTATAATAGAGCCTCGTTTTCGCGCTAAAACAGTTGCTAGTAAACGGGGCGAAGTTTAGCCTTGAAGCTTACTGGCGGTACACGGGCAGAACATAGGCAGTACACGAGATGAAGTTTAGCACACATAATTGATATAAATGTTTTTTGTTGGATGGGAAAACCTAAACTTTACAAGGAGGTAATGATTTAGAAGCCTATATCCTTCATGTCAGAAGTAAGGAAAGAACTGAACGTTTATCGCATAGATACAGTTACGAGATCAATTATTAAAGAAAAGTTATCATGTAGATTTTCTTCAAAATCCTCTCCTCGTTGACTTTATTCTCCTCGTTCGTCAGTGTTGGAAAGTTCTCCTTTCCCTATTTCTTCTCTCAGGGCAAATGCAATGAAGACATACTTTGATGAGGTTCTACATAGATACACATTTATGCACTATTTACATAGGCCTTGTTTATTAAGACGACTATCCAACTTTCTATTCTACTGTTACGACATATCCAGTTGATTTATGTTTCGCCCCTCCACTGGCCTACAAAAGGGAGTGGCACTCTATACCTTACGTCCTTCTTTCCTCTAGCTTTTTCAGTAACTGAACTATTATTTCTGATGATGGACCTATTACGCCCATATGCGTTTCCGTTATCTCCTAATATGGGATAATGACCTTGGTCTGTGTCCTGTGCACGTTCTTTTACGTGCAAAGAATGTTTCCGTACGAGGCTGACTCATGGCCTTAACGTGACCCTTTAACGTATCACGTGACACTCCATTCTTTCTTGTCTAATGTGGGCCAGGAGTTTTGCTTATGATACTAAATTGGAATCTAAACTTCACAACAGTCAGATTTAAAGCTTAATTGTCTTCGTTGAAATCATTAAGTAGCTTTTATGCCTTTAGGGTAGCAAATATAGCTCCGTCCGAGTCCTCCATTTTTGTCCCAACAATGATTGACTGAATCATCAAGATGAATCTTTAAGCAATTTGCTTTGTGAAAAATAGAGGCTACGCAATTTGCCACATTAGGTGTGGCTGCATGTTTGCCTTGCAGGCTGGTAAGAGGCTAAGATAAAGAATTTTCCCTCACTCGAACTTTTCAACAAAAATCTTTTATAGTAAGGCATCAATTAATCCAATCATTTGGTCTCCCTATTGACTACGTTCGCATTTTTCTGCAAGCTGAGATAGCTGATCTGAAGGGTAAACCATACTACCAACCCACGAAACGTTTCGATGTACTCAGCTCGCTCCAGCATTTCTTTTCAAACGACTGTCCTTCCCAGAGAATGATGCATTCCGATGATTGCTGTTTTTGCTCATCTGGCAGCATAGAAGATGCAATGCCGACTACCGTTTTATTCTTGCCAGTTCCATTTTCGATAAGGACTTGAACACCCCAAACTCATGACTAAGAAGAAGCCAAGAATACTCTATCACCTGATGGCGACCTTACCATAATCGCCTCGCCGGGATTGACATTAGCTGCTTGCACTAAAGCTATCAACGTAGTATTCAATTCTTCGTGACCACCTGTGAACTCGCTTGATAACTGAAGTCGCATTGCCTGTAATCTTCTTTCATTGAGACTTATTCGAAAACAATATAACTGTCTCCAACATCTTCTTCCATTGGTTATTGAAATGGTAAGGAACTTCCATGTCTGGACTGGGTAGCACGTAGTTTTTGCTCTCTCTTCTCTCCTCTTGCCTCGCGTTCTTCTCTTTATATGATCTTGCTTCCATAAGTATCACAGAAAATTTAAATTGGCTTTATGCTGACTAGGAAGAGATGCAAAAATCTTTGCCATCATGTCCCTTATTGTACCAAAAGTACCAACCAAGCTTCATATTCAGGAAGAGAGATCCAAGAAGTAAGTTGCTGCCTTCTCCTTTCTTGGAAAGTTCTCTGTACCCAAAAACCCTTATTAGGAGTATAGGCACTGGTGCTAGGGGGCAGGTTAAAATTCTCTCAAGGTTAATTCCCGATTCATGTTTGCTGGAATATGCAAGAAGGAGTCCTAAAGTTCCTATTTAGCAGTGCTTTGGCCTCGGCATATGTAAACTTTTGGTAATATTCTCAGTGATAGAAATACTCTTCTTTTGTCGCAGTTTTCAGGAAGTTTGTTACTGAACTGGACTTTGTGGTAAGACTTTGTGTTCTTGCACTCGATAAGAGTTTCCAAGCTTTTTTAGCTCAGTTTCACCAAGTCATCAGCAAGTGATCAGAGGAGGCGCTCAATTCGCAATGAATCAAGTGGGTTTTGGTCATCCATTTCTATCATCCTATCCCTGGTTATTTGTATGAACGGATCGTTTATTTATCATTTATATTAAATTTATCTTCCGTGCTCGAAGCCGAATCCTGGAAGGGGAGTACTCACTAACATCACTGACAGGTATGTGTCCATCATAAGGGAGGATTTAGAAAGGGAAAATTCTCTAAAACAGAATGTAATTTTGGTAAAAATATCCTTAAAAACGGGTCTAAACGGGAAATTTCTCGAAATTCTATTGTTTAAGTGGGTATTACGTCATCATAAAAATGGGTTGGTCAACCGTTACATCATGATAGAAGTGGATTGGTCATCAAAAACTCCTGCGCACACCCCTATACAAATGTGGGTCAAGCTCTACCTCACGGAAGCCGAATTCATATCAGTTATAACTTGCTGATTTTGATTTCTTAACTTGCAATTGTGATGATAACGAGGCTGATTGACTCTTTTTAAGTCCTCTGTAGCCATCGAGAAACTATTCTTGGAATATTTAACATGTTCTGGACATCGTTTCCTTACAAATCGATCCCTAATGGCGATATAGGTTCGAAATCTTTTTTAAATTCCTTACTAATACTCTAGAACATTAAATCGAGACTTGAAACGTCAAAACGAGGCTGAAGTTCCCGGATATTGCCCGTATAACATCGATATTCGGAATCAGCTCCCCACAATTGACCAAAGTCAGGTGGTCTCATAAATTTCACTTTCGGAGGACGATACCCCCCTCTCACCGCCCGGTCTAATACTGACACTAACACATTATGAAAAAAAAATAAAGATATATTGACCATTAAAACTTACATATCTGTATCGATGGACGATTACGGACAAGATGGCGTCAGGGGGCCCTTGACCAAGATGCATTGCGTTCTATAATGGAATCAACAGTGATTCTATAAAGATTCGGTCATTAAACGCAATGCATCTTGGTCAAATGCCCCCCTACGCCATATTTTTCGTAATTGTCTATTGAGCTTGCCATCGCATGTAAGTCTAGAATATGATAAAAAAACCTCGAATGACATAAAACATATGATAGGTTTCATATTTACTGTATTGATTTCAGGTGACTTTCATGGTACGCAATATTGAATCATGAATCATAATTTACTCACTCGCATTCTTCCAGTATTTCTGATAGATAATAACGCTAAATATGGCGGCCGCGCAAAGCATGCTGGTAAAAAGCTCCCTAACGACCACCTTACGACTTGCAAATTTTTGTCTGCAGTTTCGAATAGCTGATAGTAGTAAATTTCGGAATAAGTAATCATTATAAAAAAAAAATAAGACAATTTTGTAATTCGACCGCCAATCTTTCATATACTCAAAACTTCCTTCTTCTGCTTTGGAAGGGTTTCCTTTCGAACCATGTTACTTTCGAATAAAAGGTTCATTCGAATTCAAGCTGGCTAGTCGAAGCGGAAGACTGAAATTTTTATGTCGCTATGTGGTCGTCAGGGAGCTTTTTACCAACATGCTATGCAGCAAAACACAACAGAGTCTTTGGAGGCGCCATCTTTAGCGTTATTGTCTATTGAATCGTGCATTACAATTTCCCCACTCGCAATCTTCCAGTATTTCTAATTTGTCTCATTAGGCTTCTTTCTCCACACGGCTGGGTATGAAATTGTGTTGCACTTCTACTGTATTATCTTACGTTTCATGCTCTGATGAGCATCAAATGAAAAATGTCGTTCCGGCCATGAATAAAATGTTTGAGTTTGCCTTAACTCTCTCAAAAAAGGCCTGATAAATTGTGTTTATATGTAACTCAAATGAGAACGCCATCTTCTAAATTAACGCAAGGACGTCAACGCCAATAGAGTCGCATGGAGGCTTAATTCATACCAACGTAAACACGAGTTAGAGTTGAGATAACGCAAAATTTTGCACAATGAATTTGAGGAAAGTAGCAGAAGTTCCTCTCTAGGCANAAAAAAAAATAAGACAATTTTGTAATTCGACCGCCAATCTTTCGTATACTCAAAACTTCCTTGTTCTGCTTTGGAAGGGTTTCCTTTCGAACCATGTTACTTTCGAATAAAAGGTTCATTCGAATTCAAGCTGGCTAGTCGAAGCGGAAGACTGAAATTTTTATGTCGCTATGTGGTCGTCAGGGAGCTTTTTACCAACATGCTATGCAACAAAACACAACAGAGTCTTTGGAGGCGCCATCTTTAGCGTTCTTGTCTATTGAATCGTGCATTACAATTTCCCCACTCGCATTCTTCCAGTATTTCTAATTTGTCTCATTAGGCTTCTTTCTCCACACGGCTGGGTATGAAATTGTGTTGCACTTCTACTGTATTATCTTACGTTTCATGCTCTGATGAGCATCAAATGAAAAATGTCGTTCCGGCCATGAATAAAATGTTTGAGTTTGCCTTAACTCTCTCAGAAAAGGCCTGATAAATCGTGTTTATATGTAACTCAAATGAGAACGCCATCTTCTAAATTAACGCAAGGACGTCAACGCCAATAGAGTTGCATGGAGGCTGAATTCATACCAACGTAAACACGAGTTAGAGTTGAGATAACGCAAAATTTTGCACAATGAATTTGAGGAAAGTAGCAGAAGTTCCTCTCTAGGCACTAAATCAAACGAAACACGAATAACCATCTCTGCAGTCTTTTTAAAGATTTGACACTGATGCTTCATATGGATAGATAAACTAAGAAAGGATGATGACAAAGAATGTACTGTAACTTTCAAACTTGAATCTATACCCAAAAAAATTCATACTATTGATCCAATCAGCATATCCTTACCTTCTTCTTTCTTCCAAACAGATACTTTCTCTTTGATCTTTGCAAGTTGATCATGTCCCAGGATGATTCCAAACTTCTTCGTTTCTTTAAATTTGATAACATGAGTACAAGTTGCTTGTCTATCACATTTAAAGAATGCACTGTTGATCATCGGATTTTGACCAGATTTATCTTCACTGATGTCACTGTCTTCTTCATTTTGCAACATAAAAAATCTGTTTGTAGAAACTGCAAAGAAACATAAGCAGATCACTGCAAGTGATAAATGTAACCTTGCCATGCTGCTGAATGCCGTGAAGTGAATATGAATTTGAAATTTGGAAGTATATGCTTAAAATCTGACGCGTTGAATAATTAGACGCTGTGTGTTTGACGGGGGTCACATGCGTATCTGACCACATGAAATACGCTGCTCGCCAAAATTAATGAGCCAGCCTGCATAAACAGTAAATTCTTCAACAGGCTTTTAATTCATGGAGTCAACAAATTTACTAAAATTGCAAACCAGGAAGGCGACAGATTTATGTTTGCCGCCATATTGCAGATCTTCACAAACTATAATTTTTTTGAAAATTTTACCATTTTTCTCTCGATTGATTTAGAATTTGTGACCATTTAATATTATTGCAAAATATTTGAATAATTTTTTCGGTAAAGGAAAGCCACTGTATTTGAAAATAACAAAACAAAGTGCCTCTTTTAAAGCTTTTATGCCTATTCTGGTGCTATTATTCCCACTTTGGCCTTGGTGAAATGGGTGGAATCATTGAGATGAGTGTGAGTTGGTCATGTCAGCTCGACGTCGGTAGTGAGTCGCTAAGGGCTGTCCAATCTAACTATGAAGATACTGTCGGTTAGAGAAAGAATTGCCCCATATTAATTTTATCATCTTTTTTACATTTTAGTACTATTTGCTGTTATTGCAATCATTTTATGTCTGCACTTCTTCATCGTGATAGCAAAATGGAGCGTAGATTAGGCTCTGATCTCAGCAGCTGTTGGTGCTACACTCGTAGAATAGACAATATCGCTAAAGATGGTGGCTGCTCAAAGCATACTTGTAAATGGCTCCCTGTCGACCACCTAAGAACATAAAATGTTGGTCTGCAGTTTCGACTGGTTAGCTGAGGTAAAGGTCAGAACAAATAATCAATGTAAACAAAAATAATATCTTGGAATTCGAACGCGAATCTTTAATTCGAACCAAAACTTTAATTTTTGTGCTTTGGAAAGGTTTTCTTTCGAACCATGTTTCATTCGAATTCAAGGTCGATTCGAATTCAAGCTAGCTGGTCGAAATGGTAGACCAAAATTTTTATGTCGTTAGGTGGTCGTCAGGGAGCTTTTTACCGGCATGCTTTGCATCAAAATACAACAGAATCTTTGGGGCCACCATCTTTAGCGTTATTGTCTATTACGATTGGTGAAATTAAAGGAATTGTTCATTTCTCAATATCAAAAAAGGCAAAAGCTTTGGGAAAGTTGAAGAAATATCTTCCTCTAGAAAAAGCTCCAGTCACTGCAGAAAGCATGGCATAACATTTGTCAACATTTTGAGAATTAATGTGTGTTTAGCACTGTCCAGAAGGACCAGCATTGTCTACCAAAATGTGAGATTGCTTTGCAAGTAAAGTGTCTTTTCATTTGGCCGCATTGCAAAATAATGCTTGGAAATAGTTTGCACTCTTGACAAGCAGAACATGTTTTTGAACTTTCTCAAAAACATTGACCAACACATGGTGCTTATAAAGGCTCTTGGGCAACAGGCATGCATTGTAGCACTATTTGTAAAGGTGGCCTCATTTCATGCTGTACTAAAATCAATAAAAACCAAGCAAACTATCACAATGCATGCCGGTTGCCATAGAGCTTTTAATTTCACTTGTGAGGAGTGTTTTGCAATGTTGCCATATGGAAATCCTTTGCATGGCAAGCATGTCTCAAATATATGGCAGATAAATTTTGCTCTTTTGGCATGGAAATTATGGCCTGTTAAACTAAAAGTGGTTCGTTTGCTCAAAGAAGAATCATTTTTGTCTTTTCAAATTAGGTGACTAACAGCGATCGATTGCTCTAAAAGAATATTCTAAACATTAAATAAATCACACTATTGCATTTGCAAGATGCCACCAATAGAAGGTCCTTTCTTGAGAATAAAGTCTGTTCATTCAACAAATCTATGATTCTGAATACATACAAAAAGCGTGCTACGAAAGAAAACTACATACTCCATTTTCAAGCAAAAATACAAAAAGAACTTTCTGTAAAGTCCTTTAAAGTCAAAGTTCTTTTGTGATGTGAAAGCTGCTTAAAGGTTGCCACAAGAACAGTGTCCACTTTTACCCTTCTAATGCGAAATTTGATTACAGTAATACTATATTACAGTAATACGGTCATCGTCTGAGTCAATTGAAAGGAAGGGCTGACAAACCAGTGAGGATAGGCTTAACATTTATGAAAACGTAAAATAAAATGATAACCATGATGATGTACATCCAAAGCAGAAAATTGACAAGTACCGGGTGCGCCAGAAAAAACTATCCACTTTTGAAAGGCCACGATAAATCGTATACTTGACCGATTTTTAAGATGTATGACTTAATCTTTAGCTGAAATCCAGACTTAGTTTCTAGTATTTTGGTAAATTTTTAAGTCTTCTGTTTCTTGAGCTATAAGCGAGTTTTTCAAAACAATGTTTTGAAAAATTTCAAACAAATTTTTGGCTTATCGCAAGCAAACATGTTTTTTCTAAAAAACGATTTTCGACGTGACCAAACGGAAAAACTTGTGCGTGGCAAACAAATCTCAAATACTTGACAAACTCTGTTTGCTTGTTTAGTCGTTGTTTTACTCCTGCAAAGAATAGATCTCAAATTTGTTTACCTAGAAGATCCAGCTGACTCAAAGCCACGCACACTTATGTTCGCTTCACTGTCATGATTGAAGNACTTTTGAAAGACCACGATAAATCGTATACTTGACCGATTTTTAAGATTTATGACTTAATCTTTAGCTGAAATCCAGACTTAGTTTCTAGTATTTTTGTAAATTTTTAAGTCTTCTGTTTCTTGAGCTATAAGCGAGTTTTTCAAAACAATGTTTTGAAAAATTTCAAACAAATTTTTGGCTTATCGCAAGCAAACATGTTTTTTCTAAGAAACGATTTTCGATGTGAACAAAATAAACCACTTTTACTTGGCAAACAAATCTCAAATACTTGACAAACTCTGTTTGCTCGTTTAGCCAAGGTTTTACTACTGGAAAGAAAAGATTTTAAATTTGTTTACCTATAAGATCCAGCTGGCTCAAAACCATGTACACTTATGCTCGCTTCACTGTCATGATTGAAAACAGCCATGAATTGGTTGCCATTTTTGATACACTTTGCTTTGACAATTTTCTCCATTTTGCTTCGTCTTCTTGGATAGTTTCCTTCAATACTACCATGGAGCTCAAATGCTTTACGACATGAATCGTTACTAACTGTAAAGGTACACGTCGATCTATTGTATGGCAATCATTCGACATGCATTAAAGTAGGGAACATTAATACCCTCGGATATTTCAAACATCTTTAAATATCATTGTCCGAGATTTTTGCTTTACAGAATACTGACTGTCCGATTTCTTTCTGCTGAAAAGACAAATCACAGGTTTTAATTTCACACTTTCAAAACGTAATGCATTGCTCACAAACATTTTACATAGAACTTGAATGTGTCAGGAGAGCTTCTGGATGAGATTTCAATTGATTTTTGCAATTAAATTAAATATTGAAATGAAGCTTATCACTCACGAAATTAAAACAATTAAAGCAAACTGTAAAGTAAATTGTTTTCGTAGTATTGTCTGGAAAATATAAAGCAAAGTTCAAATATTCTTGTCCACAACTTTGTCCCGTAATTAAGTCATCTCAAATATTTTCCATTTGATGAAAGATGACAGGATGAAATATTATGGAAGATGTGTTAGGTGCCACAACAAGAAAATTAAACTTTACGCCAGCCAGGAATCGATCCAAAATTTCTTGTAAAAAATCTATTTTGCAACTCAGTCGCAATACAATTTTTGAAGAATTTGAATTATGCCACATGACTGGCCTACATCACTTATAGAAGCCAGGCAGGAACACATTCTACTTTTCCCGTACGATCGATTGTAATTACAGAGAAGTGTAATGTTGCAAGAATTACTAAAAGCAGCCATAGTTAATCCAATTCTCTGGATCATACATGTGAAAATAACTACATGGTTAAAAAATATGCTACAAATTTGTTAAAATTTGCAATTAAATCTTCCGAAGTAATTGTTGGTGTTACAATGATTCCCGGGCGGCCTACTTAAAACGAGATTGTAAATTTCGGTGCTAACATGTAAACAACCTAACAAAGCTATAGTTATGGAGCATGATGGTATTAAAGGGAATATACGCATGTATCAGGCACTTTCTATAAATAGATACACCATAACGTGCGCATAGCAGTTGCATTGTAACTATGCACGTGAAAGTGAGATCTTCACTTTTTTTGCAGGACGAGCCCCTCGATATACTTTAAATATGGCTGCTCACAGAATCAGATTCACCTTTCCAGACTCTGACGACTCTGAAGCCATAGATCATACAACCGTCAGTGCCTTGTTTGTAAAAGTTAATCGAGATGAGAAATAGAAGAATAAAAGGTAATTTGCGAAGTTTCACTTCACTTACTTCTCAAACGTACGAGTTATTTGTTTTTGCCATCAATGATGCGATCGATCCAGTATTTAATTAGGCCTGCCTGCTGTCTTGAATACTCATAGCTCATCAGTATTTCTTATTTTCAAAGGTTCCGTTATGCTAGATTGAGTCCCTTGTCGCAAGCTATCTTTAGCTTAGGCCCACTGAGATGTGCTTTGTTTATCTCAGTTACCAACCATTTCAGCACTTCTCAATTGGGCTCAAAGCACTGCAATTTCTTCAGGACTTCCAATTCCTCCACTACTAGCTTTGTATTTTTACCGTTCTCAATGAACAGGGGATACTTTCCATTTCTATTCCGTGTTTGCGCATTTGCGAGTGGCGCCCGAGTGGCGAAGCAACTGCATCCTCCATTACTGATCGCGCGCTACGGGTTGAAGTGAAAGTGATCACGTGAAATGATAGATAGCTTCTTGTGATTGGCTAAAATTTGATTGACAGTTTGAACATTGTGGCGCGGAGCCAATGATATATGCTTATATTCACTTTAAGGCTACTTAAAAAGTTACAAAGATGCTAGAAAGCTCATCATGCTTCAATGTTACAAATACGATACCATGGGTACCTCGTAGCCA